>LR812525.1:44642076-45242076 GCA_903798195.1 Danio kyathit
GTTTAGGCTTGTTTTTACTGAGTTTGTTTCCTGTTCTTTTGTTTGAAGTCTCGTCTTCGCTGTCAAACACTCATACTTCTGTCACACTCTTGTCAAATCACCAAATATGTAATTAACAACAGATATTACAGCATTTGAGACACACCTACTCATGATGAATGATGACTTAGATACATGCTATTTAAAGGGGTAGTTTACTCACAGTGTAAGCCCCTACAGGTTCAATGAACTTAAAAAAAAAATGTATGCAAACTCGATGCCCTAGAAAAGATCATTTTATTCTTGGCGTAACAATGCTGTGGTCCCAAACCCTCCAGGCTGCGGACTGGTACCGGTCCATGGATCAATTGGGACAAGCATGAAATCATTATTGATTTCCGTTTTATTTATTATCTGAGTCTGAACAATCTTTTATTTTTATTTTTATTTTTTTTTTATTCTGAAAAATGACCATATTCTCTCGGTTACATCTCTGTCCCTTGAGGACTAACCCACAAGCTAGCAAAATGAGTAAGAAACAGTTGTCTCTGCAAAGTTTCTTTGCGAAAAGAAAAAGGCCCAATGAAGAACCCACGAACTGCCAAGGAGTGGATCTGCAACCCATTTGTCAACAAATCAGGTGAATCCAGCATGTCTGTGCAAGAAAAAGACTGCTGGAGATCATTAATGATGGGGGGTTCACATATCGTGTCTCTTTTCTGTGCGCAAGTTCATTATTTCCAATGGAGGCATGCATATTGGAAGCATATTACGCTCGTGTCCCAGTTGAAAACATCTTAATTTTTAGAATGCCATGAGTGCACCTCGAGTCATGTGACAAGAACTGACCAATCAGCATCATAGCTATATTTCAGTATACTGATTATATCCAACAAAAACAAAACACTCAAACACTGCAGTGTTTTTTTTTTTTTTTTTCTCCATAAATAAAACTGTCACATACACATTTACAAAACATTTAGTCAACTGAACTAAAAGATTTTAATGCAATAAAATTGAATTGTTATAGGCAATAAACTTGAAATGTTTTGCTGTGGTTAAATGTGCGCTGCTTTCATCTGTGTGTGACTTCAGTTTAAAGAGTCAATCTAAATCTTCTGTGCACTGCGTTTCTTTGAAAACAGACTAGAATAAGATCATTTTAGTAATTTAAACAATTTAGTAGATTTAAAAAAAATTCAGTCAACAATTCTTTAGGAAACCATTTGTTTTTGTAAAGATAATTTTAGAATCCAGAGAACTTTTTTTTGTGAGGAAGCTTTTTACTTTCCGTATGTTAAGCTTTTTTAGTGAAATGGAAGGGTTCCGTGCATGTTTGCTGTGCAACCATTAATGCCAATAACGAATGTTTATTTTTAACAGTGTATGTAGTCAAAAACACTAGGCTAATACATTTCTCAAAATATATTTTAATTACCACAGAAGGAATGAAGTCATGCATCTTTGGAATATCATAAGAGTGAATACATTATTGCATTTAGTTTTTGAGTAAACTATCATGTTTACTACTAAAATCACTTTTAACTTTTTAGTCCTTAGCAATGAGGATTGTTAGTTTGCTTAGCATTTATATTTAATTGTAAAGTTCTTCTTAATTTTAGTTAGAGAATTTTTAAAGCTGAAAAGTACATTTCATAGTTTATGCAACATTTAGGGTTCTATATTCAGAATTAGATTTGGCCAGGAGTGTTTGACATAGATTTCCATATAAATCCCATGCATAGTGTCAGGAGGTGCCACCTGGGCATCACTATGAAATTTTATAAGTATTTTATTTTATTTTATTTTTAATTCATTAATTCTTTCATTCATTTATTTTATTTTTGGCTTAGTCCTTTTATTAATCACCCATACACACTCTTTCACACACACATACACAACGGCCAATTTAGCTTATTCAGTTCACCTATAGCGCATGTCTTTGGACTGTGGGAGAAACCAGAGCACTTGGAGGAAACCCACGCAAACACGGGGAGAACATGCAAACTCCATACATAAATGCCAACTGACCAAGCCAAGGCTTGAACCAGCAACTTTCTTGCTGTGAGGCGATCGTGCTATCCACTGTGCCACCGTGATGCCTTATTTTATTTTATTTTATTTTATTTTATTTTATTTTATTTTATTTTATTTTATTTTATTTTATTTTATTTTCATTCTTTCATTTTCTTTTCAGCTTAGTCCCTTTATTATTCCGGGGTCTCCACAGAGGAATGAACCGCCAACTTATCCAGCACATGTTTTACGCAGCGGATGCCCTTCCAGCCGCAACCCATCTCTGGAAAACAACCATACACACTCATTCACACTCATACACTACGGACAATTTAGCCTACCCAATTCACCTGTACCGCATGTCTTTGGACTGTGGGGGAAACCGGAGCACCTGGAGGAAACCCACGCGAACGCAGGGAGAACATGCAAACTACACACAGAAACGACAACTGACCCAGCCGAGACCTGAACCAGCGACCTTCTTGCTGTGAGGCGACAGCACTACCTACTGCGCCACTGCGTCGCCTTTATTTTATTTTATTTTATTTATTTTATTCCTTCATTCATTTTATTCTTTCTCTTCCTCCTGATGAAGCCCTAATAAGCATGGTCACACATTCACAAACAAGTTCTCACTGTTTCTTCAGGGCTAAATGAGCCTATTGTCTCATTGCAGCCAGAGCCTAATCTCTACAGCTATTCCTGTCATGGCCAACAATTTGATAGTTTTTCACACTTGAGTTTTGCCAAGGGTTTGTATTTCTGCTGTCTGCGAGCCAGCTGCAGTTTACAACCAATATCAAGTCTCTGCACACAAGCTACTGTAAGTATGAGGGTCATGTACACTTACAGAGACATTGACATCACATCAATAAAAAAAAAAGACTCTGTAAAATGGTTTTGCTCACTTTTTATTACTCTAATTTTTCATTCAGATCATCTTAATATTTATTTATATACTTATTTGTATTATATGCACTTACACACAGTCAGAGATGATAATTTTAGTTAAATGTCTTTAACGTATTTAGCGCATTAATACGTATTTAGTTTTTTTTTCTTATTTTTCTGAAGCAAGAAATAATCAAATGTGATTTGGTATTGAAACCTGTGTTTTACATGCAACTATACAAAATACTACTATTAAATTAAATATATTATTCTCAAGTAATATGGGAACTTTTAACTTTAACATGAATTATAGTATTTGACTGATAAATCGTGTAACAATTAAGTTTGATTTATTGCACTCAATGTGAACCGGATAAAGCACAGAAACAGTCAAATTAGTGCTCGGTCCACACTACCTTAAAGAAAAGTTTGTATTTTAAATATACTATTATACAGTGATGTGAAAAAGTGTTTGCTTGATTTCTGATTTCTAATTTTTTGCATGTTTGTCACATTTTAATGCTTCAAATCATAAAACTAATTTAAATATTAGTCAAAGATAACACAAGTAAACACGTCATGCAGAATTTAAAAAAAAAAGGTTTTTATTATTAGGGAAAAACAAAATACAAAATTACATAGCCCTGTGTGAAAAAGTGTGTAAACGTATTAACTGGTTGGGCCACCCTTAGCAGCAACAACTGCAAAAAAATTTTTTAGTTAATAACTTGCAATGAGTATGTTACAGCACTGTGGAGGTTTTTGGCCCACTCCAGGGTTTCCGCAGGGTCTTAAAAGTCCTAAAAAGTCTCAAATTTAAAAATCGAAATTTAAGGCCTTAAAAAATCTTAAATTCGCTGTTCTAGGTCTTAAATATTTTTGCACAGGTCTTATTTTTCCGATGTCCATGTAACGCTACATCTAATGCTCATTTAAATTCTTTTTTGTTGCTGGTACTTGGTTTTCGTGGTGTTGTAGTCCTTTACTTCACTAGTCCTAATGTAATTAATTTGCGGTATTACAACTACAAATGAGACCAGCATGCAATAGCCAATCAGCTTTCTGTTATTGGGTCCAGTGCGCGCGGCGAATGTGACGTCATCGTTGTGTTTGCGGAGGTTCGCTTTTGGTGCGCGAGACATGATTTCGGCTAGCAGAGTGAAGCCTGGGCTGCGTCCGAAACCGCATACTTCCATACTATACAGTACGCTAAAATCAGTATGCGAGCCAAGTAGTATGTCCGAATTCATAGAATTCGAAAATCAGTATGCGAGAAGTACCCGGATGACTTACTACTTCCAGCGAGATTCTGAAGTGTGCATCCCATGCACATTGCACTCTCCCATGATGATTTTACGGTCAGTTACTTTTGACCGTCCCCTGTCATTTTAAAGAATATCACAACGATGAACACGGCAAGTATAAAATCCTCGTCCGTTTCGCAAAGGGGCGCGCGCAGTCAGCGTAGGTGCACGATGCAGTGCCAGGCGAAAGTATAAATCCAGCTTGAACAGATTTTGAGTGAACAGTTCGCACGGCGCAGCGTTTGATTTTGTTGTTGAATATGAAACACTTTGGCGACGCAGTGGCACAGTAGGTAGTGCTGTCACCTCACAGCAAGAAGGTCGCTGGTTCGAGTCTCGGCTGGGTCAGTTGCCGTTTCTGTGTGGAGTTTGCATGGTACAGGTGAATTGGGTAGGCTAAATTGTCCGTCGTGTATTAGTGTGAATGAGTGTGTGTGGATGTTTCCCAGAGATGGGTTGCAGCTGGAAGAGCATCCGCTGCATAAAACATTTGCTGGATATGTTGGCGGTTCTTTCCACTGTGGCGACCCCAGATTAATAAAGGGACAAAGCCGAAAAGAAAATGAATGAATGAATGAATTAATTAATTAAACATTTTGAAGAGATTTTGTCTGAAACAGGTATGACTGTAGAGATATCTTTATGATCCGTCCATGCGTGGTCATCATAGAGATAACCAGATGACCAATAATTATTGGCTAGAAATTGCAACAGCCGTGGAAAAGGAGGAAAGTGTTTGGAAAAGTTTGGAAAAACCTGAGGGAAGAGTTTGTTAAAACAAAAAAAAAAGATGCCATGGCAAAAGTGGAGACCCGTGTGGTTAATAGCTACAAACTAAAATTAAGTGACAAATCATGTCTTTGATAACTGGAAAGGAATATATGAACCTATCAGTTTACAATATACTGATGCCCAAATTCTGGGCTTTATTGGTGATAAATGTCAGGAATGTTGGACCATTATTGCCTTTTTAGCCTTTATATAGGACAGAAACTAGCCAGACAATAATGTGTGAATTGTAGAGTGGGCAAAATGAAAAAAAAAAACATCAGTATATTTAGTATTTTTTTTTTTTTTTTTTTTTGTCTTTTATTCTTACCATAATAAAAAAATATAATTGTAGAGCAACCCACTTCCTCTTGTCATTGATATTTAACTTTAATAGGTAGAACTGTCCAATATATGAACAAAAGCAAGTGATGCATCAAAGTTTGATTTAAATAATCTTGAATGGTTATAAAAATCTTTAGTTCCGGAAACGTACTACTTCTCTGTTTATGCGTCTGACTTTACGGTGGGTTGCTTTTGACCGCCCCCTGTCATTTTAAAGAATATCACAACGGCGAACGCATCAAGTATAAAAGCCTCGTCTGTTTCATGAGGTGTGCGCAAGTCAGCGGAGGTGCACGATGCGTCGCCAGCGAAAGTATAGATCAGCCTTAAGATGTTTTTTTTTTGTAGTTCAGTGGTCCATCTAACCTGTCTTTTGTACAGTTCAATTTAAATAAATTTATTTTACCACTAATTTTGTGATTTTGCATTTTCTCTCACGTGTTTTTGATATTGTGATATAGGTCTTAAATTTAATACTTAATGGTCTTAAAAGGTCTTAAAAAGTCTTACATTTGACAATATAACATCTGCAGAAACCCTGCCGCTCATCTTTGCAGATCTGTTGTAATTCAGCCACATTGGAGGGTTTTCTACCTTGCTCACTGCCTTTTTTAAGTTCAGTATCACAGCATCTCAATTGGATTCAGGTCAGGACTTTGACTAGGCCACTCCAAAGTCTTCATTGTGTTTTTCTTCAGCCATATAAAAGTGGATTTGGTGGTGTGCTTTGAATCACTGTCTTGCTGCAAGTTTGCTTCAGCTTGAGGTCACTAACAGATGGCTGGACATTCTCCTTCGGGATATTTTGGTACATAGCTGAATTCATGGTTCCGTTTATCACAGCAAGTCTTCCAGGCCCTGAAGCCGCAAAACAGCCCTACACCATCACACTACCACCACATTTTACTGTTGGGATGATGTTTTTCTGAAATGAATTTTTTTTCTTGTTTAGTTTTTGTCTATGTTCATCCATTCATATAAAAAAGTTAGATATTGAAACTTTAAATTCCAAGAGATTGTTTGTAATGAAACAACCCCTTTAATGTGATGGAAAAAGAGGTTATGGGGTACAGGGGGTCCAAAGTTACAGTGTTGTTATTTTAGTGTGTTATGTGCTGAACTATGAGTGGTACAGAACAAATATTAATCTATGTGCAGACTTTGTTCCTTTTTTCTGGAGCAGGCCCAAAAACTCTGTCTAGCCTGCATATGTCTTTGTAAGTGTGTGTGCGTGTGTGCGTGTGTGCGTGTGTGTGTGTGTGTGTGCGCGTTTATGCTGATTTATTTCACAAACCCTCTCTCCAGTCTCGATGATCGCCACCTCCTCTTTTGTCACCCATGTGTGAATGCTGAAGCCTTTGACCGGTGCTGACAGAACACATTTTTCTTCCTGCTTTATATGCATTCTCATACTTCATAACAAAAACTTCAGCCGAGGCGAGAAATATCAGAGGACGTTGTTCACAGTGTGGTGTCATGATATTGTCACGCTTAAGGCAAATTATCTGACGTTTCTTCTGTGTTCTGGCATCTGCATGTGATGGGGAGCACATTGTGTCGAAATCATTCAAAACAAGTTGCTGAATCATTCTTTCATTCATGTAACGTGCCTGGGCCACTGAATCATTTACAGTTGTCTTTTATATTGAACTGTAAGCAGTTTGGCCATTGGAAGTTGTTGAGGTATAGTTCACCCAAAAGGGTAAAAAAATCATTATTCAAAGTCATTATTTACTCAGACTCATGTCATAAAATATATATATATGTGTGTGTGTGTGTGTGTGTGTGTGTGTGTGTGTGTGTGTGTGTGTGTGTGTGTGTGTGTGTGTGTGTGTGTGTGTGTGTGTGTGTGTGTATACAGTTGAAGTCAGAATTATTAGCCCCCTTCAATTATTAGCCCCCCTGTTTATTTTTCCCCAATTTCTGTTTAACGGAGAGAAGATTTTTTTCAACACATTTCTAATCATAATAGTTTTAATAACTCATTTCTAGTAACTGATTTATTTTATCTTTGCCATGATGACAGTAAATAATATTTTACTAGATATTTTTCAAGACACTTCTATACAGCTTAAAGTGACATTTAAAGGCTTAACTAGGTTAATTAGGTTAACTAGGCAGGATAGGGTAACTAGGCAAGTTATTGTATAATGATGGTTTGTTCTGTAGACTATCGAAAAAAAATAGCTTAAAGGGGCTAATAATTTTGACCTTGAAATGGTGTTTAAAAAAATTAAAAACTGCTTTTATTCTAGCCAAAATAAAACAAATAAGACTTTCTCTAGAAGAAAAAATATTATCAGACATACTGTGAAAATTTCCTTGCTCTATTAAACATAATTTGGGAAATATTTAAAAAGAAAAAATAATTCAAAGGGGGCTAATAATTCTGACTTTAACTATATATATATATATTCAACATTTTTTAACAAGACTTTTAATAACTAGTAGCTAATTATTTTGCCTTCAACTGTATAATGCAGCGCAGAGCATAAATGAGTACACGTTAATAAGAGTTCTCAGAGAAATCTCACTTTAAAGAGCCTCTATTTTGCATTTATAAGGTCATATTTTGGTTTTGGTTTCTCCAACAATACGTAGGCTGATATTCATGCAAGGTCAACAAACACTGTTTTTTGACACTCATTGTCTTTAAAAATGCACTTATTTTTACCTAATTATCCCAACAACTCCCATGTGATTTGTTTAGCGATTAATTTGTTCACAAACCCCTCCTTAATGCGAAGCTAATCTGTGCTGATTGGTCCGATGACCCAAGTCTGTTGTTATTGGTTGATTGCATTCAGCACGAGACAGAGAGAAACGCCCACCACAGCTATGAAGTACCACACAACGTATGTGAGAGCCTAATGCAGGAATACATTAAAGCAATGCAGTTAAACATCAGCAAATGTCTTTATGCTTAACCACAATGTAATAACAACAACACACATTCCACACAGTGGCAAAAGTTGAACTATTTTGAAAATTCACTGTGCCGCGCGCGTGTGAGGAACAGCTGATGGTGGCGATAGCAAAGGCAAACGGCAGAGGATTGTGAGTTCAGAAACACATTTAAATCGGTAGAAGAAGCACACGTCACATTTTCACAATTTGTGGTTTTGGGCGCAATATGTGAACAGCCCCATACAATTAACACATATTTTGCAAACTACACAAAATGAGGCAACAATTTTAATTACACTTTCATGTTCTGAGACGAAGGAAGGAGAAACTGGTCCATATGAACTGTAACAGTTACTGACAAAGTCTAAGTCCCGTAATAGTCTCTGCTGCTCCTTCCTTTAATAGCAAACGGCTGGCGAATTCTGCGTTGCAGCATAGCTTATTAAATCAAAAATCAAAAAAATGACAGGAACAAACACAGCACTAGGTCTGCTATACTGTGGTGTTGTGAAAATTAAACCCTTTATTCCCCGCAGCCTAATCTCCATCTGTCAGTTATCATCATCTTCGTGTCATGATCAGTCCCGTGATCCTCTGCGCTGGGCTAGTGTCTTAAGGGAAAGGCGCGTTCACGTTTTACAGGATCTGGCACTTCATATTTGGTGATGTAAAGCATCAACGTCGACACATTCAAGCAAAAGATCCGAACCCAACACGATTCATTTATTCGACCCTGAATCATCTAATTCGTTAAAGAATTAATACTTTTAAACATGGTTCACTTTCAGATTTAAACCTCAGCTGGATGTTTTGATTTACTTAGAGCTGTGTTACACACTGCATGGAAGGTCATTTTCAAAAACCCATAATAGGGGCTCTTTAAAATGTATATGTTCTATAATTGCTACACAATGGGATATTTGTGCAAATGTTGTTTATTTGTTTTACATGAGATTAGTTAGTTTTTGTTTTTGATTTATCTTTACTTTTTTTTTTTTGGAGGTTACATATTTTCTTTCAACCTCTTCTGTGAATGTACACTTAATATATCATTATTTTTGTATAATATTACAATATGTCTTTTGGGGGATGAGGGGAGGGGGTTGCGGGGTCTAAAACACTGACACATTTCTTTCAATTTAAGGTGAACAATTTTTTTTTTAACTACTAAATCTGCTTAGTAAAGCAAACTGTTAGTTTGATTAAGATATATATTTCATTGTAAAGTCCTTGCTGAAACTGTGCTGAAATCATTCAAAACAAGTTGCTGACTCATTCAATCCAGCATCAAGCAGAGCCACAGAATGATTTACAGTCGTGTTTTGAATTAAGGTGTAAGTGTTTTGAGCAGAGTAAGGCGGTGAGCTCGATATAGTTATTTCGCCATGTACATTTGTCTATTAACCTGCTGATCTGTATGTAATCAGTTCTTATAACAGGTGTCGAGTTCAGTTTGCTGTGCTCTAGTTCTCAGAATTAGGTCAGACGCATATACAAAAGTCTCTCATTGTCTCTGACTGCTTTTCGCCAACAAAAGATATTTGTTATTTGGATTGAATTCTTTAAAAGGTACATAGATTTGGGCTGAGACCAATAGTTATGGTACACTTTCTTCTCCTTGTGGGCAAAACACATCCGTGAGCAGGTGTTTCACAGGAAGCTTCAGCCTTGGTGTTAAATTTCAGAGTGTTTATGCTTTTCTTAGAGCATTTCATTTTCTCATGCCTCCCAAATGGGGTGGAGGATGCCTGAAATTGTTTTGTATTTAGTTTCTTTAACTCTAAAATAAATTCCGGGGTTGTTTTAACTGAACGTTGTGTCAAATATGGACAAACCCAACAGTTAGGTTAAAAACTGAATTTTAAAAATGTAACCCATCAGTTGGGTGTTCGATATCTGTCCCAAAGTTAGATTAAAACAAGCCTTTTTTTTTAGCTATAATGTTCTGTAACATAATGTCAGCTGCAACACTGTGACACTCATAAACATTTAATCATATTTTGCTGATAGTACTATCTAAATCTATCCAACTGAGTTTGTTTTCCTCCAGAATATCAGTTTTGCGGTTCATTGACGTCAGTGTGTTTTTTATTTCTGTAAGCTTCATCCGCCTTCATCAGAGAGGAATTCAGAGTACAAGACAAACTGATGCAACATTTAATCATTCATAGTAAACATAGTGAGCAAACATGCATTCTCACAAGCTCTCGAGAGCTAATCGATCTGTGCGGTAATCTTTGATTTCTGAGAATGAAGGGAATTTGCTGGAACAACAGCGAGGTGAGAGAGGTCGCTCTAAACACTCTTAAACATCTGAAACCTAACTCAAGGCAGGGCTTTAATCCGAGGGCTGTTTTTGAGATGGACAAATAGACACAAGCAGACACAGACAGCCCTCGAGCTGAGACTTATTAATCTGGCTTGATTTATAAGATGCTCTTTATCCTCTTCAATCCTGACCCCATTATGAACAAACACCGTTTTTACAGTAGCTGATGTCAAAGAATGTCTTATTTTGCTGTTTGCATCTAACATGTTTAACATCATTTAGCTAAATATTTAGTGAATAGTTTAATATCTCAGTCATCCATCAGTGCATCAGCACTTAGTGCTTTTGATTTGTGTGTGTAATTGATTTCATTCATAATTCATAACAGAAAGGATTATAGCTCAGATTGATTTTATATTTCATTAGGAAGATCTTGGCCACAGATGTGTTCACAGAGATCTCCTAAACACTCTTCTGGGTCATTGTGCCCACAAGCTGGAAATTAATACTGATAAAGTGACCCAGTCTCAGCCCCCCTGAATCATTCCTTTTCCCAAACGTTATTATTATTATGTTTTTCCCCTCCATAACAGGAATGTAAGCAGTGAGCAATGACGTGTATTGAGAAACTTTTTAAAATAAAAATGTGAGGGGGTTAACGTTTTAAAATGTAAAAATGCAGCACAACTATATAACTGTGATTGATAAAATGCAATAAGTGTCTTAAATAATAAATAAATAAATAATAAATGTCTTAAATTAATAATAATAAATAAATTACTAAATAATAAAATAATAATAATAAGTGTCAGAACGCAGATAGAACCTTATAATTCCAAGGTGACGAATTATCTAATGTAATTTATAAATAATATCTATTATTATTAATTATTACTTGATTTTAATTATTAATAACAATAATAATAGTAATAATAATAATAATGTTCTAATCATATTCATATGTAATCATAATGAATATAAAACTATAAAAATTTTCTACCCTGTAAAAAAAAAAAAGATCAATTAGTCATGACAACATATGTTTTTATTTTATTGTAACTAATTAAACTAAGTTAATCATGTTCTAACTTAATTTATGCAAGCAGTTTTAAGTCACATAATCATAATATAAGTTCAGTGGACTCATAAGGTTAATTTGATTCAGCTTAAAAATTTAAGGCAACCAGGATTTTTTTTTACAGTTTACAGAAAAACTAATTTATTTACTCATTCATTCATTCATTCATTCATTCATTCATTCATTCATTCATTCATTCATTCATTCATTCAATTAATTATTATTTGAATTTGATTTATTCATATTACTTTGGTTTAAGTGGCAATTCTCCCTATTAATTAACTAGCATCTTATTACCTGCCTATTGTTAGGATATTGGCTGTTTATTAGTACCTATGAAGCACATAGTCTGCATCACCTCATTCTACTAATCCTACCTAATACCTAAGCCTAACTAATACCTCAATAATTATTGATAAGCAGCAACTTAAGTGTTTGAGGCAAAAGTCACAGTTAATGGTTTATTAATAGCAAGAATTGTACCTTAAAATAAAATATGACCAACTTATTAGCAAAATTGTGCAGCCCGTGATGTTCCACATACCGCTTATACCGAGTTCAGACGACATGATTTTCAAAGTAGTCGTGTCACGGATGTTTTCACACTGCATGACTATCTGGGTTAGCATTCTGTCGGTGCTGTGTTTACACTAGGATGGATTGGTGACAGAGTGTTTTACACAGCATGATTTTACAATAGGAGAATCGCTGACAACTTTGTCCAAACTACATCTCACAACCAAACAAATGCAAGAAGTGACATTGAAACAATGCAAGGTCACATTATGTATCTTTCGTTATTAACTACATAATGGAAAAAGAAGGCTTTAGCTTTAGAAAATGTACTTATTTTGCTCACCTGGCTTTTGAGGAGAATTAGCAATTTAGAAAACTTTTTTTCGACGTGGTTGTGATATTGCTCAGATTATACGTAAAACAGACACAGTGTTCCTGGAAAATTTCAACTAGTTTTTCCTGGGTTCAAATAAACTGAAAACTTCTCCCCCAACCTCCCGCTGGCCTACAGGTACCCACAGTCGTGGATGCTGCTCTCTCATTGGCTGTACTGTAAGTAATCACCAATGTTATTTTCAATCAGAAGACATTTCACACGGCATGATTTGAATCAGCAACAGGTCCAGATATTTAGCATGCCAAATATCTTACAGGCATCGGCCACTCATCTGCGATACTCTCAGATCGTGTCTTTGATAGTTCACATTATGTGATTGTTACTCACGTGAATGAGCACCGATTTGCCTGTGATTTCAGGCATTTGTCAGCGATTTCTCAAAACCTGATGGCGAGTCCAAATCGGGGCTAAAATCATGTAGTCTGAACTCGGCATTAATGAACATATGTTGATAATCTGTAACACTTAAATCAAAATTCAGTTTCCCAATTTCTGTGTATGTCAGAAAGCAACAGGACATTATGTAAGACATCAACATGGAAATCTAAACAGTGGTGTAAAGTAACAAATTACAAAAACTCAAATTCCTGTAATTGAGTAGATTTTTTTCAGGAATTGTAATTTACAAAGTAGTTTAGAAAAATATGTACTTTTACTTTCCCTTGAGAACATTTTTAGTGCAGTATTGGTTCTTTTACTCCACTACTTTCCTTTAACCTGCAGTCTCTACTTTATTTTTTCTTGTCTATGGGGATTGGCTAAAGTAGAAAAACCAGTCCTGTGATTCCTGTCCAATCACATCGCACATACAAGCTAAATTGCATCATACAGAACAACCTCAAAAAATGGACACTTCATAAATGCAGCTAATCATCTGGAAGCATTAAGTGTCCAAGAAGATGTCCAAAATTGTCACACACAATGACCCAGAGATTGTTTAGACTGCATGTCAATGATGAGAAGATGACGGATGTTTACTGTATGATCACTGAAATGGCACTACAGAATGTTACGTTTTCACATACAAGCACAAATTGCATGTAATCGCATCGAGAGGAGCCTGGATGCAGACTTGGTGCAGTTGCAATCTAAGCATGGCATGCAATGCACTCCTAACCCTACCCTTCACAGTGACATTGTCAAATCCAACTGCAAATCCAAGTCTCCATCCAGATACTATTGAACACATCAGACTTTCACAGTGTAATACTCACTACTCTTGAGTACTTTTAAAAGGTCTACTTTTTACTCATACTTTGAGTAATATTTAGAAAAGATACTTTTAGTCTACTTGCACTACATTTTTGGGCAAGTAATCGTACTTTTACTTGAGTAAGATATTTCAGTACTCTTTCCACCACTGCTGTTACTTAACTACTCTCAGCTCATGATGTGAGCCCCAAAGACTCACTGTATAGACTATAGCAGTGGGTCACACACTGATGCAGCATTAAATCACTCAAACACACACGCATGTACTTGGTAGGAGAGCAGTTATGAAGATGAGTCTTGCAACCTAATGCGGTTTGGTCTTGTTAAATGCAACCTCTCATAAATCAACCATCTGGAGCTGATTTTTGTTTTCTCCCTGTGATATTACGAGGAGGAAGCGAGAAAGAAAGCTTTGCGAACAGACAGAAACTGAGTCATCATTCTGACCGACTTGTCTTATTATGGGTTACGGCAACAGCCTTTTAGATGAGTATCTTATAGAAACAAGTCTTGTTGGCTTTAGGACGTGTTGAAATACTTGCACTCAGCCTTGAAGAAGGAGAAAAAAAAACCTTGGGTACATTTCTCCAAGCCGTGTCACAATATTTTTCAATCATTGACCAATTTTAAGAACATTATGAACACTTGTTGCATAGTCTGGGAAGCACAGGGAACAATATTATGAAGTAGATAGAGATTTTCACACAGTCGCAATCTCTTTTTCTCAGAGGGCCCTTCAGCTGTGTGGGCTTCTTTATGTACCATTGTATCTAATTCATTAGTATGCTTACATAACCCTCGCTCTGACAGGATACTGTTTGACTATATATATGTCCATTGTGATTGCATGTGTGTGCTTACGCGCATATAAATATGCGTGTTACCCATTTTCTTCAGCGAGGGTTATTAGTGATGACATAGTAGTGAGTCACTGTGCCCTCCCTAGTGTGAGTAACAGCAAGCGTCAGTTACAGGAATGCAGATACAAACACACACACACACACATGCAGACTAGGAGAGTAGGGAACCCACGCCTGTTTATATGCTCTCATTATTGAATCACTCAGCAGTATTTAACAGCTACAGCCACTTGTAATAGTAACTTCCTGAGACATCAAAAAAGAGAGAAGAGAGAGAATTTTTAGCTCTGAAACAATGTGTAGTTGTGAAACTCTTATTTGACTGGATCAAAGCAAGCATCAGCTGTGTTTAGGTGTTCACGAGATGCTGATGGCACTTTCAAAATTGCAGTCTGTAATTTACAGCTTGTTTGAGGAACAATCGAGTCTTGCATAAACTGTTGATACATAAATAATATAAGTGATGTATACATGTATACTACTGATCAATCATTGTTTTTTATGTATTTAAAAGAGCTTATTTTTCATTTTTCTGATCAAAAATATTATGAAACAGATATTTTGTGAATAGGACTTACAATTTAAATGTCTTAAAAACTAATTTGTTCCTGTGATTGCAACCATTTTCCAGATTTGTAGCATTCGTTACACCTTCAGAAGTCCTTCTATCATGCTGATTTGGTGCTAATGAATGAAGGAATCAACAGTTTGTCAAAGTAGAGTTTCAATACAACTTTGCTGAATTTCAGAAGCCATTATTCCAGACTTCAGTGTCTGGAATGTCATTCTAATATACACTACCGTTCAAAAGTATGGGGTCAGTTTTTTTTCCATGTATTTTTTTAAAGAAAATTATTCTGTTTATTATTAAATGTACAATAAATGTTAAATTGTTAAATATTGCTTATTTAAATAACTGCTTTCTTATTGTATATAGTTTCTAATAAAATGATTACTTTATTTATTATTGCTTTTATTACTGTTACCATTAATAATATTAATAATAATAATTAATATTAGAGCAGGATCATGTGACTCTGAAGACTGAAGTAATGAAGCTGAAAATTCATCTTCAAAATCACTGTAATAAATAAATTAAATAATAAACTACATTTGAACAGTTATTTTATAGTGCAATAACATTTCACAATTTTACAATTTTTTTACTGTATTTTTGATGAAATAAAGGCAGCCTTGGTAAGCAGGAGAAGCTTATTTTAAAACAATTCAAAATCCTACTTACCCCAAACTTTTGACCGGTACTGTATATATTTTTTTTTTTTCTAAAATAAAAAGCTTTTGGTACATTACAAACTAAAAGGATGCATTTCAAAAGATCAAAAGTGACCATAAAGGCATTTATAATGTTACAAAGTGGCCTTTTGAATTTTGTATATCAACGAATCCTGAAAAAAATGTACCCTAGGCAAGGGATGATAACCAGTTTCAAAGTTTACTATGGTTTGGAAAAGTCAAGGTTTTAAAACTACAACATTTTTCTGATATACCATTCCTAACCCTGCATTCACACCGAAAGCGGCGAGAGCTTCAATTATTTCCAATTATTTAGGATGTTTTCTTACAGGCACATACATTAAAAAAAAGTTACTGCCGAGCTACTGATGTGCATTAATGTTAATTAATTAGCCCCCTATTAATTAGTTATTACCCCCAACCCACCCCATTGCATTTTTTTTTTCTTTTTCAAATATTTGCCAAATTATGTTTAACAGAGTAAGGACATTTTCACAGTATGTCTGATAATATTTTTTTCTTCTGGAGAAAGTCTTAATTGTTTTATTTCTGCTACAATAAAAGCAGATTTAAATTTTTTAAACACCATTTTAAGAACAAAATTATAAGCCCCTTTAAGCTATTTTTTTTTCGAAAGTCTACAGAACAAACCATCATTATACAATAACTTGCCTAATTACATTAACCTGCACTAGTTAACCTAATTAACCTAGTTAAGCCTTTAAATGTCCCTTTAAGCTGTATAGAAGTGTCTTGAAAAATATCTAGTAAAATAATATTTACTGTCATCATAGCAAAGATAAAATAAATCAGTTATTAGAGATGAGTTATTAAAACTATTATGTTTACAAATGTGTTGAAAAAAAATCTTCCCTCCGATAAACATAAATTGGGGGGGGGGTGAGATAAACAGGGGGACTAATAATTCTGACTTCAACTGTATATGTATATATATATATATATATATATATATATATATATATATATATATATATATATATATATATATATATAAAATTATTTTTTTTTTTTTTTTTTTTTGGGAATCTCGCACAACAATTCATTCATTCATTTTCTTGTCGGCTTTTTCCCTTGCGGGGTCGCCACAGCGGAATGAACCGACAACTTATCCAGCACGATTTTACGCAGCGGATGCCCTTCCAGCCGCAACCCATCTCTGGGAACTTCCACACACACATTCACACTCATACACTACGGACAATTTAGCTTACCCAATTCACCTGTACTGCATGTCTTTGGACTGTGGGGGAAACCGGAGCACCCGGAGGAAACCCACGCGAACCCAGGGAGAACATGCAAACTCCACACAGAAACAACAATATAAAACAGTATTTCTGTTTCAGAATATTTCAGACATATGGACACATTGGATAAGTGGAGCAAAGCCACACTACATGCAACAACTTGATCTTCCATTGTTATATGTATTTGATAAAAAGTGCTCAACATTTTTGTACTAGAAAGCATGTTTTTAATGCAAAAATGTAACTGATTTGCATATAAACTGCAACGGCCCCTTTAAATACGAGATCAATGAAGCGAATTTTGACGCGCTCACCGGCAAAGCTGTGAAGGCAAATATCGTTGTCGCCAGGGTGGCCAGAGCGAACTTTGATGCCCTTAACTTTGGTGTGAATGTACAGTAGGGTATATTTAATGGTGTTTTAAATGTGTGTTGTTAAATGTGTTTTAGAGAAATCTGTGTATTTGAAACTGATGAAGAGAGCACAAGTCAGGGATTTACTTAAATGTATTTTATATTACTTAGCCTTACATGTTTACTGTTCCAAAATATTATAAATGTTTCCTAAAATAAAATGTATTTTGTTCAATGGGGTAAAAAGTTTTTTGTTTTTACCCAGACATTTAAAAACAATGTATTTTAGAGCGGTAATCACAATAGTATGGTACTGTGATATTTTTATCCAAGGTTGTCACACCGTCAGAAACTTTTACCGGCCCATGCCTGATACACACAAAAAAAATTTTTTTAAGATTAGTTTAATTATAAATCTTTTTGAGCAGCAAATAATCATATCTGAATAAATTCTGAAGAATCATACAACACAACAAGACTGAAGAAACGATACTGAAAATTTGGCTTTGCATGGAATATATTATATTTTTGCAGACATTAAATGTAAACATTTTTGAATGTATTCAAATGCAAAATTGTTGTTGTGAATTGTAGAAATATTGCACAGTCTTACATTTTCTTCCATATTTTGGGTCAAATAAATGCAGCTTTAATGAGCAAAAGAGACTTCTCTCAAAACCCCTTTTGAACTACTGAACCACCAACAGTGTTCTCTTGATGTTTTAAAGTAATAAAAACCAATTAGTTGAGGAGAACAACTTGTTGCTGCAATTCTAAACTGAACGTTTCTGACTTTGCTCGATCACATTAGCCAACATTCTATAGCAAACTAGTATATTTAGCACTTCAGATCAGTAAAAATGTCACCAATCTCTGTGTAATGTGTAATCTCTGTAGGCAGATTAGCTCAGTGTGCATGTCTAGTGAAGCAGTATCAAAATAACTCATAGCGATCGCTCGCAGAACAAAGACTGGCATTGTGCTACGGCGAAGAGAAGGCAGCTCACATACTTCCTGTTACTGACGGCCTTGGCATGACCAATATTTACAGAAATGTTATGGGTTAGACAGCACACAATTAAACTTGTCATAACACAACTCATCCAAGAAAAAGATGGGAGGAGAGGTGAGAGGATGATGTCAGCTGGCGGAGAGAGAGAGAGAAAGGGGGAGAGAGGAGGTAAACAGCTGTTATGCTTGGACAGTCAGTCTCCTCTCATTTGTGTGTGTGTGTGTCTGTTTTCTTTAATGTGCCTTTTGTAGGGCAAAAGATCTGAGTTTAATGGGTCAGAACCTCAATGGTTTATGACGATGCGTTTCTGTGCCGCTATCAATCTGTCAATGTCGGCTCTTTGAAGTTGATCTGCTTTTTGAAACATCGCCTTGTTATATTACAAATTTGAATTATTATGGGGATGTGAGTTTGAAACCTTATCCTGGTGTGTGTGTGTGTGTCTGGGAGGAAGGAAGAGCAGGGTTTGACCCTTTGCACTGTGGATAAAAGGTTGGTGTGTCTGTTTGGATTTGCTCTGCCGGACTTTCAAAGACACTGACTTTGCCTGACAACGTAAAAAAAAATGACAGCAGGAGCAGTGTTTGTTTGTGCGCGCACACATGCACACAACGGGGGGGGTTTGAGGTTTTATGTTAGCATGATTTACTGTAAAAGCTGGGGTGAAAGAAGGAAAGGAGGGAAACAAAACGTGACAAGGAGTGAGATGTACAAATTCAAAAGCTCTTTGGTCCATGCTATCAAATAGTATGTTTCTGTTCAGTCCTAAGGTCAATCCTTAGGTAAGCCTTATGCTTATTGCATAATTCTGCAGATTTTGATTCTGGAATATGATATAATTACAAGGTGAAAGGTTAACGGTGATTATTTGCTAATAATATTAGCGTCCTATGTTTATGTAAGTTAGCTAGGCTCTTTGAGGGACTGTGAGTGAGTGAGATCTCGAGAGAGCAATAACATGTTTTCTTTCTCTACTTGCGTCTTTTTTCTGGAGAGGGGGGAGGTTTTGAGTCTTTCTATATTTTTTTTCGTCCTTCTTTTCTCCTCCTTTTCTAAAAAGCCAGTTGTCAGTGCATCATATAAAAGAAGATATACAAGCGATTCACATGCTAATGCTGGGACTGGTTTAAAAGAGGACGCAGAGGAGAAGAGGGGAAAAGTGCTATTGATGGAGAAATGGGGGGATGAGGGAGGGAGCTGAGCGGAGCAAGAGAGGCCAGAGCGATGGGAGGAGGAGTATGAGTGAGTTTGCTGCTGTAGAGACAGAGAGGTATTTGTGTGTGTGTGTGTGTGTGTGTGTGTATGTGTGTGTGTGTGTTCGACGCAGGCCTCTATGTATCAGCACTACAGAATAATACCATAAAAAGAAGCCTTACCTCATCTGCCTGGTACAGCCAGGACATAAATAAAGAGAGAACAATACTGTCAGTTCTGGCCTTGCCCCTCAGCTGTGCCACTGTACCAACATGGCACAGAGATTAAAACTCTGCTTAATATCATACTGGGAGAGAAATAAGTGCGAAAGACAGAAGATAAAACTTAATAATATTGTGGTTTGAATTTATTTGTGTAATGCTTATGCGTAGTTAAAGGTCCCATGGAATTAAAATAATGTTTTTTAGATGTTAGTATCAGTTAAGGATACAGTATCTGTAAGCTATTGTGCTCCAAAACAGTGACAAAATTTGCATTTAGAAGATATAAACATTAAAAGCTTGAAGTTTGTCACTTCCATCTAAATGGATCAACCATTTTTTGACATCACCTTATCTCAAATCTTTTAACCAATTAAATGCTCTCTAGAATCATGCACAGGTCCATAGCCAGGGGGATTTGGGTGGTTCGAAAGACCCACCCCTTACTGACAGAGGTCAAAAATTTGTCTTATACATGAGCTTATTTGTCCTATTTTGACTGCTATGCCATTATAAATTGTGAAAACAACCCATAGAAAAAGGCTTTAGGACCAAGTGAAATCCTCTGTTGGCTGTTGATTTGGTGGGACTTCAGCTAGTCAGTTTTGTTTAATGCAAACAATTATTTTCATGAGTCCAACATCCACCTGTGCAAGAAAACAGAAGAATCTGACATAATTGAGGTCATCTTTCACTACGGACCTACTGCACTGTTGTTAATTAGAGAAAACCTTTTACAAGTAACTTTTATTCTAAATCTTTAAAAAAAAAAATTGGTACATCAAAAAGTGTGGTTATGATGACCATCTGACAAGCTAATCCAACAAAAAATAGTTCTTAAAATGTCACAAAAAAATCAGTATTTAAATTAAATCGAAAATGAGGCGAATAACTGCAAAAAGGTCAGTTTTTTGAGGAAAAAGAACCACCTCTTACTCTGGGCCGGCTACGGTGTCTTGTCATTTACTTTTTATTTGATGCAGTTGGTCTCAATCACTCTCTCTGGCAAAGCTGTGATAAAAACGAAGCGCTATTGGGTGTTTTTTTTTTTAAAGGGGAGGAGCTTCTATGTTTTCAATTTTCAGTTGAAAAAATTACATTTCAAGGGATATTTACGGGACCTTTAGAATATTTATTTGGGATCTGGTAGTAGTCTGTTGACTGAGAATGAAGAAATGGTTGGACATTATTTTGAATAAATTCATTAGGATTTTGTTTTAAGAGTTTAAAGCATAACCAAAGCAAAAAAGAAAGGTTTGCTTTAGCTTATCCTTGTGGGAAATATAATAGATGGGTGTGGCTCAGAGACTCCACCTTTATTGATGTGGAAATAATATAAACATAACATAAAGAGATGTGAAAGTGAAATCTACTATTCTTGATACTAAGGATTCTTTTGTAACTCTAATTGAAAGTAACACTTACAGTTTTTTTATGTTTAAAATCCAAAAGCTGCTTGTGCCTTAGTTAGATTAGACGCCATATTGAATTTGATGCTGATTGAAAAGAGGCTGTGAAGGATTACAATAGCACATAGTGTAGAGATCCTAAATCATGTAATTTTACAGCTTATGAAACTTTGAACCTTCCAAAATGTAATGTATTGTTTACATTTTTAAAAGGTTAGTTGTAGGTCATGTCGAAAGGGTAATTTAACAGATTTTAAATAAATAATGTATTTGGAAATTAACTCAACTTTAACATATAATGTAAATGTTTTTATTGTTTGCTCACTTCAATAACTAAAATAAACAAATGAAACTGTACAAAAAAAAGTGTATCCTGTCCTCTTACTATTATTACACCTTTACTACTCATTAGGCCTCCCCTTTGCCTGCTTGCTCTGACAGATAGAGCTCAGATTGTTAAGTATTTTTAATCCTTTAAATATTAGATTACACATTGTATACCTGGACAGATATACAATGCAAGAACTTAAACTTTAAAACAAAGAGCACATGTTCACGAGTATATTTTTGTCTGCCAAAATACATCAAATATTTATTTAATTTTTTAAGTTGAAATATATATTTCAGATATTTCATTTTGTATTTTCATGAGTCTATGAGATTTAATGCAGCATTCTGAACACAAACATTTAAATGTGTGGTCTAAATGTCTTTAATGGTAATACAGTTTGGATTAAATATACCATTCTAAGTACCTCAAATGCCTCAAGTTACTTGAAACCACAGTCCTAGAGTGACATTTGAATATACTCTTGTGTGGAGCGCCCAAAAAACTTCCCATCATTTCTTTAATAATGGATTTGTAAATGCTATTACAGTATAATAGATATACATCTGTTAAATTACATTTATAGAGAAACAACAATTAATAAACTCTACAAACTGCATCACTGTTTCTGTTTAATTTTGGCACATGAATAGATGTGATAACCAGATCATGCTGAATGACCACAGGCTTCTCTCTATTCATTAACTCATTCATTTCTATAAATTAATAGTTAATACCTTTTTAAGTGAGGTTTTTATGGAACCAATGAAAATGCTATGAAAATGTCATTGGTCTGTTTAACAGCACTTGGAAAAGATTTGAAAAAGAAATTAAACAAATCACAGAAGGAATAATAATTTTGACTTCATGTTGTTCCAAAAAAGGCCCGGAAAGATAGTAAAAACATCAATGGAGTAGTGCATGTGATTCCAATGGTTCAACTTCAGTTTTATGAGATGATGTGAATGGTTTTTGAGCAAAAAGTAAATAAAGACTTTATTCAACAATTTCTTCACTCATCAATTGATGTTTGTTCAAAAGTGCATCACGATGCATGTGTGCTATGTTGATGTGTGAGCAGACAAGTAAAGAAATTCTGTATGCAAGCCTTGTTTATTGAATTCCACATCACTGGTGCTGTAGGCCTTGGTTTATTATTATTATTTTTAAATATAGTGCTGAAATGTTGATGAAGGACTTCCGATTCACATATTTCAAGTAAATGATTCTGAGCTGCTAAAGCTATGGAAGCTGGGATTATTGCAGGGATGTTAGTTTACTGCTTTCATAAGTCCACTAAATGCTTGTCAACAGTGCAGCATTTCCAGGATTCCCATTACCTGGTAAAATTAGACTTAAAAGACTGGAGTCACACAGACAACTTTAGTTATGCTTTAACTACTTTTAGGCTGTCGATACACTAAAACCTCTCAGATTATTTAAAAAATATCTTCATTTGTGCTCTAAAGATGTCCTACTGTTTTGGAGAAATTGACATTATTTTTTATTATTTTGGTATGAACTAACCTTTTAAGTATTTATTCTAAAATTGTTTTGCTGTTTTACATTTTAAAATACAAATTAAATGTTGCCAATAAAGTGATATATAATGCAAATATTACAAGTGATTGAGTAACTGTTATTTACATTTTGCCATTTTTGATTGCTGGATTTATTGATTGGATAGTTGAGAAAATAAATAAAAATAAAATAAAAAATACAAATCATGGTTCATCCATGTGTTCTCTGTAACTATCAATCAAAACAGATTCATTGTATATATAGGAGAATTACCAACCTACGTCACACATGACGTCACACGGGTTCAACCGTGCATACCGGTTGCAAAAAAAGCCCGGTTGCAATAGCAAACATGTCAAGTTGTGTGGTAGGATGCCAAATTCGAAAGTTCAAAAATAGAAAATTACATTTTACCGTACACCACACTGCTTTTAATGCCAACTGTCTTTGGCTAACAGCCATCAAAAGAGCTGAAAGGAGTGAGGATCCTAATTAAAAATGCTCGACTCTGCAGTTCTCATTTTATATCAGGTAAGTTCACGCTATACTGAATCATACACATTACTCGTTGATTTCAGCAAAAACAGTTAAATATGATCAATTAAACTGCAGACACTGAATGCTTAGAATGAAATGTAAAAATGTACGTTCACATACCCTGCCGTACAGGTGCAGTTGGCTGTCAGAATGCAGTTGTTTTGCTTGTTGATGATTACCCTAGGCCTTGTATAGCTCCGTCTTCTTTCCATGTCAGAACCTCAGTTTTTAGCACTACATAGTTTTGAATCTGGTAATCATGGAACCTTATTTCTTGCACATGACCACACAGAACACAATTGTTGGCATCCAAAGACTTGTAGGCCTTTAACTTCTCTCTTGTAAAATCACTTGGAGTTTCAATGAGATAGTTGTATATTTCAGGCTGGATGCTTGGCCATTTCGTCTTATCTAATATCCATTGAGAGGGTGCTATTGCAAATGGACCTGTCAGACAAACACCGCTCACTTTAACGTTAATTTTGCCAAATAACTGTGCTTATCACTGGGTGACAAGCTGTTATAATAAGCTGAAAGCATTATGTAAATAATATATACGTATAATATGTAATCAGTATAACTTATCTCTAATACAACAACAAACTCTGTACCACATCAGATGTCATTCCCTCATTGTAAATGCTAGCGATCCCGTTTTTTTTCTGCAACCTCGCTGTGCGCGCATCCTGAATGTTTACAAACTGGTAATTCATCTATTAGCTGGTTCCATAAAAGTTCAACCATTGAACTTATTTATCAGGGCTCGCCATAGCGGAATGAACCGCTAACTATTTAAGCATATGTTTTACGCAGTGGATGCCCTTCCTGCTGCAGCCCATTACTGGGAAACCCCCATACACTCTTACATTCACACACACACTACGGCCAATTTAGTTCATTTGATTCACATATGCCGCATGTCTTTGGACTGTGGGGGAACCGGAGCACCTGGAGGAAACCCATGCCAGCATGGGGAGAACATGCAAACTGGCCCAGCCAGTTTTGTGTTTAATAGATGTCTAATAGACATCAAAACGAAGACAGCTTGTAGACATCTAAGAATAGGCCAAAACTAGACTAGTTATATTATTAAATAGACAGATTAGACAGACTTTATATGTGTAGTTATTTATTTCTGTTTATTTGTTGACTAGTCTAGTTTTGGCCTATTCTTAGACATCTATTAGATTTTCACTGACAGCCCAAATTTAGCCTTGTTTTAGCCAAGACGACTATGTTTAGACCTCTATTAGACATCTTTTAAAAACAAAAAATGCTTGCTGGGATCTTGCTGTGAGGCGACAGTGCTAACCACTGAGCCACTGTGCCGCCCATAGATAAATCAGATATAAAATAAAATAAAGTCTTTATTAGCTTTATTAGCAATGACAAAAAATTGCAATGACAATAATGAAAAAAAAAATGATTACAGAATGCTTCACGTTAAAACAATAAATGACTGCAATGATAATCTGATTAATTATATGTAGCAATATATTTTCGGTCAAAAAAATGTGAATGATGAAGTGTGGCCAATAGCACTGATGTTAGCGTATAAATATACAGATATTTTGGCGGCAATCTCACACGAACCAGGAATGATAAAAAGTGACTCTATTATTCTGTTCAGCTCTCGCGCGCTCTCTAATTTTTTTCTTTCTTTCTCTCTATTTCTGCTTTCTCTGCCCTCATTCACCCTAAAATTCATTCTTCATTCTCTTTCATTTACTTGAGTATTCAATTACATTTCTGCAGCTTCTCTCTGAAAAACATTCTTTCCTCTTATGCGCACATACACATACATAGACACACACACACACACACACACACACATACGCACACATACTTATTCTCTGTCTTTCTTCAGGTGATGGGTCCAGTGTGTGGCCTGAGCCTTTCAAAGTAATTAACCCTCTCACATTCCTATTTCCTCTCTCTCTCTCTCTCTCTCTCTCTCTCTCTCTCTCTCTCTCTCTCTCTCTCTCTCTCTCTCTCTCTCTCTCTCTCTCTCTCCCTCCCTCTCTCTCTCTCTTACTCCCTCTTTGATCCTGTGAGCGGCTGCTGCAGGCTTCATTAAGTTGAGGTTCTTTTGTGTGGGACGCTGAGAGCTGCTTCACATCCTTCCTGTTTGCTCTGGTCATCATGTATCACAGAGTTGACATCCCAGTGAGAGAGAGGGAGAGTGAGCAAAGCCGAGCAAACATGCGCACAAATGCACATCAACAAAGTAACATACATTAAAAATAATTTGTACTTTGCAATGTCTTTTATTATATTTAATCAACTTGGCAAAATGTTGGCTCACATTGAAAGAGTTTACTCAGAATTCTTATACAGAAATGTGTAATACTGTATGCTGCCAAACTCATTCTCACAATGCACTGCAAGTGGTTGTTAAAAGTGCACAGAAAAAAATGTAAAAACAGTTTTATCTAAAAAAAAAAAAAAATGCAATTCAGTCATTCAGTAGCTGTTTCCATCCAAAGAATCAAATTAAATTCATGCACAAAACAGGAATATGGCATAAAAGATGTGCGAATAAAGCAGCGTTTTACCATCCAAGTACAAAATCATCACTTCCTGATTAACTGGCACCAAATATCAAAAGTAAAAACTGAATTTGCTGCTGTAGGAGAAGCTGCGCGAATCTTTTCTTCATTTCAAGAGTTCACACTTAGCTGATGATTGATTATAAAGCAAGTTTGGCATGCTGTTCCGGGAGAGAGCCCTGAGCCCAAAAGGTCCTTGAGCCCTGGGCTCCCGCCCGTTTGCAGAACGAGAGGGGAGCTTTGAGCTCAGGTAGATCTCAAGAACTCCCTCCTTTTTGATAAGAGTTGATGACAGAAAATAATTGCTATAAAGAGATATGCTGATGGATAAAAGTTTGACTAGTGCTAAATTTTGATTGATCAATTAACTTGTGGTGCATGTTTTTGGAATGTGGGAGGAAACCAGAGAACCCGGGGGAAACCCACGCGAGCACAGGAAGAACATGCTAACTTCGCACAGAAACGACAGCCAGTCTGTTAAAGGACTAGAACCAGTGACGTTCTTGCTGTGAGGCAACAGTGCTAATCACTGGGCCACTGTGCCGCCCTATGAAAGGAAAGGTGGAGGAGAAGGGGTGGTAGGGGGGGATTCTTCAAAACGAAGATGACTGTAGTAAGAAAACCTGGCTCTTTACAGTGGGTTAGGGATCGTCTGATTAGTTGGTCATACATGGTTAATGCGTAACCAGCCGTCTTCAATCATAATCACGTGATCCTCTCGAAATTAGTTTATAAATAAACTTCACTTAATAAATGATTTGCGTCTCAGAATGACGCCGACACGCAATGAACACATGGTGCTGTTTGAAGGTGTCAGATGCTCTTGACTATTTCGGAGGTAACTAATAATATAATAACACTAATATAACAAAATCACATGAATTTGTTCAGTAAAAGTGTTTCCATCGCAGTTTATCCACATCTTATAAAATTTTCATCATCCGTTTTTTTATGCGCATATCCAAAATACACATAAAAATAGGTGGATGGATACGTATCTAGTGTCTCTTGAGTTTATTGAAGTAATGGGCATTCTCAAACTATTTGCATTATTTTAATGTTGAAGTTTGTTATATTTTTACTTAAACTTTACTGTTTTTTTCTCAATTATTTAATGTATTTCTTTAAAATCAGTCACGAAAATAAATAAAGTTAGTGTAAATTTTACATCTCAATAATAAAACCCATAATGATGTTTAAAAACAGATGTCTACATAATATCAAATGAGTAAAGTCATGTTTAACCAATGTAAATCTTCAGAGCTTAAAACATAAAATTTTAACTTCGCCCCATGATTGAAGTGCATGGTTCACTGATGTGTTTATCACCTGCTCTTCAGCTTTTAGTGTGAACTTTTTGCTCTTTGCTGTGATTTGGCAAAATTCTCATCATATAATCACACTGGTATGTTGGCTCATTCTAAGCCAGAGAGACTGCCTGCTTGTCTGAAAGTGAGTTTTGATCAAGTAACTTGTTGATCTTGCTGTGTCAAGACACAAATTGTTTTAGACAAACAGACAGGTACTTTACATTATTACAGGTAATACCGATGTAAATTATGTTCAGTTCCTTGGACATACTATAATGCTTTGCTTGACCTGAGGGTGATTAAATAGACATACACTGTAAAAAAAATAGTGGTATTTTGTGATTTGTGATTTTATTTAATATTTTCCCCATTAATTTATGCTTTTTGAATTGCAAAACCTTGAAAAGTTCAAAAAAGTGACTTATGAACATTTCTTATAGTTTAAAATGATATATTGTCTGGGTTATAAAAACAGCTACAAAAACAGATGTATTTCTCTAGATTGTATTTCTTACAAATTATATTATTTTTAAACGACTAAAATGTCAACAAAAGTCACTTGAGTTGAATTTTCAACATCAAAAGTCGACAGAGCAGAGATCAAGGCCCTATAATGCAATTTAGAAACATAAATATCAGAAAACACTTGTGAATCACAAAATACAAATCTATTAATTAACGTATTTTTTTACAGTGTAGATTACAATAATAAATGTATTGTTCTTTATATTTTATACAGAGAAGTATTAGCTTCATGTATCTATAAGGTTAATATTGGAATTAGGGTTTGTTTAAGTGTTGATTATTTGCAATTAAGCCTACATTAATGTCATTACTATAGTAAATTCCTGTAACTTTGTCATTCTAGAGGAAAAAGTAAATGGAGATATGCCATATCAGTATGCTTTGTTTGATAACACTGCTGTCAAAACGCCTCAGTCTACTTATGTCAGTATGTTTGTATGCAGTAGTTTTGTTGTGGCGAATGGCTGAGGTTTTGTCAAGAGCTTGCCCTGAGCAGTTGGGACACACAGGGTTTTGTGTTGCCGTGTGTCTGTTGCTAGGTGCCAGGGGGCAGGATGTTTCTCCTCTTTCCCTAATGAGTGTGGAGTGCTTCTTACTGGACGCAGGCCAGCTCCTGCTCATGCTGCACACCTGGGGAAACCCGGACACACCGAGCACAGCTAATACTGTACCTCTGGATTACCTCTGCCTCTCTCGCTCTCAACACTCAACCGCTCTCACTGGGGCCTGAATAAAGATATCAGACGGGCCATCTCTAATGGACATAACAGATGGATCTCAGTAGCCCTACGCTTTGCTTACATTACTGAAAGACACTAACAACTGCTGTTTGTTACAATTTCTACCAATCATCTGCACTGCTGTTCCAAAGTCAGCAAATCACTATCTTAGAATGATTTCTGAAGCATATTGTAAGACTGACGACTGGAGTAATGATGATAATGATGAACATTTCTATATTCACCACAGAACAAATTAGTCTTAAAATTTTTGATTGATTGATTGCTTGTTGCTCGATTGATTGATTGATTGATTGATTGATTGATTGATTGATTGATTGATTGATTGATTGATTGATTGATTGATTGATTGATTGATTGATTGAACAAACTGTATTTTTTGGAATAGCAGGTTGTCAAACACTTAACAGTGTGTCCACACTGGACGTGACCATTGTCGCACACATTCCAACAGCTAGAGGCTATTTACACTGAAGTGACAAAGCACACATTGTAAATTATTTGTCTTTGTGTCAGTAGGTCATGAAGAGAAGGAGGTGTCAGTTTACAGATGGAAATGTGTTGCTTGCATCAAATGCAGTGTAGACAGAATCACTGATTATTTTGTGTATAATGAATTTCTAATGTGAAAAATTCATACGACCATCAAATTGCTGGTCATTTCCCATCACAATGAACTGATTGTCAAACACCATATGAGAAAACTCAAATTTAGCCCAAATCAAAAAACAAAAGAGTTGCAGAAGTGAGCTCAAACTCATAAAGTGGCATAAATCTAACAGGAAAAATCATCTAAAAGCTATGTGAGATGCAGATTTGAGCTAGTTATCAAGGCTGGTTATAGTCATATGTCAAAGAAGCTATGCTTGTTAAATTAACAGTTCATGTAAAATTGAAAATTCTGCCATCATTTACTTAACCTTCACTTGTCAAAAGCCTGATTGAGTTTCCTTTTTCTGTTGAAAAAATAAGAAGTTATTTTGAAAAACTTTAAAAACTGTGGAAGTTGGTTACAAGTTTTTAAAAGAACTTAATTTCTGTTCAACAGAAGAAAGAAATCCATAAAGGTTTAGAATCACTCCAAGACAAGTAAATGGTGAGTAAATTTACATTTTTTAAATCATAAAGCAAAGCAAAGACCAGCCAACACTCTTCAGTAGGAGTTAGCTGATTAACACTTAAGGCTGATTTATACTTCTGTGTTGAGTGGACACTATAGAGTCAAACTAGGGCCATATTTTTGCAACATGAAAGAAAGTTTTGCAAACAAAAAATAAAGTACTGAGCAAAAAATTGTAAAATAATGCAAATTTCAAAAAATAGCAAAGGCAAAATTGAGTTTTGAGCAATAAAAAGTAATTTAGCAAAGAACTGCAAATAAAAATTAAGTAGTGCAAAAAAAATATATATATTTGCAATTTTAAAAAAATATACATTTGCTTATTATTTTTTTTTCCAGTATTGCCTTTACAAAACCTCTCAAGTCAATTGCAATGCTCATTGTGATTTGCTTTTCAGTCAACCGTGAGTTTGCGATGCTGTTTTCTTTTTGCACTTCACATTTTGTGCGTTTCCTTTTCTGGCCCTGATTTGACAAGGGGGCGGAGTCACTGGAACTGAGGCGTGTACAGCATGTCCGAACCTGCCTTCTATGAAGCTGGAGACATCGTGACACAAAGGAAATTAGTCATGAATCGCTGTATTAAATATTTTATACACTTTATTAAGTAAAATACCTGAATCCTTTGTTTTTTAGAGGGCTGTTTAAACCGTCAAATAGTAAAACTCGCAAATCAAAATGAGCAATACTGGAATACCACGGCGAGGGCTATACGATCGCGTGAAGGCTGTGCCCGACCGTAAGTTTGCTCTTGATACAGAAGTATAAATTTTCCTTTGGCTTAATCCCTTTATTTATCGCCAGAGCGTAATGAACCGCCAACTTATCCAGCATATGTTTTACGCAGCGGGTGCCCTTCCAGGCACAACCCAGTGCTAGGAAACACTCATACACTCTCGCATTCACAAACATACACTACGGTCTATTTTACTTATTCAATTCACCTATAGCGCATGTCTTTGGACTGGGGGGGAACCGGAGCACCCAGAGGAAACCCACGTAAACACGAGGAGAACATGCAAACTCCACACAGAAATGCCAACTGAGCCAGCCGGGACTCGAACCAGCGACCTTCTTGCTGTGAGGAGACAGTGCTAACCACTGAGCCACCATACTGCCCGCAATTCAATTATATGTCATTGTTTTTGCTGATATTTCAAACAAATAATTGTTTTATTGTAAATTACCATTCCCATTTGGGAATTAATCTAATTCGACATTATAGTCTAATGTGTTTTTGTATTCTGTCTCTTGTACCCCTGCACCTGTATGTGTGTGTGTGTGTTCAGATGTACCATAATGAGCTTTGATGTTCCAGCTCCACCGTCTGCCGAGATCAACCCCCCCCCCCCCCCCCCCCCCCCCCAAATATGAGCTAGTAAATTATCTACTATTCTCATTGGAACATCTCCCATTAAATCAGCTCACATTGTAATCTGTGTATATGTGTGTGTGTTTTCTCACACTCCTTCGCTGTCATACAGAGAGGATACCCCACTAATCATACACCCCCGATCTCACAACCTCCCCAAAAAAACACACACAGACGCACACGCTCTCCCAGTAACACAAGGTGTGGGTCGACACCTCACAATTACTCGCTCTGTGTTTGCCGAGAGGAGGTTTGTGATTCGTACTAACCCTTGTACAGGAGCCTGAGCTCAAATTACAGCCTTGGCCTCAGCGCTGGGAACTTTATTTACTCTGCCACCTTTTCTTTTCTTTCTCCGTCAGTGACAGTCGACAACAAAACCTAATTAGAGCTTTCAGCCCAACGCCCATTAACAGCAACCCGATCCCTACGCAGCGCAGAAAAGACGAGAAAAATAATTATGACATTCCTGGTATTAAATCATTGGTTATGTCTTTATCTCCGCCGTGGAAATATGATTTGCCGCGCTACAAATTGCGGGACCTGCTCTCTGTTTGCTCGCACTTAATTACAGCCATGGTATTTACAGGAAGTCATTTTGTTCAAAGGCTTTTTTTGCCAATAGAAGCAGCATGTCTTCAGCTCCTGTACGAGAGCGCCACTGGCCAACACGCTCACATGAGACATGTGCTGGGCCTAACAGTAAGAAAAAGATGCGTGTGCGAAATGTGCGCTTGTTGTTAGGGTCACTTTGAGGCACACAGAGGTGTGAGTGAAAACAAGTAAAAAGCCTTGATCTGGTGAACTGGAGAAAATGTGCACACACATTACGGGAGTATGTGTGTGTTCTTGTTCACACGTCATGAGTTTGAGGGAACACAAGCTTCTCTGCTGTGATGTAGGCCGTGTTTACACATGGTATCAAGATGCTTTTGGTTGGTCAAATCATATGTAGATGAGTTCTTATTTACACCTGGAGGTTGTGTAACTTGTCTCTTGTGCACTTGTTGACTTCTTTAAGATGAGGGTCTATAATATGGGCTTTATCTCTCCATCTAATAGTGTAAAGTCTTTCAAGATTTACTTTTTGACCGAAGAGGGCTGCATGACCAGTCACTTTGGTGGAGAATTGTATTTCTGCATGAAAGGTGGTAGAGATCTGACAATAGCTGACCACCTTTGACATCTTTTAACATCAGCATATCAGCGCTTCATCTACGCTTGTACTTGAAGTGAACAAAACATTCTGAAGTGTTCACGTTCACACAATTGCCACGCTGTTCTCTGCCCTGAAAATCCTAGCAAGATATTTTCATTGCATCCCAGCCACTTGTGCACCTTCAGAGAGAACATCCAGCCTTTGTGGTTTGAATCTGGAGAAAAGTTTGGAAGTGGAACCGTCTTCTGTCAGGGACAGTGTGTTCTTGAATGGATGTTTTGGTTGCACTTTATTTTACATACAGTATGTGTACTTAGAGTGTGCACATTAAAAGTAGTGTGATCAGTAGGCAAAGCAGAAAGCAGGTGAAAAGAGGGTGAATATTAAGCAAGAACTGTCATGTGGAAAAAAGAACAGAAAGAAGAAAACTCTAATGCAGAGCTCTGTGAAAAGCAGACAGTAGAAAAAAATTATTAAAGGGCGCCTATTTACCCCTTTTTCAAGATTTAAGATGAGCCTTTTGTGTCTCCAGAATGTGTCTGTAAAGTTTCAGCTCAAAACACCCATCAGATTATTTAATATACCTTTCAGAATATTGGGATTTTTTGCTCTGAACACATTGTAGCTGTTTTTGTTGTCTGTGCCTTTAATGCTGGTTTTCCCCACCCACTGTTCCTACGTGCCTGTGCGTGTGTACCTCAATCTCTGCCTCAGCTCTGTCAGATAAACAGCACAGTGACAGACATGGAGGATAGCAGATCTCACGTAACATGAGAAATACTACAGTAAGAACTTTACCAATGATTCGTTGATGTATTTGTTGTGGAGTTAATACAAGCCTTTCTGCAACGATGAGTCACACACAATGTTGTTACAAACTTCACGCACACACACACAGGACATGTGACATGATACACATTAATATTCACTGCTGTATGGATATCCGTTTTGTTAATGTACAAAATATTCCTGATTTAATGTCCTCAAACCGCGATTGAAGCTTCTTCTTTTATAATTGTACTGACATGCGGCTGTGGTGATAAAGACGATAAAGTCACTGTAATTCATTACAAACATGCACTGTTTTAAAAACGTTTTAAAGTTGTAAAACTCATTCTTGATCACATTTGATGATGATTGATGATCACAGCGAGCTGAACAGATCTTTTAATCCCAGTTGCTCTATATTGCGTTATTACGGAGATGTTATTATGCGGCTGTCAATCAATTTGGTGGGCAAGGAAACCGCACTCCTACGCCACGTTGTAGTGGGCCTCCTTAAAATGGGAGGTATTTTGATCCTATTTTAACGTCAGGAAATTTAAAAAAAGACACTTATTGTCTTTATATCACCCCAATATGACTGGGGGCATAGTTCTGTCCAAACAGCTTCCGAAAGATGATTTTCATCATAGGCACTCTTTAATAAAAGAGCATTCTCTCATAGCTGCAAAAATCTGCTAAACATCATGGGTTTACACTACCTATATTTCCATCCACCTATTTATTCACAAATATTGCATAAAACATTCTTAATGGAAACACAAAGATCTGCATACATTTTGAAAATGTACTCACAGCTAAGTAGATCCAATTAGAAAAAATTGCATAAACTATGATGGAAACACATTTACCAAATAAATTCCAAAAAATTGTTTTAACAGCTTATGTGATAACAAAAATGACAGCGATGGGACAACATTAATGGACAAACCAGCAGAGATTGTAAAACATCTGAAATGTTGTTTTGGCCATTCTTGTAGAATCAGCCAAAGTCTGTCATCAAAGTGGTTCAATAGGCTATTATTACCTCCAGAACTGTCTTGACCATCTCTGCTTCCAAAGTGTGGGCTTGAACATACAAAGGTCATGTAATGATGGTGTTTATTGCATTTTGTTTTAATCTTCTGAGGTGCAAGGACTTTATTATATAAGAAAAACTTGTTGGAAGTGGCTTCTCCTACTGCAGCAAATTCCATTTATCCCTTTAATATGTGGCACCGGTTTATCATGATGGTATGATTTTATTCTCTTTGTTCTAATTAGATAGAAACTAGAAACTGATTTATTCGCAAATGTGTTATGTGATATTTCAGTTTTGTGCATAAATCTATTTCACATCTTTGGAAACTTTGCAAACATAGCTACTGTTAATGGAATTTTATCCAATGCATTTTTGGCTACATTTTAGAGTGGTTGAAAGTAGGGATGTCCAGATCCGTCCACATGATCGGAAATCGGGCACGATCACACGATTTCAGACTCGAATATATATATATATATATATATATATATATATATATATATATATATATATATATATATATATATATATATATATATATATATATATATTATTTTTTAACGCATCTATAGTTATGTGGTGGCACAGAGCTAGATCTATGTCTTGACTACAGACAGAAACAGCAATGTGTGTGGCATGACATCACTTTGTTGCAGAGACACTATTGGTTAAATGTCGACAAAGTAGAACACCGAAGCGGAAATTGCGAGTAAGTCTGCGGTCTGGAGGTATTATAAAGTTGATGATGACAACATTGCCATAGCAAACTGTGAAACTGTGCCTACGGGGTGTTTTAAGTTGAGGTGCTATTTGTTTTTATCTTAGATTTTTTTATATATTTTTTATATTTGCCAAAAGTGAAGAATTGATGTTATTTATTACTTGAATATTCAAGCTACCTCACAGAAGTGCTCTGTTTGACAACACAGTTGTTGAATGTTAAAATAAGGTGAATTAAATGAAAAAATAAGGAACATCCTGGATCTGTTTTTTTTTTCTGCTCTTCTTTATTCTTTTTTATGTATTATAGAAGTATTGAATCGGGTTTTGATATCGTTAGATACTCAATATCAAATGACTCGGACTCGAGGTCAAAAAAACCTGATCGTGACATCCCTAGATGAAAGTAGAAAAGCTCAAAATGTATCTACTCAACAATAACAAAAAAGCATTTTAATACCAGGACTAACCAGTGCTGAGTTTGAAGGAGCACAAATTTCCCCAGTGTGATTTAATGACTTCATCATCCATCATAGGAAAATATGCAAAGTATTACTAAATCCCAAAGTGCATTCCCGTAACATATCCCATAACAAGCTTTCATGCATAAACAACATGTTACTTTCCAGATGCTTTTCATCTGACCTGATAAGTCGAACCCCTTGAAGAAACCCCGGGTCAGGTATTTGGCTTCAGGACACAATGGGGATAAAGCAGGATTGTGATCTCTGAAATCGTCCTGCTCCTAGGTCATCCCATCTTGGAACTGAACATTCAATCTTTGCATTATCCTTCCAGATCTTCAATGATTAGGATTACAGTACTTTATTCATTTGTAATTCGCTAAATTCTAGCCACATTAATATCAAACAACCCAGCAGGCACCGTGGCACACTTACATTGTAAATTTGTAAATCTGGATTCATTTATTTAGCTGTTTTCCACACCATACGCGCTGTGTATCAGACATTGTTATTCATTATGGTTAAGCTCTTCCTTTCCACTTACGTTGATCCAATTTAAACCTGTCTCGACCGCACGCCGGATAAGTCAGAGAGCCTCTCTCTTTATTGCAGGTAAAGGGCATGTCAAGGAACTATGATTACATTTGTGAGTGTGTGAGTGTTATTAAAGTTTGAGTCTGTGAGTGTGTGGATGCGAATGTTACTCAGGCGAGCGCTAGAGTGTTTGAGAACATGTTGGGGGCAAAGGTGAGATGGGCTAATCTGCTAATCCAATTGAGCGGCTGTGTACAATTCACATGATCCCGTATTCCCCGAGACTCACACGCGCATATGTTTTAAAATATGAACAGACCGAATCCCGCATCAAATGCTGGTTAACTCCCAATCACGCAAGCACACTTACATTGCCCGAGTGGATAGACCTTCATTTCTCTTCCTCTGTCATGTGATTGTCTAGTCCTTGTGACATGGCATCGTTTGATGTCTCTGTGAGCGGATTATCAGAGGTGACTTCTGCAACCCCAGAGAATTCCGTCCCATAATTGGCAGAATTTATTAACCAATTAAAAGTGCATTCTCAAGAGCGTCACCGGAGTTATTCCACTGCTATTATTGGCCCCTGTGATCCGATCAGCTCAGAACATCGCAGACTCAATCTGTCTACATCCTGCATAATAACAAGACATCTCGCTACTCAATGACAGCTCAGCTTAGCTCAGTCATACTCTTAGATTAAATCAGGCATAATTCTATAGGTTTATGCATTCGAGACACTGATTGATTGAAAAAAACTGGGATGGTGACTCGAGAAAAGCTTCAGAAGGAGAAAATTATGGTGCCGAATTCATATTTTTATCAATGCAACACATCCGGGGGGAACAACAAGAGGCTGTTCACAATCACATGCCCTACCCCATTTCCCAAGTTGCACCTCACCCCCAGGCTCAGTGTGTATACATGTGTGTATGGTTATATGTGTGTGTGTCTGGATAATTACAGGAGATGGTTGCTCTTCCATGACGTAATGCGCTTCATTAGGATTGCAGAATTCAGGCATATTTGTAAATACTTCTCTCTTTTTATATGTATATGTACATGAGAAGTATATATATTTTTTACTTAAAAAATATTAAAATACAAATAAATAAATAAAGTGAAAAGTAACAAAAGTATTTATTATTTGAATAAAATATATCTATTTTAGTAAATTATTTTGATTATTTTTTTTTCATTTATATTCATGGTTCAATTTTTTTAACAACAATGCTAAAAAATTATTATTACTCCAGCTATATTGAAATTTCATTTGTCGTACATTTTTCAGAAGACCATTTTTCTTCTTCTTGCCTCATTTATATATTTATTGTAATTATCCTAAGAACCTGGGATAAAATGAACTAACAGCTTACTGAGAAAATGTGCATTGTTTACATTGTTAGCTTTGTGGTGTTTACTTCACGCAGCTTTTAAACCATGTTTACTCCTGGTAGTAATGGCTCTCAAAACATCTTGTGTTACCACTTGTGTTCTCAAGGGGAGGATCTTTGATTAACATGAGTCTGGGCATCACAGTGTTTGTGCATTGTTGATATCTCAAAGCAAAGTTCTTTTCATACTTTGTTCAAGACTAAAAAAAGTTTGAAATGCCTGACCACTGGTATATTGTTAAGGAACATCACAGCTCTCACGTTGCAGAGGGTGGCTTTTAGCCAGCCTGATCTCATGAGAAAACGTAAACTATTTTATGTTTTGTCCGTTTAGTGGCTAATTCATACTAATTTGAATGAGTTCAGTTGAGCAAATATGTACGATTTTAAAAGTGAGGTGTAGCACCAAACCCCACCCCTAAACTCAACCATCATTGGGGATAAGCAAATTGTACTAAATTGTGAGGTCATAGGAATAAGCCACTAAATCAAAAAGTTATGAATTGCCGTGAGATTGTATTGCATTTAGTTGATAATCGGGGGCAGGTTTAGTGATTTGGGGGCAGTTCCAGCCATGGCACCTGGTAGTCCTACAGTAATATGCACCTTTCGTATTTGTATGTATTTATTTAGCTACCTTTTTCTTATATCATTCAGTCTTGTTTTCTCCATTTTTATCTTAATGCAATCATGACATTTTTTATATATATTTTGTTTTTGCTTAAATTGAATTCATAATTAAAAATATTCATTCCTTTATTTTTCTTTGGCTTAGTCCCTTATTTATTAAGACTCACCACAGTGGAATGAACCACTAACTATTCCAGCACATGTTTTACACAGCGGATGCCCTTCCAGCCACAACCCAATACTGGCAAACACTTATACACACTTATTCACACACAGTGATACACTACGACCAATTTAGCTCATCAGTTTACCTATACCACATGTCTTTGAACTGTGGGGGAAACCGGAGCACACCACACCAACATGGGGAGAACATGCAAACTCCACACAGAAACGCCAACTGGCCCAGCCAGGACTTGAACCAGCGACCTTCTTGCTGTGAGGCCACAGTGCTAATCACTGAGCCACCGTGCCGCCAACTAAAAATATTGAATAAACTATTTGGTTTTAAAAACAAAGGGTTCTACTTTAACGATCTAAGCGCAAAATCTAAAGCTCAGGGCGCAAAAGCATCAAGGGCGCAAAAGCATCTCTCATTCCCTTTAAAAGTCAGTTGCGTCGTGCCATGGCGCATTTGTTATTTACATGGCGGACTTTGTAAGTGGAAAAACTGAATGCTTTACTAGTGACAAAACAGTTAAACAGACCATCTGCAGCGCAAGGATAAAGAATGAGCCTCCTCCAATTGGCCTTTACTTTCACTTTCTCTCTTTCGTGGATTAGGAAATGTGTTGTCTACGTGTTGTGGCACAAATGGATTTGCTATTTAAACAACGTGGCGGAAAATGGGAAAATTAAGGTTGCGTTGGTCTGAAAATAGCAACATGTCAGAGCAAGGTCTTGCGCCTTATTGCGCCGAGTGTATGATAGGGCCCTAAATCGTCATCTGATTTAAATGCTGGACTGATTCACAATTGGGGTTGTGGGGGTCACATTTCCATGGATGTAATAATTAGGGTCAAATTGTATTTGTTATACACTTACCAAGCAAAATTAGTTACAAAATGTCATTATATAATTTTTTTTAAAAACTTCTAGGTATTTATTGGGGGCCCTAAGATTTCCTGGGGCCCAAAGCGGCCGCTTACTTTACTTATTGGTTAAATCTGCCCCTGCTGATAATTTAGATATGTATGTAATCATATGTGCTGCTCACTTTCCCCTCAGTAATAAACATTAAACTTAAATTACTTTTTTGAGAAAACAGCAGTTAAGAAAGCATTCGATAATAGAATGTTTGCACACACTCTGGAATTTGGTGTAATGTTTTATATTGCACTTCATACAATATATTGATTTTTAAGCAAGTAGTTTTGCAGTATATATTAAAACTATATATTACAATTTTTTCATTGCATTATTTATACAGTTAAAGTCAGAATTATTCGCTCCCCTTTGAATTTTTTTTCTCTTTTTTTTAATATTTCCTAAATTATGTTTAACAGAGTAAATATTTTTTCACAGTATGTCTGATAATATTTTTTTCTTTTAGAGAAAGTCTTATTTGTTTTATTTCGACTAGATTAAAGCAGTTTAAAAAAAAATTTAAGCACCATTTTAAAAACAAAATTATTAGCCTCTTTAGCTATTTTTTTCTTGATAGTCTACAGAACAAACCATCGTTATACAATAACTTGACTAATTACCCGAACCTACCTAACCCAGTTAATTCTTTAAATGTCACTTTAAGCTGTATAGAGGTGTCTTAAAAAATATCTAGTCAAATATTATTTACTGTCATCATGGCAAAGATAAAATAAATCAGTTATTAGAAATGAGTTATTTATTAAAACTATTATGTTTAGAAACGTGTTGAAAAAATCTGCTCTCCAATAAACAGAAATTGGGGGAAAAAATAAACAGGGGGGCTAATAATTCTGAGTTCAACTGTGCATATATATATAATTATATACACACACACACATATATATATATATATATATATATATATATATATATATATATATATATATATATATATATATATATATATATATATACATATATATTACACAAATATATATTTTATATTTATTTTATTTTTATTTTTTGCTGACTTGTGTACTTACATTTTCCTAAATGAATGAAATGAAGACAACAACTCCAGTAAATCCACACTCAGTCACGGGATCCTTAAACTACACCTTTGTTTGTCGTGCCTTTACGCATAAAACATCAGTTTTTGTTGTGCTTATTGGGATGTACATAAATGTACAGTACAGTATGTTTTCACATTTTATCTTAATATATTTGATTGGTTATGTTGTTGTTGTTGTTTTTACATTGTTGTTAAATGACAGGTCAGTAAGCGCTCATTTAACAAAGTGGCAAATTCCGCACAGACCACCTAAAGTAGATGTTAATAGCAGGCCTATCCGAAACACGCTTTTTACAGATAGAGACAGGAAGTGACAGCATCCAGAACATGATCCAATCACCTCTTCAACACTCCGCCTTGTGTTTTCGGGTGGCTCCGAAATTGACAGACACCTCTGTGTGAGTATGGACAATGAAGCAGTGCCAAAGACAAATATACATCAGAGAGAGACAGATAGGTATCGAGAGAGTAAGAGAGCAAGAGAAGGGTGAGAATCTGCAGAGGCAATATTTGACTTGGCCAGATGGCCGCTGCATGCAGACCAATCACATCTGTAGCTATTTAGTTTGCCTGCGAGCCACCATGTTGATGAGTGTGTGTATATGTGTGTGGGAAGTTGTCTTCCACTGTTAGGTCATCAGTGTGCGATTGGCACGACACAACTATCCTCAACCAACAGTACAGTACAGTGACATCATCATTATTTTACAAATGTGTACAGTAAAGGTTAAACTGAGATTTTTAAAATATAAAATTATGACGGATGACATTCAATTTGGCATATATGTCAGATATATGAATCGGAAGTCGTAATATGAATCGGTCTGTCTTTCTGTCTCATGGTGTGGTCTGTTGCATCACAACCCGTCCCCACCACGTTCAGAAGCTGTGCTTTCTCAGCTGTTTAATATAAATTCTCAGTGAATATCTTTGTCCAGATGGTTTATTTTTACAAACAATACACACAGCCCACATTCCAGTACAGCACCCCTCCGCTGTCAGACTACTGAAGCACACGGCCCGAGAAAGAGAGACATGAGGGTACGTTCGAGGACGGATGCAGGATGAACAACAGATGGTTCGCTTACACAATAAAAAAGATATATGCACTTCTACAGGTACAGATACATAACCCTCACGCATTCATATTCAGAGAGGGTATGTGGGCAGATACATTAAGGGTGTGTGTATGACTGAGGGTTGTTTCAAGATGACAAAGTGCTATTTGTCATCGCTCACCAAGGCTGTGCGCGAAACCATATGATAGTTGTTTAGTTTTATTAATGCCACTGACATCACCCCTAAAAATCTCAAACGACTGGCAGAAATCTCTCGCAGACAGAGACACACACATACACACATCCTTGGTTTCCTGCCGGCCTCTATAGACCCATTCACTCCCCTCAAGACAAAAGAAGCCCCTCCAGAGAGAAAGAAGAGGTAGGGGTATTTGGCCAGGATTACAGCCCAGTAAGAGAGCTCAGCCTGGGCTTCCGAACGCCCCTCAGCCCTCCCCTCGTCTGGAGCTCACTGAAGCGAGGGAGAGGAAAAAGAGAGAGAGAGAGACTAGAAGGACAAGGGAAAATCATCAGAACTAGGAGAAATATACAGACATGGATTAAACTCAGATTACAGAGTGGAAGTGTTTCTTTGGAAGTTTTTTCCAAGTTAACTGATGAACCGGCGTCTTTCAAAGTTTCTTTGCACTGTTGAAACCCTGAACATGGCATGTACTTTTGTTAAATATTATCATTAGATTAATTTTTATTCAATTCATCTTTATTTCTATAGCGCTTTTACAATCTAGATTGTGTCAAAGCAGCTTAACATAGAAGTTCTAGTAAATTAAAACCGTGTCAGTCCAGTTTTCAGAGTTGATGTTTAGTTTAGTTCAGTTCAGTGTGGTTTAATTTTCACTGCTGAAAGTCCAAACACTGAAGAGCAAATCCATCAATGCGCAGCTCCACAAGTCCCAAGCAAGCCAGTGGCGATAGTGGTGAGGAACAAAACTTCACCAATTGACGAAAGTGAAGGAAAAAAACTTGAGAGAAACCAGGCTCAGTTGGGCACGACCATTTTTCCATTTCTCTGGCCAAACTACTTGTGCAGAGCTGCAGTCCAAACGCCGGAGGCTGGAGAACGCTGGATGTCCATCATGGAGAAGCTGCAGGTGTGTGTCATACTGGCCTGTGGGATCAATGCGAAGACTCGTCTGTTATTCCTATTTCAGGAATCAGTCTAATTCTCTCCACTCCTCCATGACCTCCACAGCATCAGCTCAGGATACGGCCTGGTCCAGGATTATAGATACCTTGGCATCATCTCTTCACAGGTCTTGAATCGCATCAATGGCGCTACACAATCTCTAGAGACCTCGGGATGGGTATCCCCAGGTTGATATAGAGAATAAAGAAAATAATTAGCATAGCTGCTGTTCATAATGTATTTAAACACGAGATGCAAAAAATGAAGTACTATAAATGAAAATAGTAGTTACATAAACAAACATAGAAACAAACATGTAAAGCATATGAGTATTTCTAACAAAAAGCCTGGTGCATTAAGACAGGAGGAGTGTGTCCTACAGGTGGTTTGTCAAACCCACTCACCTGTGTGGAGCACACTCATTTTTAGAGAAAGGTTGTATTAAAAAAAACGGCTTAAGAATCATTTTAATGTGAAATATAATGATTACAGATTCATTTGGATGACAATTGCCGAAAACAACTTTTCTTTGCATTTTTGAAATGAAATGTTTTGCTTACACATGGCAGTTGTCAAAACTCATCTAAAATACACATGCATGTCAGACTAGTTGGCAACTTTGTCACTTTGTGAAGAAACACTACATGGCTGCACAAATACCTGTAAGCACACTATTGTAGTTTCGGTTGTTAAGAAGTGTTGGAGAAAATTACTTTTGGAAGTAGTGCATTACAATATTGAGTTACCCCCCACCCCCCACCCCCCCAAAAAAAATTTTTACAAATTGCATTACTTGGTTACTATTTATGGAAAGTAATGTGTTATATTACTTTTGAGTTACTTTTGTGTTACTTGTCCTTACCTTGCTGAGGTTTAATCTCTTTCACAACTTGCAGGTGTTTTTTTTATCTTTTTATAGAGAAGCTCTGCATTTAACAACCACCTCTATAACCTACATCTTCATTTTCCTTAAAAAAAATGTAGGATAATATTAAATTTTGGGAACTTTCTGAGGCCAGAGCTATACATGCTCTATATACAGGATGATAAAAGCATGTAAAGTAATGCGTTGCTACTTTTGAATGTTGTGTGTTATTAGTTAAGTAAATTCACTGTCCATTGAGATAAAGATTGCAATGAAGCCTAAAAGTACAAACATGAAATAATTTATATTAAGGCAAAAACAGATTTTAAACCTTTAAAATGTTTCATAACAAAGTAAACAGTAAGACGATACAAAAGTCCCCAGATCAAATAACATCTTTAAACTTTATACATTAAATAACTTTCTTCACGTTGCCTTAACAAATGTGTAAATCGTTTCACGAAAGAGAAACAATCTGCTATATTACAAAACAGGAGTCATTTCTACAGTAACATTAGACAGTGGCTGCATCTCCTCAACAATAAAAGCAATAACCATTTTTTTGAGTTTAGTCGACTTAATTGTTTTACCTGGAGAATGTGAACTGATGTCAATCATAGCTGAAGGTGGGGTGCGGGTGTAGTGCTTTTTTTTTAATGTAGTGTTTCTTGCAATTCTCAAGAATTTTACTTACACATAATCTACACTTCATGACAATCCACTTCTTTTATTCAATGAGATCAAAATAAAAATAATCCACTGCAAAAATGTAAGTCTCTGGCCTCCCATTGTTTCTTTTTCTGACTGTCTGTAGTGATGACGGGCGATTCGCGAATGAATCGTTTGTTTTAACCAGATCTTCTAAGTGAACTGGTCGAACCAGTTCATTAAATTGAACGGAGTTGTCGTGAAACTGTTTGCATCTTCAGAAAGTACTAACATACCGTTTACTCCCTCTGACTCGAAATAAACCCATCATGAGTTATTCAGTTACTAGAACAGTACAGACTCATCTGCTGTGAAAAAAGAGACCTGATGATGATGAGTGCGAGCAGACTGTCTGTTCCCCTCGCAGCACGCTTTCTTATTAAGTGTGTGAGTCTACCTAAGGTAATTTTTATTCCACAATATATTTTGTAAAAGCCAATTAAGCAAGGTAAAAAGTAACTCGTGTTACTTTTTATTTTTAAGTAACTCAAATAGTATTACTTATTTTAAAAATGAATGCATTATATTACTCGTTACTTTGGAAAAGTAATATTATTACATAATGCGCATTACTTATAATGCGTTATCCCCAACCCTGTTGTCAAGTACAGTGCAAATGCACATAACATCACAGTTTTCACAAAATTATACACTGAAAAAATGATAAGGATTTCATTTTTAAAAGCCTGAAAATGTTGAAAAGCCTGATTTTTTTGCAAATGTAAAACAACCAAAAAATTCATAAATAAAGTTATGATCACCAACCAGATCACATTAAAGTAATAGCAACTCTTATGAAATAACAAACTAACATTATTAGCCATACATGTAATTTTTAAAAGTGTAAAGATTGTGTTTTAGAAAAAAAATCTAAAAAAATTATCATTCAGTCTTATACATTTCTGTACATATTGCAATTCGTCATCTTGCATAAATTATTTTTGCCATATTGTTGTTACAGTGGTATCAGGAAAGCAGAGGATCTTACATTAACTATTGTAACAGAGATGTGTCTTAATACAAAATGAACAGATATGTCTTAATACAAAAATATTTTCTGCATGTACTTCTGCACTGTTGTGAACTCTCCTCTCCCCCTCCTCTTCCCCTGTCTCTCATTTAACTGTAGTGGAAGTCTTTCTCTGACAGGTGCATAAAGGCAGGAATCAGCAGTGCTAATGAAGCGTATGAAAAAAGTGAATGAAAAAGTTCCACAGTTCCATTTAGAACATAGCTGTCATTCCAGAGGTGAGGTCATCAACCTGAGACCACCGTCATTGAAGTTATGGGGATTTCCGTTCCCAGGGGAACCAAAGACAGTGGCTGAAAAAGCTATTGAGCTCACGAAGTATCCAATAACATCAGAGAAATTTGTCAGGAGAATGACAAGGGCATGAGACCGGAGAATATGAGTTCTGAACATCTGCGGCCTCCGGAGACGCTGCAGATGTTTATGGTTTCTGATATAGGTGCAGATGATTTTTGGCTCAGTGGCTGCAGTCAATCATGGATGCTGCTGTCAAAAGTCTGTCAAATGATTCAGTGATTCTAAGAAAGTATAAACAAAGTTCTCAACGCTTCAAGATCAGTACATTTTATTATGTTCAACATGTCGTTTATATGGTGGGTCAAGCTGGCCAACATTGGAATGTAGAAGTAAACTTTTAATGGAATAAATAGGTATAGAATATAATATAATGTAATGTAATATTTGTATTTAAAAAAAAAACATTTAATCCATCAACACACATTATATTACGTCTGCCTAATGCATTAATGTAAATAAAAACACTTCAGCAGCTGATATAACAAAATACTAGTATTTTAATCAACTCAAAAAATCTAATATGAGGGTTACTGCATTAGGTGAAAACAATGAGCCATTTTTAAAAGCATTCTTAAATCAGAATTAATGTTAATATGTTAAATTGGTTTATTACAGTATATTATCAAATATGTTATACATAAATTCATTAATACATAATGTCATTTATTTTATGTTTTGATCATTTCAAGTTTTTAAATAATTTATTCATGTTAACTTTTAAAACATGAAATGTTGCAGTTTGTGACACTGGATTACAAAACCAGTCACGTACAGCTCTTTATATTTTTAAATTAAGATTCATATATCCTCTGCAATCTGAATAAATAAACTTTCTTTTGAGTTTGGTTTGTTAAGACAACTATTTGAATATCAGGAATCTGAGGGTTCAAAACTATTTAAATCTTGAGGAAATCTAATTTTAAAGTGCCTAGATTAAGCTATTTTATGTACAGTTGAAGTGAGAATTATTAGCCTCTTGAATTATTAGCCCCTCTGTTTATTTTGTTCCTCAATTTCTGTTTAACCAATAGAAGATTTTTTTTCAACACATTTCTAAACATAATAGTTTTGAAAACTCATTTGTAATAACTTATTTATTTTATATTTGCCATAAAAGATAAAATAAATAATTTATTTTATCTCTGCCATAATCGGCACATAATATTTTACTATATATTTTTATATATCTAGATAGTCAAGTATTCAAATGTATAATGATGGTTTGTTCTGTAGACTATCGAAAAAAAATATATAGCTTAAAGGGGCTAATAAGTTTTACCTTTAAAAATGTAAAAACAGCTTTCATTCTAGCCAAAATAAAACAAAGACTTTCTCCAGAAGAAAAAATATTATCGGACATACTGTGTCTGTTAAACATCATTTGGGAAGTATATAAACAAGAATAAAAAAATCAAAGGGGGGCTAATAATTCTGACTTCAACTGTATGTACAGAAAGAAATTTACAAAATGTCTTCATGGAAGATAATATTTACCTAATATTCTAATTATTATAACATAAAAATCAATAATTTAGACTATTTCTGGGATATTCCTACAGATATAGCTGTTTAACTTAAGACTGGTTACTTAAAAAATAAATATTGTAGCATATTTTAAAAAAGACTACTTTATTAGCTCATGATGCCTATTACATTAATGATGGTTAAATTCATTCTCTAAAGTTAATCTCAGTGTGTTTAGACCCTTTTCACATTTCCGGGTTTCTCAGTAGCAGACGTCATCAGTTGGGTAAACTTAGAGCGCAGTGAATGGGAGAGTACAATGAATATTTTTTTTTACAATCCCATTTGCTGAAAAAAAAAAAAAACTCCTCTGGTGTTATCAAGACTTTCAAAAAAAAAAAAAAAAAAAGACTGATGATGGCAGCCAGAGGAGAGAACAATGTCAAATTTACTCTCAGCCCCATAGATGCTGCATTAGAAACACCTTGCGTGAGCTGTAATTCGTTTTTTGTAATACAATAATACATTCATAAATGCATATAAATGTTTATATGTTTTTAAAAAAAATCAAAATATGAAAACTTTCAAGGATTTAGGATTATGATGACCGGTAAACGCCTCATAACCGTCTTTTGAAAAGGTTCCATTATATTATTTCCACTGGTGTGACTTCTTTTTTTTTTTTTTTTTTTTTAAATATGCTAATTTTGAATGTTAATTCTGTTTAAAATGTGTCGACAATTAAAACTACGACTGTGTTTACAAAAGAAATCTTACCATAAGTTGTCATCCATACTCGCACATGACACATTACGTACCCACTAGAATACACTCATTCCCAAGTAACAATCATCAACTCTCACTCCCTGGAGCCTCTCCCAGAGTTAGCCCCCAGAGGCTGATGTCTGGCCCCAGCACGGTGCTCCGTGGCCAGGCTTGGCTCTTAACGCCACTCCCTGGCTGCAGCGGCTGTTGGTCTGCGGACGCCAGCGCAGCGGCAGCAGCCAGCCGGGCCCGTGTGATCCCAGTAATTGATGCCTTGCTCTGGGGATATATTTAATCACTACTACAAGCCTCTCTGAGGAAGAAATGGCCTTGTAAAGACTCGCTGACTATGCCGAACTAACGCGCAGGAATCAAAACTATGAAAAAGGGTGGAGGTACGAGCTACACCTTCCTACTACAAGCACATTCTGCCACACACAAACCCAAACAACTGTTCAAACACACACACACAGAGCATATTCAGGCCAAAAAATCTGATTCCAGCTGCCCTAAAGCGGCCAGTTTTAGAGGCCTGTAATTATTAGCGCTTCAGATGTGGCTGGGTCGAGAAAAGCAGTAAATGAAGAGGAGAGGGGGTGCCAGCCCTAAAGCTGTGAGAAAACTCAAAACAAATGATCAAGCCCTCCTCGGCTCTCCTTCACCCCCCACACACTACATGTGGAAACATGTGTGTGTGGAAGTGTGTGTGAATAATATGAGGGGCGACTGGCGGTCCTGGTCATTTCTGGGCGGGTGAATCGACGGCGTCACAAACCGCTTCTCTCATCCCGCATGTGAATTGGCAGCCGTCTAGAGGAAGTGAGGACAGGTGCATTGGGACGTTACAGACACTGACACAGAGATAATTAGAAGAAGCCCTGAGCATATTTCTACACATCGGACAGTGATGTATTCAAGTTTGAAGGTCAAATTATGTCTATTATCTGTCTGCGTGTGTGAGAGAGGAAGAGTTTATGAGTGTGTGTCCAGATGACAGTACCTGGTCTAACACTACTATGTGTGTCTGTTGTTCACTGTCTGGCCTGCCCTGTCTGTAATCAAGTCTTTTAATGGTTCCAGCCAGTAATTGCACTGTATAGCCCCAAGATAGCAATCAAAGGACTCAAAGATGCTGGATTCCTCTCTCTCTCTCTCTCTTTCTTTCTTTCCATGTCTATCGTTCTGTCTCTCAATTTTCGACTTATTTCTTATTTTTTTTGCAGACCATGTAACAAAAGCATCTTGGCATCTGTTTCTTAGTGTTTGAAGGGGGGAAATCAATTCAAACTGAGCTAATGGCAAAATGGATATTTCTTTGAAGACCGGCCGGGCCCCCGACCCCTCCCTCTCATCTTCTGAGCATTGTTTTCCTCTTATCTTTTCCCCATTACTAGCCCACACTAATGGCCCTTTTAAGTCTGCGGCCATCTGCATTTGCTAAAAAATTATGCCCTCTTCATCTTGAGTTAAACACAGTCACTTTAAGATTAAGTCTTAGTCTTGGTTTTGCAGCGTGCTTTATAAGTGGTTTGGATTCATATCAGAGTCCATTCTAACAGGTAACAGCATAAGCACGGGTCAAAGTATTAAGTCGCACACAAAAAAAGAAAGAAGAAAAAAGGCATCTTGCTAAAATGTTTTCAGCAGTATGTTTATTTTTTTAAACAAAAGATTTTGAGGGAGAAAAAAAATCTTATTCACACCCAAATATATCAGCTTATTAAAAAAAAATAATTATATATATATATATATATATATATATATATATATATATATATATATATATATATATATATATATATATATATATATATATATATATTAGCAGATACCTATATGTACACACATTCAGTGCTTCCCACAGGTTTGAAATATACTTGGGATGGTAGCTGGATTGAAACACACCATTTACCCATATCACATAAATAGTTAACTATGTGCAAAAAACAAAACATAATTTACATTTTAACAATAATTGTATTTATTATTGCCACTGTTTTACACTGCTTCTTTTCAATGGGTTAAAGCGAAAAAAAGAAGACTTTTGAAATAAAAAAGAAATACGTGTATGCTATTCAGGAGCCATGTGCACCCACTAACAGGTAAAATCTGCTTCTCTCTCTTTCAAGTTCAAATATTTTAGATATGTATATAAAATAGCCTGTTTAATTTATTAACATCATCAAGTAAAATAAATGAAGAGTTTCGTTGCAAAACGAGATATATACATTTTGAGAAATGTTGGTTATTTGACATTATTATGTAAGACATCAACAGTCAAGTTCCTTCACAATTATTGTACTTTAAACTATTACTTGAGCTCAGTGAAGGCCAGGAACACAATGTTCTTCAAATCCAGGATATTTTAAAGTCAGTTTTATGTCCATAAATAGTTCATAAATAAGTCAAAAGCCATGCCAAAATGCAACAAATTTATCTTAACATTGTCAAACATCTTAAATTGGTTAAAAAACAATACATCATAAATATATGGAATAATATGTACAAAGATTGATTAATAATAATAAGATTCTGAGTTAGTTTTGGCCAGAACCTACACAACACAACATAACATAACTTTTTTTTTTTTTGCAAAACGCTATATATCCACCTTAGGCTATATTCTACTACTGTAATACCATTAAGAAAAGCTAATGAATCAATGTTTTGTTTGGTAAGTAAGATTAACCGATCACACCAGTTGTGTATCCAGGCACAGCTTCATGCAAGGAAACGGGAGCGCGCACGCGTTTTAAACAGTCGCGCGCAGCACATCAGCTTTTGGCGCGAGTGATCATCCTCTCATTCGGTATTCACCTGCTCACGCGAACACAGTTATCTTTATCAGTCGTGCTGCTTCTTGATTCTGAGATCGCATTTGCCATCCTTAATGTCGAACCCTGCTTTTAAGAAAACTACATCGAAATCCATGACGTTATAGCTTGACTCTGAAGCTTTGATTCCCTGACTGACAGACAGCAGCTGATCAGTGATGTAGCCTATACGTGACTGACAGCTCACCTACAGTATAAACAATTAAATAGTAAATGTTTTTAGTTAGCCTATTGAATCCTCTTTTTAAAAATATATATTTTTTGTTTTGATATTATCGTTAAATCAATGAGCAAACTCGGAGCACTTCACCGGCGGTGACTCTCTTTCCAGAGGATGCTGAGCTCGCGCAGCATCCTGAACGTTCTATAATTAGGGCCGGCGCGTCCATAGAGGCGACCCAGGCGGCCGTCTATGGCGGCAGAATAGGCGGCGTCTCCGACAATCCCCCCTCCGCCTCGGTCCTCATTGTAGTATGCGCAATCACACCCGTCTCTTGTTTTCGCTTTCAGTTTGAGGGCGGCATGATCATCTTTTACCTAGAGCTCCAGTTCAGTTTGCTCCGGCCCTGTCTATAACCGTTATATCACACTTTGTAAAGAAACTGGTCTGGCGGATATCGCGTTTTGTGAAAAAATACATTTTAAAGTAGGCCTAAAATGTACATTCTTCAATGTTATGCATTGGCAGCAATTCACACATAGATTAAGGTACATCTGAACAGTGATTTTCAATAATAAAATCCAAATGTCAAAAAATGGCGTTTATCGCGTTTTGCAACCAAACTCTTCAAATCAACAAATAAAATAATCAGCAAATGAGAAATAAATGACAAAAAATGTAATAAAAACAGACAATATCTCTAAAAATTGTTAAATTAAAATTGCAAGATTAGGTTTATTTTTTTTAATAAAGCAAATGCGTTGATTAACCCTTACTAATCGTGTATATATATTTTGCAGCCAGTTTAGATGTCATTTTGTCCTCTAAGAGTATATAGTAAAGTTTTTCGCAGTCGTTTAGATTAATGAATCTATTATTTACTTTTTCTCTCTGTATCAGCTGTGCACGCTGTCAGCTGTGAAACCAGGCGGAAAGTAGTCTTTAATAAAGAGTAATGCAAAAACGCATACGAGTTTTAGAAAGTGAAAGCTAAATTTGAATCCCGGACATTTTAGGAGATTTAGAAACCTAGACCGAACAAATTTTTTAAGTCCCAAAAATGTCTCTGTGGGTCTGCAGAGCATGTGAAACTGTTTGCACGAGTGTTGACGGGTCTCGCGGGCACTGAACGAAACTGGTAAACAAGAGAAGATTTTCCACTACTTAATCGATCATGGATGTTTGCATATTGAGCAGATACAAAAGGTGTAAAAGGATGTTAATAATAGTTAAAAAACAATGTGTCACTAAATATACTTGGGCGGCCATTAATTTATCTGGCCGGCCCGCCCAAGTAAAGTCTATGTGTGGGAACCACTGCATTAGGGCTGGGCAATTAATCGAAAAGTAATCGAAATCAACATTCATAATGTATAATTAATCTCATTTTGACAGGTCGATTTACTTTCCCTACCTCTTGTGGAGTCACGTGACCACCCTGCTCTGTTAGCCACTCTTTGCAGCCACATCTGATCTCTGGTCAAGTAGGACGATGGGCCTATTTTTGAGCCTTACTTTGCACTACATTGACGATGATTGGAAGCTGCGCTGAGATGTCTTGAGACGGCATATTTTCTATTACAATAAAATTATTATTTACATGAAAATATTTGTTTACAGAAGATGCAAGAAATGCACTGTTTAAAATATTATTTACAGGATATTATATGAGTTATTTTATTTAGAAGAGAAACTGCTTATTTTCTACTTCATTCATTCATTCATTCATTTTCTTTTCGGCTTAGTCCCTTTATTAATCCAGGGTCACCACAGCGGAATGAACCGACAAATTATCCAACACGTTTTTATGCAGCGGATGCCTTAATTTCAGCTGGTCAACGTTGATGTAATCATAGATAGTAGATAGCTTGTGTTTCCTTCAATTATTTTGAAATCAAGTAATGTACCCTTGTAAGTAATGAGATCAAAAATCTCTTGTAATATGTGAGCATATTTACTGTACAAATCCTGTCAGTGAACTATGAAGGCAAAAAAATTAAACAAATAAATAAAATAATCGTTTATTAACCATAATCAAGTTAAAATGTTCAATTAATTTAACCAAATCGTCCAGACCTAACACTCATTATCATGTTATATACATGATGTTTGAATATATACATTATAAATATCTTTACTAATACTGCAGATTTAATTAATCCTTGAAGAATAAATACTAATTTCTTAAAATTTGCCAACTCCAAATTTCTGAAGAGCACTGCGTCTATAATTAATTCTCATTGGTCCAATCTGTGGCTCACTTTATAGCCATTGTTAAAGGAAATGCGTATGGAGGCCTGTTTCTACCTCAGAGTCAAATTTTGATATCTCACAACTGCTGAACACTCTCTGCTGTATTTTGTACCTGTGTTGCACATGGCTTATTTAGTGTGAATCAGGGTTGTTGCATTTTTACAATTTAGATTGATTCAAAGCAGCTTTACAGTACACCGATAAATTAAAAAGAAAATAAAAAAGCCATAACATTTCAATTGTGAAACATTTTAACATAGGAAACATAGTGTGTAGTTTACATTTAATTAAAACAGACAGCAAGTCAAATATGTCATTTTGTCATAAAAAGTTTTTACTCATATTGTTTTGACTGGCTGACTTCAATTAATGCTGTAAGGTATATTCATCTGATAAAAATATTTATAATGTAACTCTGTAATCACTGAGCCTAAACAGAAAGAAAGAGATAGAGAAGGACACCTGCACGTCAGCAGACTCTTCATCCACTTTCATTCCTTCTCTTCCTCATGTCAAGGCACTGGCGCACTGGTTTTGTTAAAAGGAATCAAAAAACCTGTTGCGTTTTTCTTGTCCTACTCAGAAAAGTATTCCAGGTCCCGTACATTCTTTGGTTTACAAGCATCTATGGCATATCTGAAACCTTTCCTGCAGTAACAGTTATAAGAAATTATTTTAAAAAGTGCATTCACTGATACTTAAGAAATCAAAATGATGCAGTAAAATCTCACTGTTTGTTTATTTGTACTTCTTTTCTGGGAAACATGAATATCCGAAGAGCTGAACTTTTAATGGAAACATATACTGTATATATTTTTTAAAACATATCTTATTGTATTGCATCGTGTATCCTTCTTGAGCTTCCATTTTTATCTTTTATAATAGTTGTGCATGAGTCCCACAGTTGTCCTCTGTCTAAAAAAATGAATCTCAATATCATACAATCACTGCTGGAAAGAATTCAAATATGCAAAAGATGCTGGAAAACCAAGGAATGTGCCGGACCTGGAGCACAGTGGCCAGTTTCACTGCTCAGGACAAATAAGGGACACGTGAACAGAAAAGACAGAAGTAAAAAAAAAAAAGCAGTATGGAGAATTAAAAAAATGACCTTTGATTTCAAGTAAAAAAAAAATTAAATAAATAAAAACATTCAGCTATTACTTTGTCTTTTAGACTTAATGTCATTTAAAATAGCTTGCATGTTCTTGTAAGTAAAAAACGGTTAATAAAATATTGTAGTAAATAGTAAATAAAAAGTTTTATGATTTAATTAATTTTGCTATTTTGTTGTTATGGTGTGTGGAAATATATATATATATATATATAAGGTTTCCACAGCAGAATGAACCACCAATTCTTACTCGTATTGTAATATGTATCTCAAAAACATTAAGTTGTATATTTAATTCGTTACTCTTATAAAGTGTTGTTTTGTTGTTTCTAGTTGCTTTAGAGTGACTGTAGAGTGACCATCTTCAGATATTTTATAACAGCACAGATGCTTATGAGAAGCAGAGAGGAAGCGAGAAGGAATCAGTGTTTGTTGAATGTTTGAGGATTGTTTTGAAGTGTGCGAGTGCAGGCTGATCCAGAGTGTGTGTGTCTGTGTGTGCTTGTGTGTGTGTGTGTGTGTTTTGTCCATTACAGCGCAGCTGGTCGCTCTCTTCTTTTGCCCTGAACAGAATAATCACCACAGTCAGGTTAACACGACCCATGGAAAATGAAACACAGTGCAAATGAGAACACTTGTACTCTTTGCAGTGCTCTCGTCTCATCTCATCTCTTTTCCTAAGAGTTTCACTTTGGTAGATCGAGGGGAAGTGGGGGCATTCGGGAATATCTGAATCAGAAGCCTACATCAGAAAACATACAACAAATAGCTCACATGTTTAACCACCATTCACATCGTCACACAATATCATGTATTAGCATTTTTATATACATTTATATATATTTTTTAACTTAAATCCATACCTAATATATCCAGAGAAACTTTTCAAATGTTTTGGTTTTCCCATATAAACACATGTAGATATGTAAAAACTCAAATGCCTTTGTTTTAGTGTCATCCTGTAAGTAGATTTTCTTTCATCACATGACATTCTAGTGAATTGTATGCTAAAGTAATGGTAGAAAACGCCCAAGCAGAGCATTCCGAATTGTACTTTTACATCCCCCTTTCCACAAGAAAGTGCAAAATCAGGTTTACTCTTTTTCTCACCCTAGTGAAATATTTTGTCTGTTGTAATTTTAGATAAAAAAAAGTTTCAGTAACAAAATATGTTTAAATACCATTTAAAATGGATTTTAAATACGTTTGATTTCATTATTTTAAAAGCAGTAAATATTAATAAAAATATATGAAATCATATTATTCATTATTCAATATTTGAAACCCGAAAATTATTCATACACCTGGCAAATTCTGACTTTTTATTTTACTGAAATACTTTATTTACATTACTTTATTTAAATACTTTATTTATGTTTATTTATTTATTTACCAGAAATGACACAGGCATCTCATAAAGATATTAAGATGATGAACAAGAGACACCATTGTGGGGAAAAAAACTCAGCTTCTTTATTTACATTTGAACAAAAACCAAAAACTTGATGTCAGAATTTGCCAGGGGTATTTATAATTTCAGACTTGACTAAATAAGACTTTTTCCAGAAGGAAAAATATTATCAGACATACTGTTAAAATGGCGGCGCAGTGGCACAGTAGGTAGTGGTGTCGTCTCAAAGCAAGAAGGTCGCTGGTTCGAGCCTCGGCTGGGTCAGTTGCCGTTTCTGTGTGGAGTTTGCATGTTCTCCCTGCGTTTACGTGGGTTTCCTCCAGGTGCTCCGGTTTCCCCCACAGTCCAAAGACATGCAGAACAGGTGAATTGGGTAGGCTAAATTGTCCGTAGTGTGTGTGTGTGAATGAATGAATAAATACTGTGAAAATTTCCTTGCTCTGTTAAACATAATTTGGGAAATATTTAAAAAGTGATATATATATATATATATAGTTAAAGTCAGAATTATTAACCCCCCCCCCCCCCCCCCCCCCCCCCCCCCTTTGAATGTTGTTTTCTTTTTTTAAATATTTCCCAAATGATGTTTAACAGAGCAAGGAAATTTTCACAGTATGTCTGATAATATTTTGTCTTCTGGAGAAAGTCTAATTTGTTTTATTTTGGCTGGAATAAGAGAAGTTTTTTTTTTTTTTTATAAACCATTTTAAGGTCAAAATTATAAGCCTCTTTAATCAAAATGTTTTTTCGATAGTCTACAGAACAAACCATCGTTATACAATAACTTGCCTAATTACCCTAACCTGCCTAGTTAGCCTAATTAACCTAGTTAAGCCTTTAAATGTCACTTTAAGTGTCTTGAAGAATATCTAGTAAAATATTATTTACTGTCATCATGGCAAAGATAAAATAAATCAGTTATTAGAAATGAGTTATTAAAAATATATTCTCTCTGTTAAACAGAAATTGGGGGGAATATAAACAGGGGGGCTAATAATTCACAGGGGCAATTAATTTTTATTTCAACTGTGCATATATATATATATACAGTAAATTTTACAATGTAGTATTCTTTTGAATAAAATAAAATGCATTTTTTTTCTTGAATGAGTATTACACATGATTTATTTCATCTCATTTTTGGTCTGTCTAGGGGTCACGGACACCACAAAAAGTCCACCTGTATCCTCTCCACTTTTATTCTCATATAAACTCATATCTTTTTAACACAGTATCTGTGTCTGTTTCCAAGTTTCCTCCTGAATTTATGCTGACAGGGGTTGAAAGTTGTAATAATATTTTGGTGTTTCACAGAAAGGCTTGTGATGAATGCATAGGAGAGCTCAGGCATTGAGATTCTGAGCATGATACTGGCACCAAACAACTTTATATGGCCGAGAGCCATTCGCAACGGATGGAGAGGAATATTCAGGGGGAGTAAAGAAGAGGATCTAAAGGACAAGGGCTTTATTTAAACAGGGATTTTTTTGTTTTGTTGTATTTAACATTTAAAAGAGACAGATCAGAAAAACAACATCATCAACAACAAACACAAAAGGAAGGATTGTGGAAGTGCATTGTATATTCATTTTATGTACACAAAAAAAGTTGCCTTTTTATTTTCAGTATAAATATCTACACATTCATAAATAAAGACACACTTATTTAGAATTAAAATTACTGAACATGTGAAACTTGTTTTAAATAGATTGAGTTTATGGTCAGGAAAATACAATTCACTCAAAAGGAAAGTGGTTTTGTTCAGTCAATCTGTGAGGATCTCTGACCACAAAAATATCAGATTTTTTCATTCATTTATTTTTTTGCACTGTTGCACTTCAGGTCATTTTCTCAAAAATGCCTGATAACTGATAGCGTTTTTCAAATTTCTTATACACTTAATAGAATTTAGAACTTTTCTAAAGTGACTATTCAACAGAAAAAAATTGTTAAAAGTAAAAACCAGGGTTATTCACCAAATATTGAGTTCTTATTTTCTTCTGAAGGCATTGTGATGTCTACTGATAAATATTAATTAGTCTGAAAACATGGCTCTATTTTAAATAAAGGGAAAAAAGCCCTGTAATGACAAGATTTTTATTTAAAAAATTGTAAGAAATGTGATCATTAGTTGACAGAACCAAACAGAAATGACATTTTCATCACTTTACGGTGTGTTTAAATCCTGTCCCACTCCTCAAGCACACCTCGGCCCTCTATAATAATTACTCCACACATGTATGCTTTTTAAAATCTCAGTCTGTCTCTTCCTTTCTGTCTCTCATTTTCTCCCAGTGCCTCGAAGGCTGTGTGTGCTGGTTCCTGTCGGTGTAAGGCATGCAGACTCCTATTGCTAAATTGTATAGTGTCATTTCCAGCAGGGCTTATGATTAGAGGAAAGAGGGTCTTTGTGCGTCAGATAACATCAGCAAGGAGAGACGGAGGTGAGACCCCTGCCTGAAGGCGCTGCGTATGTGTGTGTGTGTGTGTGTCAGGTCTTAACATTGACCTTTTTTGCTCACTAGCTGATGTGGTTAGTGGTTACAAGTTGTAGAAGATGCTCAGCATTTTCACTTGCCAGATGCACGTTTTTTTGGAGGGGAAATATGTGTTTTTTATCATTATTATTTTATTAAATTTAAAATATAAGACTGCAAGTGAAATATCATTCAGTCCTTGTTAATATTCCACAGTCTAGAGGATGGAGTGATTTTTATTTTGTTATTTGTTGTTTGATTTACAGATATAGTGACTTTATAGGATTTGTTCTCTTCCAGAATAAAAAATGCCTGACAATTTACTAAAAAAATATTTTAAATTTTCTTTTAATATTCATTCATTCATTTTCCATCGGCTTAGTCCCTTTATTCATCAGGGGTCGCCACAGCAGAAAGAACCGCCAACTTATCCAGCATATGTTTTACACAGCAGATGCCCTTCCAGCTGCAACCCAGTACTGGGAAACACCCATACACTCTCACATGTACACGCATACACTACGGCCAATTTAGTTTATTCAATTCACCTATAGCGCATGACTTTGGATTGTGGATGAAGCCGCAGCACCCGGAGGAAACCCACGCAAACACGGGGAGTACATGCAAACTCCACACAGAAATAAAACTGACCCAGCCGGGACCTGAACCAGTGAGGTGACAGTGCTAACCACTGCACCACCATGTCACCCTTATTTTAATAATAATATTTTCAAATGACAAGAGCTTATCCTGCAAGAGCTTTGGGTTCCAAACCTTTTTTATGAAGAAAAATCCTGTTTTTCTCACAACTCCCTATTTCTTTTTGACTGAAGAAATAAATTAACAATTAAAATCTTGGATGACAGGGGGGTGATGGGGTTTAACCCTGTATCGAGCAAAGAATCATATTATTACAATCAGGAATGCATGATTAATCGAAATGAAATCGTGGTCATGATTCAGAAAAAACTGTGATTCTTATACACATTGTCAGGGAAGCACAGCTCTGTGATTAGAAGTAAATCTCCTCAGAAGCCCAGAGGTCACTGTAGAAATTAATCATACTTGTGGGGTATGAGTCATTTTGGTCTTGACTGTGCATATATATGCTCCCTTTATATATAGCAAAATATTGCAAAAACAATTACAACCTACAAAATTTCAACTAATTTTTTTTTTTTTTTTTTTTGCTTCTCTTGATTTTCCTCTTTTTTAAATTTGTATTTAATATTTTTCTATAACATATAAATTTGGGTGCACTAGTTTTTGGACCGTTATCATAGGTTATTTGTTAGATAAGCTCTATACATATACAACCTGCTAAAATCTAAAATGGATAGAACCTGCAAAAATGGATTACACAGCACATCCTGATTTTGCGGTTAGATGTGTTTCTGGGTCAATAAATGTTTGATACTGGAACATCATTGCAGTCTAAAAGTAGAATCCAAAGTTTATTCCTATGCCTAATTAACCAATAAAGCCATAACCAATTAACCAATAAAGTTCAAGAGTAAAATGGTATGTGAATAACAATGATAAAGAATCTCTTAAACATAAGTGTAATGCAAAACTTAACATAAAGTGTAAACTCATACCTCAGATGGATTTGATGATTGAAATGTTTTTTCCAGGATCAGTATAGATGCTACATGTTGCATCTGGTAAAATCAGGTTCTTTGTGTTACACACTATGGCTAAAATCCACCCACATTTAGCTTGTTGGTGAGTGTTAATGTAAGTAATATGTGTGTGTGCGTATGAATCCCACAGCCAAGTAGCAAGTATCTGCTTTCATTGTGCCCATCCCGCTGATAAGATCAGAGAGAGAGGGGTTGTTGCGGTAGTAAATGTTTTACCTGTGTGGTTTTGGTACAGAGCAGGATCTGCAGACGATATCTGCGATTTACAGGTTTACGTGCTGATAAACGACACAAAAGGCCATGGGGACGGGTGATTTTAGCCACATATCAGACACATACACACACATTCGCGCACAGATCAGTGCTTTCAATACGCCACCATCAATTAGTAGAGGAGTGTGATAGTGTGATTGTGTGTGGGTTCGGGAGGGGGTTTATTAGGGACAATGAGAAGGACATGGAGGAGGGTGGTGGAGAGATAAGTTTGTAGGGTATTGTCTCATGACAGAGACCTGGATAAATGCCTTGTCTTTCGGTTAATGGAATGAAAGGCAGAATTATTCATTTGTTTCTCATATGTATAGCCAAGACAGCTGGAGAACAATAGAATACAAGGGCCTTTTCTGCACCGCTGCCAAGCTTCTGTACAGTGCTCCTAAATACAGCTCAATCAATCGCTGCATGACGGATAAGCCTCGATGCAACAGCAATCAGAGCACATGAATATGAATATCTTTTAAAAAATATATATAGTTTTATTTTGTTTATTTATTTTATTTTTTTCAAATTATATGTTATAAAATTGTATAAATGTTAACAACACAATAATATATTAATATAACACAATATACATTTTTTAACATTTATAGTAATGCGTTTTTTTTTTCTAGAGACCAAATCAGCATATTAAAATTATTTCTAAAAAGTAATGTTAGCTATATGACAGAAATAAAATATTTGATAATATTACCGTGAATGTGTTTTTCTATCTATCCATCCATAAATCCATCCATCCATCCATCTATCCATCTATCCATCTATCCATCTATCCATCTATCTATCTATCTATCTATCTATCTATCTATCTATCTATCTATCTATCTATCTATCTATCTATCTATCTATCTATCTATCTATCTATCTATCTGTCTGTTAAAAAGAATTAAATAAATATTTAATTATTTATTTGTTTGTTTATTATTTAATTTATTGTCTCTCTGTCTGTCTGTGTGTCTATTATAAAAGAGTATGATATAATGAAAATAAGTCATAATTTGTTTTTTTACTATTTAATTAATTGTCTGTTTATCTTTTAAAAGTATGATGTAATGAGTATGATGTAATGAACAAAAATATTTCATAATTTATTTGTTTGTTTGTTATTTAATTTATTGTCTGTCTGTATGTATGTCTATATGTCTGTCTTAAAGGATTGTAATGTTTAAAGCAGTTGCATTAAAAATACTTATTCCATTTAAAATAAACAAATAAATTAATAAAATCAATAAATAAATAAATAAATAAAACAAAATTAAATAAATAAATATACTGTATTAAACCAAAAATCTGTCTATTTATCTATTGAAAACTGTATGATGTAATGAACAATAATATTTCATAATTTATGTTTGTTTATTATTTAATGTATTCTCTATCTATCTATATGTCTATCTGTTTATCTATTAAGAGTATGATATAATGAAAATAAATCATAATTTATATGTTTGTTTATTATTTAATTAATTGCCTGTCTGTCTGTATGTATGTCTGTACTAAAGGAATATAATGTTAAAGGCAATTTCATTAAAAATACTGATTCCATTTAAAATGAATGAATAAATAAATAAATATCAATTAATAAACAAATAATTAAATATAAATACAAATAAATAAATTTAAAAAATTAATTTATTAATTAATCAATAAACAAACAATTTGTTTGGATATATATATATATATATATATATATATATATATATATATATATATATATATATATTATATATATATATATATATATATATATATATGTATGTATGTATGTATGTATGTATGTATGTATGTATGTATGTATGTATGTATGTATGTATGTATATATATATATGTATATGTATCCTGTAATAAACCAAGTAGTGGTTAACAAACAACTCAAAATCTTCACATCTGGTGGTATTTTGTTATCAGTTTCAAATAATCTTCCCTAGAGAACTACAATCAACATCTTTTTAAAAACATCTCTGTTCAACATGTTTACACGAGGGATTATCAGGCCAAACAGCACAAATATATTTACAGCCACGTCAGGAATTACAATAGGATTTTCTGATCTTTAATGCGTATGTGGAACAGCTACGTATGTTTTTCGCTTTTTTTTTTTAAGAGGATGAGTTTAATTTAGCTTGGCAATAATTATTTTGAAACAAGCCTGGCTGAGTTCCTAATCTCAGCCCTCAATCTCTACATGCATAGTCAGATTAAATGCACTGCGTCTTCCATCTGTTTTTTTTTTCTCTGCTTTCCCATAAATACACATTTTCTTCAGTAGAAAACAAGAGTCTTTAGATGTAAATTCTGTGAGTGTTTACCAGATCAGGAGCGATTAATCCTGGCACAACACAGGAGGAGGCACTTTTCTACGGGCACATGATGGCAACATTTTTAAGTTTCCAAAGGCATGAACACTTAAATACACTCCTTCGATTAAACACATATACATCGCTCTCATTACAGTGCCATTGACTTTATATGCAATCAGCTTGTATATTACTTGGATGCTTTCAAAAAACCACAGCAGCGAAATAACGGTTCAAATTGACAGAAGGATTAATCAAACGGATGATAAAACGAATGACATCATCGGATGCCCGGACTGATCCAACCAGAATGCTATGCCTGGCAAAACAAACTCTCTCCCTCTCTCTCTGTTTAGTTTTATGTGTGTTCTTAATTGTTGGTGTCCTTGCAGCTTTGATTGTTCTCTGGGTATTTGTTGTGTCTTTAGGTGGCCACATCAGAGAGCTTCTTTAAAAGCTCTTAAGAGCACTTACCTTTCCACTCACTTACTCGCTCACCTGTATTAAGCACTGAGGAGGAGCCAAGAGGACAAGAGAGAAATGCTGTTTGCAGGTCAAAAAGGTTCAAAAACATACATCGAAATGCTTTTAAACATCACAACTTTCCAGGTGGCTTTTAAAGGAATAGTAGAACTTCCTGGATGGAACTCATTAAACAAGCTGTTAGCAAAGTAGTTAGCTATCCATAAAATCTCACTTGGCCTCATCCAGGTGCAGTGACACTGATAATACAGCAACTTTTTCCAAACAACATATGTTTTAAATAACAAAAACAAATAATAATAAATTTGTTTTAGAAATGTTCTTCCCGTGTCCGCGTGGGTTTCCTCCAGGTGCTCCGGTTTCTCCCACAATCCAAAGACATGCGATATAGATCATTTGAATAAACTAAATTGGCCGTAGAGTATGAGTGTGTGTGAATGTGAGAGTGTGTGGGTGTTTACCAGTGCTGGGTTGCAGCTGGAAGCGCTTCCGCTGCATAAAACATATGCTGGAATAGTTGGTGGTTCATTCCACTTTGGCAAACCCTGATTAATAAGGGACTAAGCTGAAGGAAAATGAATGAATGAATAGTTTTAGAGAAAAAAAAACATTTGATAAGCATATAACAGCCTAGGCCTCATATGACAGACTTGGTCATACATATACAGGACGGATGGAAATGAAACACATTCAGAAAAACAAATGATATTGCTTAAATGTCATAGAATAGCATAGTTTTAATTACAAACTGGAATGATGCATTATTCCATTTACCTACTGCACAGCTGGAATTGATGATATGCACAATTAAATATGTCATCTAAAGAGACATGATTGCTATATAAATGTAAGGGTTTTATTCAAATATAAATATTTCATCAGTGAACAGTCTTTACTGCGTTTAGATGGTCATGGATGATCTAGCATGCTTGCTTGATGTGTGAGAACCAGTGAGGTTCATTCTTGCGTGTCTTGCAGAACTTTTAAGCTTCTTTTTTTTTAGTCACACATAGGCCCCGTTTACACTAGTACGTTTTAGTATTAAAACGGCGTTTTAGAATGAAAACGATGAGTGTCCACACTAGTGTTTTACCCAGCGTTTCTGAACAACTCTCCGTCTACATTAAAACGGTGAAAACGCACATCACGTGACCACACACACACTCTCTGGCATGCACTGCAGCGTGCTTTGAGCACACACCCACACGAGAGCTGTGCACGTCGGACTGTTTATCACGGATCTACCGTTGGATCTAATCTCACTATATTTGTTAAATGTGATATTTAATTCATCCTGTTGTCTATATCTAACGACATATTCCCCGACTTTGGTCTTTTGAATCGATTACTTGTTCTCAGGTAACGTGTTTTGGCTGAGCGCAAAGATAAGTTAGGTTAAAACCTTAATTCATGTAACCGCGGACACTGATTCTGCACATCTGACTGATTGTTTGCCTTTATTTTCTCTATTGTATAAACTTATTGTGCGTTATACTTTTATAATGGCCATTATTGATCCTTAAGACTGATATTCAATGAAAGAGAGGGTATGTTTCGTATTTTTAATGAAAATGAAAGGAGGCAGTAATGTTATAGGCTATGTTTTGTTATGAATATGCATGAAGATGACGGTCATATCATGCAGCTACAAGACGCCTCAACATTTTTGATGTCTGTTAAGTTGCTAATATCAAAATGAAAATAGGCAGTACCTCACATCATGGTTTCATTTTATTTTCAAGATAGTGAAACAGCATAGCCAGGGTGATGTGAATGACTTTATAAAGTTCACACACGGGAGTTTGTTTTCCATATCAAACTTGCGAGGTCTGAACTTACACGGAGAGGATGCAGGACTGAACTGTGTGAAGGCTACTTAATATTGAGGAAAAAGCCCCAATCAGATAGCCGAATGTCTGCAGCCCCGCCTCCGTTTTCAGATGTCTCCGTTTTCCCCCATCTACACTGAGACGGAGCAGCAGCGTTTCAGAATGAAAACGGCCTCTCCAGCATTTTCAAAACGCTCCGTTTTGGGGGCTCGAAAACTCCGGCGTAGTGTGGACGGATGGCGTAACCGTAGCAAAACTTATGTGTTTTAAAACTAAAACGTATTAGTGTAAACGGGGCCATAGATCCGACATGGCTAAACGTTTATGTTCACTAAATGTGAGGAAAATGTCTTATCAGGAATTAGGGTTGAAGCACTTTTTTTAAACTCTTTGTTAACATTTTGAGCTTTGGGTGAATAGTCAATGAAGCTGTAGAAAAATGTTTGTAGAGGTGAACAAAAATGAACTCATTCTGATGTTGATTACTGTTGTGTAATGGTGACAGACTTTGGGGTTTCGATTTTGGTCTGAACAAATTCGTTAAGGTGTAGTCACATTGACGGAATTAAAATGAAATTTTATTGGCAAAAATGTCTAGTCAATTGTTAAACATGTAGCATAGCTCATAATGAAGTCCAAAACCAAGCAGCTTTTCATTGTTTAGCGCAGTCCAGGGCCGTTTTTGGCACTCTAGGTGAGATTACTATTGAGATTACCCACTATTAAAAATAAAATCATGAAGCTAAGCATGACTGAAAATTTTCCTGGCTGCTAACTGCATCTACATTTTCTAACAGAACCAACATAAATATAAATCAGTCTATCTGAGGATTGTCCACCCTAAAATATTATTAACAGCCACCTGTGTATTGTAAATGTTTTATACTTTAAGTAATTGTGTGCATAATAAATTGGCACCCCTGTAGAATGACTTCCTAGTTCACCTACTGTACGTATGCCTAGAAATGTTACCGGTGCAGTAAATTTTCAACATGCAAAACCTATAGTATATAATGCTTTTGAAGTTGATATTCGCAGAGCAAGGATAAACGTGACTGCATCTATAAAAATGAAATTTTTGAAGGTTCTAGTAAAATTAGTCACGTCACTACTTAAATATATAGCCATGGTGCTACTGTGTTGTAATCCACTTTACATCTGAATACGTATTTGGTACAGATTCCCTATAAATGAGTCAAATCATTAACTCTTTTCAAGTGCAGGTGTGTTTGATGTGAAGTCATTGAGATCTGAAGGAGGTGAATTTGGAACAGATGTGTCTTCAGGCTTCATTCAGTACTGATCTTATCAGGAGTTCATTCTACCAATGAGGTGCAAGGTTGAAAACGTTTTTTGGCTTGGAAAATGACCAAACACTCTGTTGTGCTATACTATCAAATTCTGACTTTGTGAATCTTTCCAAAAGGCTATGATGTCAATTTTGAAGAAATAAGAAATTACAAAAATTCCACATTTTATATTTTGAAATGTATTTGAGAGAAATGTGGATTCCTTCAGATTTGCTACTTTATTTATGGCTGTGGTTTTTGCAAAAAATACAGAGATATTTTTTGGGTAACACTTTATTTTGATGGTCCATTTGAGTATTAGTAGACTGTCTGCTTAATATCTGTTGACACTGACATTTAACAATACTTCAACAGACATTTAACTGACTATAAGAAACTTTGCAATTACATGTCAACTTACACTAACCCTAACCCCAACCCCAACCTAACAGTCTACTTATAATCTAATGATAATTAGTTGCAATGTAACTTAAATTCAACAAATGGACCGTCAAAATAAAGTGTGACCATTTTTTGTTCCAAAATTAGCAGCTTATGTTTCTATGAGATGTAAACTCTGCATTGTTAGAAAAAGAAGCCTGAATATCTCTCACAATTATAGAATCATGTTTTGTTATTGTGATGGGGTTTTTTTTTTTCATACTTTTTTCTTAGTAAATGTAAGCTTTTTTTAAAACAATTATACCTTTATTTCTCCTAATTCAGAAAATTTCTGAACGCTAAACAAAAACTCAGATTTGTGATAATATCTTCAAATTTGCTTATATATAATAATATTTATTTTTTGCTGTTTCAAATGAATATTTCAAAATCATGCATTTAATATATATCTTGCAATTATGGCTGAATTTTTCTCAGAATGTAATGCAATTTCAAGCTCTAAACTCTGAAAATATAAAAGTTTGTGTCATCCTTTGGTTTCAATCCAAATCAAAATTGAAAGATAAAACTAAATTTAGAGGGGAAAAATGTCAGCATTGTAAAATGTTCATTTGAAACTGCAAAAAGGTCAGAATTTTTTTTATTACAATTTGAGTTTTTGATTAAGAATTGCAACTTTTTTCAGAACTGCAACTTCATATGCTTTATCACAGTTTTTAAGTTTTCATGCAATATCTATGATTACCCTAATAATTAAAAATTTGCATCTCACAGTTGTCGAGTTATAAACATAGAATTCTGAGGAAAGATCCAAGTTGTGAGATATACACTACCTGACGAAAATCTTGTCACCTATCCAAGGTTTAGGAACAACAAATAACAACTTGACTTCTAGTTGATTTTTTGGTATCAGAAGTGGCTGATATGAAAGGCAAAGGCCTCTAGATTATGCTTATTTTACCTAAATTAAATATGATCATGGCTTGATTTTTAATTATTTAATTAGGACAGTAAGATCTGACTTTGTTTAGACAAAAGTCTTGTTACTCAACAGAAATAATGTCTAGTATAGAATATAAAGTCATAGTGCAGTGGAAAAAGAATTAATATTGTGTATGACTCCCATGAGCTTGGAGGACTGCATCCATACATCTCTGCAATGACTCAAATAACTTAATAATAAAGTCATCTGGAATGCCAAAGAAATTGTTCTTACAGGACTCCCAGTGTTCATCAAGTTTCTTTGGATTCATCTTTAATGCCTCCTTCTTCATCTCAACCTAGACATGCTCAATAATGTTTATAATTGGTGACTGGGCTGGCCAATCCTGGAGCCCCTTGACCTTGCTTTTAGGAACTTTGATATGTAGGCTGAAGAATTAGCAGGAGCACTATCCTGCTGAAGAATTTGCCCTCAACTGTGGTTTGTAATGTAATGGGCAGCACAAATGTCTTGATACCTCAGGCTGTTGCCATCCACTCTGCAGATCTCTCGCACGCCCCCCACACTGAATGTAACCCCAAACCATGATTTTTCCTTCACCAAACTTGACTAATTCTGTGAGAATCTTGGGTCCATGTGTGTTTCAATAGATCTTCTGCAGTATTTGTGATAATTGGGATGCAGTTCAACAGATGATTCAGAAAAATCTACCTTCTGCCACTTTTCCAAACGATCAAGACTTTTGTCAGGTAGTGTAAAAATCATTTGTGAGAATTAATGTAACTTCAAAGGAAAAAATTAAATTATATATTTACATAATTATATCTTAATTAAATCTTATATAATTATAAGATTTAAAAAAAAAATAGAATAACTAGAAATGTATAGCAGATGCTGAGGAAACGATTTCATTGTGACAAATGTAGTACATTTAAAGACGATAAATTTCCAGTATGTATTTTATATTTCCAACATGATGAAATCTAGTGGCTGAGAAGCGGCTTCACAACAACACGTGTTAAGTTGAGTTAACAAAGACTTAACAACTGTCAGCAAGAGCTAAAGTGTCTTACTCCTGTCTGACTGACCTCAGCCTGTCTTTCTGTCTGGTTCACACTCAGTTTTATTTTATCTGTAATGCTAACACTAAACATAAGTCATAAATCTGCTCTGTCCCCGCAATAGTTTCCTCTGTAAGCTGCTTGCTTTTGCTTCTGTTTTTAATGAGTGTAGCAAATCAGATATGTGCATTTGGCAACGCATCCTGTCCTCTTATACAGCACACTATTGTGTATTGTGAGCATACGAGATGTTTCTTGAGTCTCTGTCTGTGATTTATGTCTTAGTTGCACATTGTATCTGACTTTGTGCATGCATGGTAGCTTAGATTCCCATGTGTATATATGCGGGATGTGTATTTGCATTTGTGTGTGTATTTACGTTTCATTATGGACTCAAGCAGATTGTCCCCGTGTTCGTGATGAGTATGTAACTAGTCTCGTGTTGCAAGCAGCTGTTGTGTTATAAAGCTTTTCTGCTTTGACAGGCATAAATAGTGTGTGCTATCGGCTACTGGTGTTTAAAAGGGAAACTGCACTTCTGTTCACAAGACTGAACTCTTTGCAGGTGTTTCTTATGATGCTTAGGACTCTACTGGCAAAGCTTTACAGCGCGTGGTGTAAAACTTTTATTTGATTGGCTATTAGTAATTTAAAAATACTGGAGGGAGTGTTTTCGGAGAGTATATTGTAACCTTAAAGCACATACTTTAAAAACTTTAATAGGTTTGGAAGTTGAAGAGAGTTTGGTGATTGATCTTTCAGATTGTGTGTAGCAAAAACGTCCTTTCCATTTTATGAAGCAAGAAATATATTTCACTTCCATTACAAAACAACAGGAAGAAAATACACTTTTCACACTACACACACACACACACACACACATATGAATGCATACTTTATCAAAAGGAAATGGTCGTTGAGAGCTTTCATAATTGACGGTGAAATATGTTGCCATATTTTGAACCATTCCGTGGTTGCATGCTTATGGCAAAAGATGAGAAATTTCATAAGTACAGTTATGACACATCCTCTTGACTTGTGTAAGGCTCATAATGCTGTGTTAATCAAAGCTGATGTGAAAACATTAACACTGCAGTAATATAAGTGAACATTAGGAATGTGACAAATTGTATGTTAAAATTAAATATAAAAAATTTAAAATGAGAATAATATTAATGTATTCATTGTAATGGATTTTTTTAAAATGTGCTATGTTTTTACCAACATAAAAAAGATCAGTGGTATTAGATCAGAAGTCCTGAAACTTGTTGCCTCCAAATATCTTTGTCCCCCTTGTTCACAATAACATTCAAAGATTATTTCTATTTGTTTATATTTTTCTACTACATTTTAATTGATAATAAACATTATAATTTACAGAATAAACAGTTTGTACAGTTTAAAAAAATATACTGTACAGACATAATTACAGATGTAATAGAAAATTTTATCTATGGGAAGTCCCCACAAATGTGTTGTGCATGCATGCGAGCCTGCATGTGTGAAAACAACATGCATTAAATTATATTTACAAAAATGAAAATAATGATTCACAGATGTATTTATGAAAAAATTTAAAACATACTTGTTCTAAATTGTACTTATATATAAAAGGAGAAGTCACCATGCTAAATTTGATTATATTTTAAATTATTCAAAACAAATGGGTAGAACTCACTAGATTGACGAGTAGGGGAGCGCGGGGAACAAAGTAACACGGGGTTAAATGTAACACGGAGTTTTAAGGTATTTGCTCTGGGTTAATCATGGCATGCTTCCGAGGTTTTCACCACAGTGTCGCCAGACGTCTTCCTGCCAACTATTGAAAATTTTCGGCGAAATTTGGATGAGATACACAGGAGAAATCATTTTTGCAGCATAAAACTATTTTTTATTATAGTCGATATTTTTTTTTTTTATAAAAAAAATCGGTGAAAGTATGATTGTAAAATCTTATATTGTCGTGATCACCGTCTTCTAGGCTAAAAGATGAAACCATTTTGAAAGATGTATAGAACACACAGAGACTGCTAGCCAGTTTTGAGTAAAACATGACACAGCGGGGCTAGTTGTAACAGGGTGTTACAATTAAGCCACACACTGTTGAACACCAACTAAACTAACAAAATGTTTTTTTGAATTTTGAGTGTAATGTTGAGAACTTTTTAAATAAAAATGTTTTATAATAGAAAAATAAAAATTTATAGAAAAAAAAATATTTTATTGCTAATAATGCAAATAAATGCATTGTATAATAATGAATAAATGGAAAATAATGCAAATAAATTCAAATGTATTTATCCAATAAACAAAAATAAATAAATAAACATACTGTGCTATGTAGAATAAAAAAGAAATGAGCCAAGTACTGAGGAAATATAGCTACTATTTAAAGTAAACTGAATTTAAATTAATTGTGTGAAATCTGCCTTTATAAGCATGTGTTACAACTAACCCCCTGTCTGTTACAACTTGCCCCGCAGGTGGGGTAAAAAGTAACATTTTTACTCTTGGCACTTTTGGCAATACTGCACAGAAACCAAAGGTCCGGCAATCTTAATTCCAGTGCTCATTTGTAGGAGAGGCTTGTGTGTTGTTGGTAAAAAAAATATGGTTTGTCTAACCCTATTACTTTGTTCATAATTTGACCAAAACCAAAAACTGTTACTTTGTGCCCCGCTCTCCCCTATACAGTTGAAGTCAGAATTATTAGCCCCCTTGAATTATTCACCCCCCTATTATTTTTTTACCCCAATTTCTGTTTAACGGAGAGAAGATTTTTTCAACACATTTCTAAACATACCATTTTTAATAACTCGTTTCTAATAACTGATTTATTTTATCTTTGCCATAATGACAGTAAATACTATTTGACTAGATATTTTTAAAGACACTTCTATACAGCTTAAAGTGACATTTAAAGGCTTAATTAGGTTAATTAGGTTAACTTGGCAGATTAGGGTAGGTAGGCAAGTTATTGTATAACGATGGTTGGTTCTGTAGAAAAACAATATAGCTTAAAGGGGCGATCATTATATCATTTTGACCTTAAAATTGTTTTTAAAAAATTAAAAACGGCTTTTATTCTAGCCGAAATAAAACAAATAAGACTTTCCCCAGAAGAAAAAATATTGTCAGACATACTGTGAAAATGTCCTTGCTCTGTTAAACATCATTTGGGAAATATTTAAAAAAGGAAAAAAAAAATCAAAGGGGGCTAATAATTCTGATTTCAACTGTATATTTTTGGGAAAAAAATACACCACCAGTCAAAAGTTTTGGGGTCAGTAGGATTTTTAAATGTTTTAAAATAAGCTTCTCCTGCTCATCAAGGCTGTGTTTATTTCATCAAAAATACAGTACAAATTGTAAAAGTGTGAAATGTTATTGCACTATAAAATAACTGTTCAAAAGTAGTTTATCATTTAATTTAATCCTTTATTCCATGGATTTTAAAGATGAATTTTCAGCTTCATTACTCTAGTCTTCAGAGTCACATGATCCTTCAGAAATCACTATAATATTAATTATTATTATTATTATTAACATTATTATTATTATTAATGTTAATAGTAATAAAAGCAATAATGACTGGAGTAATAATTTCATTTAAAACTACATACAATAAGTAATTAATAAATATTTACCAATTTAACTTTCTTTTTTTTTTACATTTAATAAATGTCGCTCTGATGAACAAAATCATTTTCTTCAAAAACTGACCCTAAACTTTTGACCAGTAGTGTATGTTTGTTATTATATTATTATTTTAGTTTTATTATAATATTTTAATTATATTTTATATTTAATAATTATAATTTTAATTTTATTTTTTTATTTATTTAACATGAGCCTGCTCCAAAAATACATATATAAATGTAAATATACTGTGTATATTTATACTGTATATATGTGTGTGTGTGTGTGTGTGTGTGTGTGTGTGTGTGTGTGTGTGTGTGTGTGTGTGTGTGTGTGTGTGTGTGTGTGTGTGTGTGTGTGTGTGTGTGTGTGTGTGTGTGTGTGTGTGTGTGTGTGTGTTTATATTTGGAGCAGGCTCATGGTTATTCTTTTAATAATGCATCATTGATTATTGATCTAAATATGCCTGAAAAGCCATTTTGATAAATATTATTGTTAAACTACATGACTTTTCCCCTTCTAAACAATTTAACAGTGCACAATTTAATATACAGAGGAAAAGATTAAATCTGTATTGCTCTTTTGTTGTTTTGATTATTGATATATCCATTTTACTTATTTTTTCAGAGAAAGAGAGCTGTGAGACAGACCACATGGAAGAAAATCAAAACTCCCTCAGGTAAGCTACTTACCCTCGTCTCAAGAGCCTCTTACACAAATCTCCATAAGGATGAGAGAGAGACGGAGGGGATCATATCTCATCAGCATGTGCTTTCTGGCATGCCTTGTTATCACTGAGTGCCGATTCTGCGTGACGATGTTAAACAGCATGATCACTGACCCAACGCTACTGTAGGGATCAAAATGTCAGCCTGTGTATGCGGTCACGGTAATTGTGTGGCTGCCCTCCAGGGTGACTGAACAGAGAGAGAAATGAATTAAGCCAATTGTGAATCATAAGAGCATCACACACATTGAGAGAGAGATAAACCAAGTTAGGATAAATCTAAGTTAGAATAATTCAATTACATTCATTGAATTCAAATGTGAGTGAAATTGTTGATAGTAAGTCCAGTGAACTCAAAAACTGAGTGTCTTTATCCAAACTTAGGCCTGTTTACACTGATACATTTTAGTTTTAAAACAGCGTTTTACAATGAAAACGATCCGCGTCCACACTGGCATTTCACCTAGCGTTTCTGAACAGTTCTCCATCCACACTGTATCGCTGAAAACGTTTATCACGTGACCACACACACTCTGGCATGCGCTGCAGCGTATGCAGACATCTGAGCTCTAGGCAGTCAGCGGGTGCTTTGAGCACACCTCCCCAGATGAGAGCAGGGCAGTTCATCAAGGATCTTCCGCTGGATTTAATCTCACTGTAGTTCTTAAACATGATATTTAATTCATCTTGTCTCTATCTAATGACTCTTTGGTCTTTTGAGTCTGTTCTCAGGTAATGAGTTTTGTCTGAGTGCAAAGCTAATATATTAATTTATGTAACCACGTACACTCATTCTGCACATTTGACTGATTGCTTGTCTTTATTTTTTATATTGTAAACTTACTATTATACTTTTTATACTTGTTTATGTTATACTTTTATAATGGCCATTATTGATCATTAAAACTGATAAGAGATTATTTTTCGTCTTTTTTGAAGAAAAGGAGGCAGTTACGTTATAGGCTTTGTTTTGTTATAAACCTGACGCCTTAACATTTTTGGTGTCTGTGAAGTTTTTAATATCAAAATGAAAACAGGCAATTCCTTATATGTTTTCATTTTATTGTTAAGTAGCCAGGGTGATGCGAATAACGTTACAAAGTGCACTGTTCCCTTTGAAGATTTACCCAACGTGTCCTCTGGAGTTGTTTTCCATATCAAAATTGTGAAGTCTGAAGTTACAAGGAATGTAAACTGAATTTTGTGCACTTAATATTGAGAAAAATCCCCAATCAGATTGAATGTCTGCAGCTACGCCTCCGTTTTCAAATGCCTCCCTTTTCCCCCATCCACACTGACACGGAGCAGCAGCGTTTTAAAACCAAAACGGACTATTCAGCGTTTTTAAAACACTCTGTTTACAGAGCTCAAAAACTCCAGGTTAGTGTGCACGGAAGAGGTAACCGTAGCTAAACTTGTGCGTTTTAAAACTAAAACGTACTAGTGTAAACGGGGCCTTAATAGGATGCTTGCTGTCAGACTTTATAAGAAGTATGAACATTGAAATAAATGTTATATTGTTTGTTTTCACACAAAAAACACGTAATTGTTCTCACAAGTATAGTATCAGTTTTCACTATTGACAAATTGCTCATTAGAAGAATATTAGCAGAATATTTAAGTGCATGTAATTAAAGTAGGCCCACACGGAATCTGCTCGCGCAGAATTCCGCAGATTTTAGCCCATCATTCAATCTGTTTATTTACTTGAGTAAATGTGTGTAAATCTGAATTTATTCAGTTTTTAAATTACACATATTTCACATATTAAGGTTTTAGTTATGAGACTCCCAAAATAATTCTGCAGAAATCCGCAGATTTTTACCAAAATTCTCCGCAGAAATTGCAAAAAACATCCGCAGATTCCGTCTGGCCCTAAATATGACCAGGGAAGTTCTGTTATGCTACAATTGTGGTGAAAAGTAGAGTTTACAGTTAGATTGAGGATGAACTGATAAAGTAAGATTGCTTATAAAATTAGCACTTAACCATGACATGTTCAGTTATTTTGTTTATTCAAGCAACTTGCGTAAGTTAAATTGTTTAGAAAAGAAAAAAAACATATTCTACTACCATAAACTTAATAATTTTTTGTTTGTCTTAGAGAGTTAGCTCACCCAAAAGTACTCACCATTTACTCAACCTAAAGTGGTTCCAAACCTTTGAGTTTCTTTTTTCTGTTGAACACAAAAGAAGATGTAGTGAAGAATGCTGAAAACCTGTAACCATTGACTTCCATAGTAGGGAAAAGCCAATACTGATAACAAATATATCCTTACAGGTTTCCAACATTGTTCAAAATTTGTTTTTAACAGAAGAAAGAAACCAATACATGTTTGTAACACATAAAGTGTGAGTAAACTATGACATATATTTCAGTTTTGGATGAACTATCCCTTTAAATGTTTTTACACTGCACTGCACTGCACTGCAGTTTCCTAACTTCTTGCATGCATCTGTGGATGGATGTATCAGAAAAGTATAAATAAATTAGGTGAAGCAGTACCACAAAGAAAGAAAGGGCAAAGGAGTGATGGGCCTTCTCCACAAGCAGAGGTGCTTTGATAGAGGAGCATCTCGGTGCTAAAACGCTGCACCATCTCTCTCTCTTTCTCTCTTTCTCTTTCTCCCTCGCTCACACTCTCTCTGTCACTTAAAGAATGCTCTCCAGTGCTGGATTAATTAAACTCTAAACATTAAATATTGATTGATGCATTATCAGCGCCTCCCAGTCGCTTCCGCCCGGATTGATTTCCGACGTGATTTATTGTCATATTTGTAGAGTCATTTCACTTGATAACAAAGAGGAATTGCTGCTCGCAACCTCAGACCACCCCCCGTTTCTACTTCCTCTACACCCCCCCCCCCAAACACCAGCTTCTCCCACTCACTTTTTTCCCTCTCTCTCTCTCTTTCTCTCTCTCCATTTGTTAGGTGTAAGATATGTCTGCACACAGCCTGTGTATATTATCATTATTCAAATTGAAATGATAAAACAGCCCATGACTGATGTTTTTCCTCTTTGTCCTGCTTGCCTATCATCAGCTTTGAAATGAATCCGCAGAGAGAAAAGGGCTGGTTAAATCAGCAGCTATAATTCATGGGCAGAGTCTTCACCTTTTATGCAGTTTAAACTCTCAGAGGTTTGTTGTTGTTAGATTAAAGGGAGAAAAGTTTTGACTTTATTTGAATGTAATGTGATGATTGAAGGATACAAGTGTCAGAAGCATCTCAGCTGCGCTCCCATTATATTTTATGAGCTTTTGATGAAATCATATAAAATAATTAAACTATTATTAGAGCTTAATGTTTCTCTTTCTCCTTCGACTTATATAGTGGGTAAAAAAAATTATTTAAACGCTTCATAATTTTCTAAATAAAAAAAAAGAAAAACATATTTCTAAATGGGCCACTGAGTTGAAATTTTCCTCAAATGTCAATAGCAACCAAAGTAATACATTCATATAAAGAAAACATAACTAATTAGTTTAGAAATGGAGTTATGTGTAATAAAATGAAATGAAGTATTAAACACACAAAGAAAAGGAAGGGGTAAAAAGGCATGGAAAGCCCAGACAGCAGCTGAAATCTCTCAGTATTTAGGAAGCAACACTGCCTTTCGTCGGTGTAAATGAATATTAGCTGCTTCAGACCCAACACCCACATTATGATGAAGATAATTCCAGTGTAGACATTTCAGCAGCACAATGATTCCAAGCACATCAAGTCATTCTCGATTGGTTTCAGAAAAATAAATAAATAAAGCTGCTAGAATGGCCCAGACCATTACCTGACCCGAATTCAACAGAAAACAACAACTAAAGATCAGAGTTCATAGATGAGAACTGTCAAGATTTTTTAACTGTTGCAATTTGAAAAAAGAAAAAAAAAATCACCACTAAGTAATGCATGCAACTCAGTAAGAGGCATCTTAAAGCTGTCATCATCATCAAAAAACTTTTATACAAAGTATTACATTTCAAGGTTTCATGACTTTCTCCTTGTGTCATTAAATTGTTATTACATATAACTATTTATAACAACATTTTCTGAAATGTTTTTGTGTTGTTTTATTCATATTTGTTTGGGTTTTTAATGAAATCTGGGTTAATTCCATGTCGTCAGCTCCTTTAGAAAAATAACTACCATGAAAAACCATGACATTGTCAATACTTATTTTAAAATATGCAATATACATTTTGCTTTAGTTAGTCATACAAACAATGCTAATGGCTACCAGCATTTGTACTGTACAGTATATATACAGGCAAAATAAAAAAAAGCTAAATAATTATAAACCTGCCACTGATGACCACTTAGAACTTAATTCTAATTGTCACTAACTGCTGAAAATCTACTCTAGTTTAGGGCTGCATGACATTGGAAAAATCTGATATTGCCATATTTTATTTTTCTGAGATAAATATTGTGATATAAATACTGTTTCACAAAATAGTTGGAATATTTGACTTGGGAGTATTCTTGTTTTTTTTGAGAGTATATCAGTAGTCAGGTACAGAAATTGAATAATCACAATGCAAAAAAATGCTTTTCTTTTATTACTTTGTCTTGTTTCTACTCTAAATATCTAAAAATCAAGTAAAAATATAGTTTTGTTTTTAACTTCAGAAAAAAAATAATGCAAAATTAAGTTTTTTTTCTTAAAACTAGCAAAATTATCTGCCAGTGGAGTAAAATAATGTTGTTTTTGCTTTGAAATGTTGATATTTAGACTAGAAAAAGACTAAAGTTCTAAGTAAGAAAACTTTTTTTTTGTTGCATAAATCATAAAAATGTTGTATAAATACAGTGATTAACTGCAATTCTGTAGCTCCTGGTTAACTATAATCCAGACTCAACATTGCATATCTTGCGATGTGAATATTGCGGATGCACATATTGCAATATCGATTCTGAAACTATAAATTGTGCAGCCCTACTCTATGGTTTATACCTCTTTTGTGTTTAAATAATACTTTTTAGCTGAAACTTGGTCCTTGGTGATTCATAAAATGAATGTCAATGGTTAACATCACTTTTAGTGTAAAAAAAAAAACAGCCTTAGATTTAAAAGGAAATATTTTTGTGTGTGATCTATTCCTTTAACACATGATTTGATCTGAACATGTTTCACCAGGGGAACCACACGGTCAGCAGGTCAGAGTTAGTTTGAGGATAATCAGCTGTTTAGCTCATCGCTCCACCTTCTGTTTCTCTCTCCTTTTTTCCTGTTTATTGGCATCATAAGTCAGGTATCACATTATATTGAGCAATGAGACTTTATAATAGTTTCCCAAAAACACTTTAACCATATAGAAACAAAATGAATACTTTTGATGTGGACCGACTGCACCATCGGGCTTTTTTCAAATGACCAATGACAGGATGAGGCTTTATGAATTGGATGTGGTGTGAGAAAGCATCTGCTTGACTGTTACAATCCAATTATTGTCTCTTCCAATAATCCCGGTGGTATTTTTAAACTGTGCAGCAGCACACACACACAAGCTCTTATTTAAATTTGTGAACACCGCATAATTCTATTTGTTCGTGACATCCCGACAAACAAACACTTTGTTTATTTAAAAATGTTCTCTGTATATTTAGACTGTCTATTATTTTCATCCGCATTTGGTGAGAAAATTCGATTTGACTCATGTCAATTGAATTTGGAGACATTGAATTAAACAAGGCTTCTTAATTTGGAAAGGTTCTGGTGGTGTCTTTGGGTCAGGAGTTTAAAAAGAGAGGACATGTTTATATAATGTGTTGTGTGTGTTTGTGGCAAGTATTCCTCATGACCAACTTGCAGGCTCATGTTAAATATTCACTCTTGTTGTGTTTGGAAATTATGAGAAACTCTCATTTTGAACTTTAAGGCACCTCACTTTCAAGATGGATCACAGGCAGGTTGAAAAGTTTAAGAGCAAATTGTATTATCTGGTGCCAAGCAGAAAATACAAGAGATCCTGTTTCACTGCTGTAACACTAACAATCATTAAAGTGAGCAAACTAACAACACTAGAGGTGTTCTTGACTGTTATTTTTATATTATAATAAAATACATTTGAGTGAGAACTTTAAACAAGAAATCATCCCCCAAGCACAGAAGTGACATAACAGATTATGAAATATATTCATAATGTTATTCAAATAGCTACCCATTAGCTAGGGGCTAAGTTAAGCGCACTTAACAAATTAACGGTTTGTGTAGAGAAATAATGCTACTCGTTTTGAACAACCTTTGAGACAGATAAATCACTTTTCTCATTACTGATACAATCAATCTCTCTTGCTGCAAAGGTTATAAGCACCAGACGTTACATTGCGTAATTGAATCATTAATATACCTAATCTCATTAACAGCAAAATTAAGGAGCAAATTTGCCTTTTCTTTATAAACCTGCCACTGATGACCAATGAGAACCCACAGTATAATTATATTCATCATAATTAGTGCATAGTAATAAGTGATTAACATACAATAATGGCTAAGGGAAGCTCATTGTTCTTAATTGCTGAACATGTACTCTAGTTTGTGCCTCTTTTGTGTTTAATTGATGCCATTTTGCAAATCATTAATCGAATGTAATTAGTGTTAAATATTGCTGTACATTTAATTGTTGAGGTATTGGAAAAATAGTACTGTATGTGAGAAGAAATAAATTGGCATTATCATAATTAGCACGATCAACCCTGAAATATGTTGTTTTAAACTACCAAATATGTCAATAATAGTCACTTTGCTAAACTGCAGACTGCACTTTGCTAAACTTACAACATCAAAAATTTCCATAATGCATTTTAAAAGTGTAAATAAATGGAAAAAACATATGTGAACTACAAGCTTTTAATTAACAGATTATTTAAAATAAATAATAGACATTATCTTCTATCTGTCTGTACAGTATATATGTCTATCTATCTATAACAAAATATATATAATTATTGTTTATGCTTTATATGAATTAAGTATATTTTATAATAATAATAATAACAACAAAAACAACAATAAATAATAATAGTTGCAAAGTTCAGATGCAAAAACCTCTAAATGCCGTCTGAAATGTTCTCCTAAAATTAGCATTTTTCTCAGCCTCCTATGTTTATGTTCAGTTATTTCACTTTAAAGGCAATGATAAGAACTTATTCATCACTATAAAAGTAAAATTACTGAGCCTACACACAGGAGACCAGGAAAAATACAAATTTTAGAAGAAAACATCTAATGGCATACAGAGGTTTTTGCATCTATACTCTTTAATTATTAATAAATATTGTTGTTATTATTAGTGTATATTTTTAATACATACAGTGCAGACAGACAGACAGAAACACACACTTTCTATTGTATTAGATTTAGCCTCCTCTGATCAATTGTATTGATCACCTCTGAAACGGCAGGAGGATCAATAGAGCCTTAATGTGAGTTTGCTGTCCAATCAGAGCCTGTTAAAATCAAGAGAAGGTCTTCAATAGACTGTCTGCTTCCTGTCACATACACCAGGAGATAAATGTGCATTATGCTGTCCTACACAGCACACACACACACACACACACATTTTGAATTTTTTTAAATTAGGGAACAAATTACAAAACCAGGGCTGCACCGTGGCGCAGTGGGTGGCACAATTGCCTCACAGCAAGAAGATCACTGGTTCGAGCCTCGGCTGGGTCAGTTGGCATTTCTGTGTGGAGTTTGCATGTTCTCCCTGTGTTCTCGTGGGTTTCCTCTGGGTGCTCCGGTTTCCACAAGTCCAATGGCATTTGGTATAGGTGAATTGTGTAAGCTAAATTGTCCATAGTGTATGTGTGTGAATGAGAGTGTATGGATGTTTACCAGTGATGGGTTGCAGCTGGAAGGGCATCCATTGCATAAAACATATGCTGGATAAGTTGGCGGTTCATTCCGCTGTGGGGACCCTAGAATAATAAAGGTACTAAGCTGTAAGAAAATGAATGAATGAATTACAAAAGCAGTTCATAAATGCTTTTAAAGAGCAATTTAATTGTGTATAAGTCTTTCCACTTTAACATATATACATGATTTATACAATCCATTTTAGAATGAATGCATACAGTGCACAAGATAAATAAGTCAATTCATATTTGTATTTCAAGAGTTCACACTTAGATATTGCTTGACGCTATTAGCAGGTTTGGCATGCTGTCCTGGGAGAGAACCCTGAGCTCGGAGATGATTGAGCCCAGGGCTCCCGCCTGGTCAATTGAGCATGTACGGGGAGTACGAGATCAGGTAGTTCTCGAGAGCTCCCCGTGGTAAAGAAAGAAAGGTGGAGAAGGGGTGGATGGGGGGTTTCTTCGGAAAACGAAGATAAGGGAGTAGTATTTGGTAGGCTACTTATAGTGAGTTTGGAGTTATCTGATTGGCTAACTAATGATTGTAGATGAGAGACCAGCTGCGGTCAATTATATCACGTGTCCTCTCGAAATTAGTTTGTGAAACTTCACTTATTTCTCGGTGAAAATGTACAAATGTTATTGGAGAATTTTTGGTTATATTTATTAAATATATTTGTGGTTATCTAACATAATTAGAAAATAAATATATACATTTTAATTCAAGTGAGGTGTTGAAAAATAATAATAATTTTAGATTTAGTATGGCTTCCTTAATTGTGTTTATAACCATTTAATTTGCATATTAATTTATACATTCTCTATTTGTAGTTACTTTGTTAGAATAGTTCCAGGATTGACTTTAGTATTGACAAGTCTAATGTAAAACTAATAATTATATCTGCACAAATATATCCATGAAAAGCATCCCATAGAAAGTATCAGTTTAAAAGCAAGATGGTTTTCCTGAGTAAGGCAGGCACTATACTGTACATAAGCAGGGTGGGAATTACAGTCTGACCTCCCTAATTAATGCTTGATCCCCCCTGAAGAACATCAAAACAAGATGTTTGAGGGGGTCTGCTCTTTAATAGTTAAGAAATAGTTTGCTCTGATCTGTATCTTAATTAATATTAATAATAAAATAATAGACAACTTAAATGACCACCCATATAATGGTTCATACCACTGTCAATGTGTGTTTGTATCAAAAATATTAATTCAGAGGTTTGAAACCGGCAAATCTAGAACAGCAACAGACAACTTAAGTCTTCACAAAACATGTTTCTTGTAAAATAGGCATTTGTACTGTAGGTGTCCGTAAAACTAGATGCATAGTTTCGCACATGGTAGATAAACAGTCAAATAAAAATGGTCATGGTCATCCATTATTACAGTAGGGGCAGGAATGCAAACCTATCACCGTTTATTTAATATCACAAATGTCAATGAGAACCACTCAATATCCCTCAAAACACTAAAAACACATAGTTTGATTAATAAATTAGGTGTAATTGAATTAAATATATACATTTGGTTCACTGAGCCCCCCCCAATCATCAATGTATAATTCACACCCTGTTCATAAGGATCTTGTGAAGCATGATAAATATGATATATATATTCCTGATGGAGCGGCACCTTCAGTAGATGTTTGTCAGCTGTGTATGTTTGTTCTCACAGGGCCACAGTTGGCTGTGACTCTGGAGGAGACTTTGTAAGTGCCCGGGCTCTTACTGTGAATATTAACGAGAGAGAGAAAGAGAAAAGGAAGGAGAAAGAAAGAAGGAGAGCGAAACAGAGGCAGAGAATAAGGGCATGAAATCTTAGAAAGCGGCTGAGATAGAGAACGAAACGGGGGGAAACTGGGCCAGAGAGGGTAATAGGCTAGCGCTGTCAGTGCTCTCGAAAACCTGCACAAAGGAAGAAAGGAAGTGATAGTGGGACATGTGGGAGGGAGCCAGCCAATGGGAAAGGAAGCAATAAAAACAACAGCAAAACTTCCCTGCACAGGAACCTGCGTGCATTTGTGTGTGGTCAGTCACTCTCTCTCTCTGTGTTCTCTCGGTGTGTGTGTGTGTGTGTGTGTTTGTAGTGGGTGGTCAGTAGGTCAGCGATTGTACTCAAACATGTCTGTTACATGTACTGTAGCAATAAACATAGACACTGTTACGCTGAATAAAGAGAGAGAGAGAGAGAAAGCAGAACTTTGCGCTGTGTTTCAAGGATGTTCTTGCTCAACATCTCTGCCTTTTGGTCGCCTGTATGCTGAAAATGTCATGCTTGTTTTTTGGCTTTTCTTTCCAGCGAGTGTGCATGTGTTTTACTGTGTGGTCTTTGTGAATGAGACTGCTTAGTCTGCTTTTCAAAGACAGACTCGCATATTGCTTATCCTCCCTCCAGACAGTGGCAGTTTCAAACCACCGAAACCCCAGTTCCGTCTAATGTGTGTTATTGCTTGTTTTAAAGAACAATTAAAAATGAAAAGCTTGAATTTAATGTCGTTTTTCCCCTTTGTCGGGTGCTGGAAAGATGTGAATGAAAGGGTAAACATCCTAAAACATTCATTTTACATTTCTCACATTCGAAATGCCTTGTGCGTGCCATGAACGATGCCTAAAATCTATACATCATGATTTTTTTCTGAAATGTGCCTGACCTTTCTTAACCACTCTAATATAATAAAATCATATTATAATGTGTATTCAGCAAGCAGTGTTTAATGTAATACTGGCAATATTGACACCTACTGTGACGGAGTTATGGTACTGTACTCCTGTACAGACGTTTTGGGGAGTTAACTACATGGTTCTTGACGAGGAAATACCAATGTCTTCTTTGTTTAGTTTGTTAGGATCCTTTTCTGAAATGGATATTGTACAACAACATGTAAAATTGATTTATATCACCTAAATATAAGCAAAAATATATAAACTGTAAAAAGAAAATGCAGGGTTCCACGCAATTCCTTTATGGTCACAAATTGATCTCCCTATATATAATATACACTGTAAATAATGCTGGGTTCCACACAATTTCTTCATGTTCTCCCAACACAAATCGATTAAGTTAACTTAATTGTTTTATGTTCAAATTACTTCTAAAAACAATAAAGTCGTCCCAAATACAAACTTAAGAATTGTGTTTGTTTAATTCATATTAAATTAGCAGCAAAATTATTTTTTGTGTATTTAAAAATATATATAAAATATATCAAATAAAATATTGATTATTGGTTGAATTTATTATTAGAAAATATGGTCATGTAAAAGATGACTGCTTTAGCCAGGAAAAGCAATAGATCTTATGAGAAGTTGTGGTCACCTTTAGTAACAACACTGTACAAAACAAGTTGACTCAACTTAAATTTTTAAGGCAACCAGCTTCAGGACATTTTTGAGTTTACTCAACTTAAATCGAGTCAAGTATAGGCATAGGCCAGTATAAGATTCTGACTGTACGATACCCTTGGATAAAAACATCACGGTTTCATGGTATTGTGATTATTGCTCTAAACATATTCTTTTTAAATGTCTGGGTGTCCCCTTTGAACACAATATATTTTATTTTGAAAAAATTTTTTATTTATTTTTTTTTATTTATTTTGGAGCAGTAAACATGTCAGGCTAAATAATTCAAATGAATCATTGACTTCTGCTGTCTTCATAAGTTTCAGAAACACTGATTTCTTTACAGTTTAAAACGAGTTTGGATATCTTTTCTGCTGGAGATTCTGTTGTCCTAAAAAAATGTATTAAATAAATAAATAAATAAATCTTACACATACCTTAGGAAAGGTATAGCAGAAAAATGTGACTTTTTCAAACCACGATATACCTTGAAAATTGTTATCGTCCCATGCCTAGTCAAGTGCAGTGTTTGGGTTGAAAGTTGAGTCAACTCAAAAAAGCTCTGCAGCAAGTTGCCTTACAATTTTGAGTTGAGTCAACTTTTTTTGCAGTGTAATAATATACTAACAATACATTATTTATGTATTATGAACATATACCTTGTGTGCAATACTAACTAGATATTTAGGAATAAAATGGTTGATTTTTAATTCTTTAATGAGTATGTGAATTGCAAAACTAGCCCTATGTATTTTGTGTACTTGTATGTTTTAAATGTATATATGTTATTATATGCTGTATCAATGTCAGTAGTATTGCAATGAAAAAGTTTGTACTTTTTTAAATCTATCCTTTTAAACACAACGAATGAATGTTTTTACAATGAATTATTTGCTGTTTCTCTTTTCACTATTTGTTTTTTTTTATCATCATCTGTTTACATGACTTTTTGTTGTGCATTTTTTTACAACATGAGCAGATCTGTAGTTACACTTTTTCTCCTCATTGTTACACTCTGACTCACTCTGTATCTGTGAGTGTGTTTGTGTTCGTGTTCAAGCGAAGTGGATCAGTGAGAGCTCTTCCTCGTTCTTCTAGCATCTGCAAGTGGGTAGAGTACGCATTCATAATTTTAAAATATATATATCTGAGTTGAGTTGAAATTATTGGATTTATTCATTTGCATTGTTTTTTTCTTCTGTGACTTCTTGGATGGTCATAAGGTTTAAAAATAAAATTTGTCCATTTTGCTTTCCAAGTGTATTGTTAACCATGCCAAAATAGCCTCTCTTTGTCGCTACAACACACTGAAGAGCTTTTACTCTAAATAGCATCCATCAGTGTCATAATAAGAGAAGTGGATGTGATTGGAAGCTAGTAACCATCAGCTTTACTCACCTCATTAATAAATCCTTAACGTTAACCACACAGTTTTAGTTCATCAAAACTAATCGTAAGTATATCTGAAGGAGATTTTAGGTTTATAAGTGAGAGTATGCATGCACACTCTCTCAACCACACAGAAGCTGACAGTAACTTTTTTGGGGGGGAAGAAGAACATTTTTTTTTTTTGCATAAATATATTTGCATTTTTATTTTTTATTTTTTTGCTATGGAAAATGTATTTCAAAATTAATTTCAAATGAGATGGATTTATCATGTCGTGTGGAGAATCACAAAAGATTAATTGCGATTGTATATTATATCACTTTATAGTGAAAACAGAAATATTATATTTCTGTACTGTGTTATCTATAAATGAAAGCCAAGATAAACTGTTACTAGGCATAAATCATTAAATCAACCTTTTATGAAAACAGCCATCCCCACACATTTTTTGTTCTGTCTAACACAAATTTAAGCTCACAGATATGGGCACAAAGTAAGTTCTGCCTATGACCATTCTCTTTTTTTTTTTCTAGTAACTTATTCTAGTAACATTTAAATCTTGCAAACAGCTAGATTCTAGCTGTAAGTATGTGTAATTAAAAATCTGGATATCTGAGAATGTGCAACAGCTTCATCTGTTTCCTTTCATTTGTGCTGTGGCGTTCCAGTAAGTTTTACACCAGTAGAACACTGTAGCGGATCTCTATTTTGTGTAGTCACTGAATTCTTACGTATTATTTGCTATTATCATAAACTTCCTTTCTTGTGCACACAACAAGTACTGTTTAGAGTGCAGATATGCGACACTTTTTTTATTGTTTGTTTGTTTTCTCAAGCAGGACAACACCATTGGAGAGAAGCGGGGAGCGACAGCAGTTTTGTCTATGACAGTACAAAACAAACAGTCTATTGATGTCGAGCGACTGCTGGACATTGTCACTGCAACTGTTACAGAGGTAAAGCCTATGATGGATTAAATGTTGGCTGAGAGCTTTGTGTGTGTGTGTGTGTGTGTGTGTGTGTGTGTGTGTGTGTGTGTGTGTGTGTGTGTGTGTGTGTGTGTGTGTGTGTGTGTGTGTGTGTGTGTGTGTGTGTGTGTGTGTGTGTGTGTGTGTGTGGATAGGTTCACTATAGGACAATAGAACCACTCTGATCTCTTAATTAATGGTATTCTTATGCTAGTCCAGGTATAAGGCATAATATAATTATCTATCTATCTATCTATCTATCTATCTATCTATCTATCTATCTATCTATTTATTTATTTAGGATTTGCCAGTGTTAAAAAAAATGTTTAATATTTTTTTTGTAAAAGATATATATTTGTCTTTATGCTACTTTATGTGTATATACTAAGTTAAATATGACAAAACTTCAATTACTACTATAATATCTAACATGTAGCATCAATAATATATAACATCTAATTATGCCTGATATAATGTTTACTTAGGGTATACTTCGTTTACTAAGTAATTATTTTTTTACTTTTTTACTGAGGGTATACTTATATCCTATGTGTATATTTCTTAGGTGAAAATGTTCAAGCAAAAAACGCATTTGCATAACAAAACAGGAATGCATTTCAATAGGTTATTGATCAAATAAATTCAGTTGGCTATTGATTAGCCTACTAGCGCAGAGCAGTAGCTGAGGTAAATAAACTGTATGTTATTTATTTGCAGCATAAAGCATTCACACCCTGAGGTTTGGAACTTAACACATTAGAAAAATGCTTCAGCGGCTGCAATAATCCCCGTCATCTGTTGATAACAGATGGTAGATGTCATCAGGAGGCGACTGTCTGCCGCTTGACATGATCATCACGCCTGCCATGGAGACAAGATCACAATTTACAACACCAAATATCCCCTGCTAAACTTTGTCCAGTCTCTAAAGAACAAGAAATAGTTCATAATCGTAATACAAAATCAAGGTTTTTTCCCTATTTTAAATGTATCCCCCATCCCTAGAAACTATGAATACCGCACTATATTTGCATTCCACTCTTATCTTACAAGAAGCGATCGAGCGCAAATGAATGTGGATAAACGGGGCTTAAAACAGTCGTGCGTCTCCCTCCAACAGGCGGAGTGTAAATCAGCCTGATAGAAAAGCAGCATTAAATTCCTCAAGAGGAGAGAGTGGAGAGAAGCATCTTTCATTTATAGTTTAACAGTTAGGAGGACGTAGAGAGGACGCGCTTTTCCCTCTGTCATGAAGTTTAACATTTTATAAGGTCCTCGTTCACATTCGCCACTGTTTCGTCTTGATGCTATTCAAAGTGTGATCCAACTGTTTGTAATTCTCCACGCAGTGCGTGCGGCAGTTCAGCTTCTTGGTGAAAGCTACATGTTGAACTATGCTACAAAAAGGAGCTCTTTTAAAAGAGATTAAAAACGTACAACGGTGATGTGTGGCGTCCATAAACACGAAAGCATAAAAGAGAGGGAAAAAATCATCCATACTGCTTATGCTATTCAATTATGCGGTCAAACGCCCTCTGTTTCTGTGGAATGATCAATTATCGGTTGTCAGTGATAATGGTGAATGATGACCCCACGCGCTCCCGCTGCTATATGCTTCTTATCGATTAGCGCATGACACCCAGAGTGAGCGCGAGCATCTGCGCTCTAGAAAGAGCCTTGACTTGTTCCTTACACGATCTAAAGAAAATATTACTTTAGATATTTACATCTTTCATATTTTGACGATCGTAATAAATATTCTCATGTCTCAAAAAAGATGTCTAACTTTAAAGAGTGTGTTTTCGTGCGCACCGGTAAGGCAGTGTCACACAGATAATATTTCCAAACATTTGTCAGCCCTGCCAATTAATTGCCGCCACATAATAGTAAGAGGGAGGGAGTGTTTGAGCGCTTTCACTTAACCCCCTACCCCCATTCTTGCGGTGCACCCCTGACTTCTCTCGAGTCACAGCCCAAATTTCTCGCCGTTAGTGTCATTCACGCGGTGATTGTCCAAGCGCGCGCGGGGAATCTCATTTATAGCGTCTCGCGCTCGGCTGAGCTGCAAATCAGCGTGTTTACAGCCCCACACCAACACTCACATCAATTAACCGAGCATCGATCCTCTCACCGGGGACATCACAATATTGCCCCCTTCTCACAGTCCGAATCCTTGCATTTATGACACAGTATGATTTCAGGTGTTGCTGTCTTGTCTACACTTTTTCTTTTAATCATTTGTTTTTGTTTAGGCCTGTTATAGAAAGAAAGAAAGAAAGAAAGAAAGAAAGAAAGAAAGAAAGAAAGAAAGAAAGAAAGAAAGAAAGAAAGAAAGAACAATTATGACAACTGTTTTTGAAAATGTATGCAATCAATTTGAACAAGTGGGGAATGCGCTAAGGCCATGTATGTGTGATAAAGAAATTAAAATTACAGCTTTAAAACAAAACATAACATGATGATTTTTCAAAGTAAGTAGTATATTGATTTCTCCTCCTATATAATTTTTTACAACAAAAAGTGCACGTCTTCCGTTTACTCCTCTCTTCTTTCCCTCTGTTCTTTCATTAATAAGTAAATAACAGTCGCCTTAAGTATAGATAGCTGACGCTATAGGACCTGATCCATCTCGCCGGCAGCACTTCGTTAAATATTCAGTGAGAAATAATGGCATCCTAGACATCACCTATAGTAACGTTATTATCTTCATTTCTCAAAATCAGCTAGACTGATAGCTTCGTTTGTCTTTTCCAGGGCATAAATCTTCAGCTTTTCAGGTCGCTGCAGTGCAATCCATGGGGAATCTTTCTTTTTCGAAACAGATTATTAACAATAGATATAAATAAAAATAATAATAATAATAACAATTATTAATATTTTATTATTAATTATTTACAAATTAGCACTTTTTTGAACAATATCAAATATGAGGTAACGAACAGAAAAATGCGTTTTTATATATATATATATTTTTTTAAGTCTGGGTTGTTATTGCTATGTAGTGATGCCTCTTGTTTTGCATATGTGTGCTATTGGAAATAAATAGGAAATTTTAATTGTTAAAATAAATGTGTGCAGGCGCTCCAGCCCGTAAAGTTAAAGCAAAACAATAAATTGCTCGTGCATTGTTGTTCATGGGTCTTTTATACGAACTTTTGGTTTTTGCGTATAAAATATTTAAAATTAGTTACTATAGCTATAGCACATGTCCTCGTCTTAAGAATAAATAGTTTAAACAACGACGTAGTTTTTCATCCTGGTTAAACTGATTCTAAATACCGTCATTTCCAAACACTTTCTTGATGGTTTCCAGACTTTTTCCACTTTTTGCGACTTCAACATTTTATCAGTGCAGATTCGTTAGACGAGCTCTCTCTTCTTCACGACCGCCTCGAAAGCTAATAAGCGAAGTATATATTTAGCGAAATCATTTTCAAACAGGCTGGATGGGATGCTTTCGCGCAGCTGAAGAGTTGCGCTGTGAAGCACGAGCGCTTCCTCTGTCTGCCGGTCGCGCGGTGAGAGAGTGAAGGAGAGGTGGGTGCGAGACCGAGAGGGACAGAGAGCGCGAGTTATGATAGAGCAGAGCACTGGCCAATAGAAGAGCAGAGGGGTGGGGCTCGGGATTTCTCACCGTTCTGCATGGGCCCTTAAAGTTTGTTTGTTCGCTGAATGCGGCGTGTGATGAAAACGTGTTACTGATCCCGTTCGGCAATAATCAGATGAATCTGATTTGGGACATCTGATATATTCTTTGGACTTTCGAGACGCCGATAGTTGCCATTACGCACGAAACTCGGCTGGCCGACCTACTTTTAACACCGTTGCCTTGAGGAAAGAGAGCGACTTGGTGAGAAACGGTGCGCTTGCAGTCATCCAGGAGCTGAATTACAGCAACTTTAATGCCAATCACAAACCAGGATACGCGATACGCTCCGAAACGTCAAGCCACGGAAAAGGCTCTGGAAGATCTTTGGCAGAGAGTTTGAGTCTCCGGACACTTTTGGGTGAATTGCAACTTTTGAGCGCCACTTTGATGCCCAGAAAGATCAAAAGATACGGTTGGTCTTTCGAAAGAGAAATTGACATTCCTGTAGTGGCTAAGTTAAGCTCTAACGTGGCCACCAGATGGTTGCTAAGAAGGGTTAAACTGTATCTAAAGGGAGTTGGAAAATCCAGCCTTTCTTCCTCACGGATCAACTCATTGGGTGGGAGCAGCAAGAGAGACAAGAGTCCCCAGCAAATCAGCGGCTAATTGATTAAAGAGACTTCATTTGAATAGGGGGCTGGCAAGGTGCCAATCGCCTTTCAGAGGACCCCCCACCCCCCTCCCTTCCATGATTAATCGCGAGGCATTATTGATAATCATAACAGGACACATGCGCGGTGGATGGGCTCGATTTCCGTAATTTTGAGCAGATTTGATAGTAATTTTTTATTCTTTCGTGGCTGATGCGTGAGCCAGCATGTCGCGGAGGAAACAAGCGAAGCCGCAGCATTTCCAGTCCGACTCGCAGCTGGTCCTAGCCGAGCACAATGGTGAGTTCAAGCCCTTATTACACACAGCAACTCACTTTGTACTATTTTCACAAATGATTTATAACTTTATTTTAATTATTGTTGGTTTTAACATTTTTAGAGTGAATCCCCCTTGTTTATAATCCCAGGCAAGGAACTGGTCATCGTATTCTCCATTTATAGCTAATATTTATGCTGCTGAATGGACTGCTGTATTTTTAAGTACAGTTGGAAACTTTTAGACTCCTCGTGCTATCGTCAGAAATCAGTTTGTGCTTAACACAAAGGCACTTTTAAGCATGTTCTGTGTGATTCTTCAATGAGCAAACCTATTTGTGCAATTATTGTTTATTTATTAACAAGTCGGTTTTAAGTTGTACCATAGGTGACGTTTGCGCATTACTTTATTTTTTTTAAGGTTTTCAAATTTCACCATACAGCATTCATTGGCAAAAGTTAAAACTCATCGAATTAGTTTGGTTCTGGCCCGTTTAAGTTGCCCACACAAGTAGGGATTCGCATGGTTTCAGCTTTTCCCCCTCCTCCTCTCTTGTGTTGCATCTCTAGACCTCAGTACCGCCAAAAACACACCGAAACGACATTAAACCTATTAATTAAACAATTCTTTTCTTTTGTGTATAGTTTTACACAGTATTATCTCAGTGGCACACTGTCCCTGTCGCGCTCCGTTATCGAAAATTATATAATGCGACCTTTTCTAAAGTATTGGATAAATCAACGAAACTTTTTTTATTCAAATTATTTTACTAATATTTCTCAGGTTTCTTAAACTTTATAAGAGGCGAATAGTAAACAGAATCAAACTTATACAGCATGTAGTCACAAGCGATCAAACAACGAAATCACATAATCTCATGTAATCGAGCTTTTGCATTATGACTTCATACTTATATAATTTCGGTTCTTTTTGCGTCATATTAATTTCCGTCTTGTACAATTGACTGATTTTGAAATATTTTTTTTATATTATTTGAATATTTTCACGTTTAGTTGTTTTTAAATGCGTTTCAAAATTAGATTTATAATCAAGAGCTGACTTACTAAACTGTGCCATGTAGTTTCCGACACACTCTGTCCCACACTGTGACAAAACTCATCTCTCATAGCCTACCGTGCGTTGACAACTTTTAAAGCATCAGTTTATACACATTTAGGCTAAACAAATGAGAGTCCAAAAATATGATTTATTATTTTTCTTTGAGTATATAAGTAACGAAATGAACCTAATTATGAATATGTTTTTTTTTTCTAATAGCATATGTTCTCATGCTAAATTTAATTCAATAGTTTTTAATGTGAGAAGATTTCAGTTTCAAGTCAGACAGGCAGTGACTAAAGGTTTTGCAACAGTCATTGACTACAAATTTAAGTCTTATAGGCTACCTGTTTTACTACTTCTAACTGCACATATCAAAGGCCGTCTCACGTCCATAAAAAGAATAGAAAGGGCATACTGAACATTTTGATCACTTAGTGTCTTGTTTGAACCGTTTTAAAACGAGTGTGTCGGGGGAACTGTCCTATCTCTTGCTTAACTCAGCGTTTTGTAAGCTATCATGTTTCTGATTAGAATGGGACCTCTGAAGAGGTAAGGATATTATTTTATATCGAAACTACATCCAAATAATTTTCTTTTTAAAAAATTATCTACTTTAATCAGTTTTATTTTAAATAATCCGTTCCTGATTATGTGATTTAAAAGTGAGTTGTATGCAAAAGAGAAAGTATGCTATAGAAATGGAGCACTAATGACGGACTGCGGCTTACCTTCTGGTCTTAAGATTCAGAGACATTAATGACTGGCACATCGCGATTATTAATACTTCAATTAATACTTGAATTCAACATTATGTTTACGCTTTCCATCTTCACTTAAAATCAACCAATCAAGTCTTTTAAATAAAAAATAAAAAATAAACTGCTTTTCCTTAAATTTCATGGGCCGCTGTGAACACCAGTTGCTATTAGAAGACAGAACTTTCAGAGGCTTTGCTTAATGTGTTGATGTTCGGTTATATGAAATATAAATATACACAAATTTATCAGTAGTATTAATCAGTCTAAATCATCCACAGCGTTTTGTTAAAAAATATTTTCGCTGATATATTGCTGAGATGCAATAATAAATACATCCTCTTATTCTAACATATAACCCTCTTAATTTTATAACGTGCATGTGTAGAAATCAGCTCGATGTTATTAAAAATTAATACGAGAACAGGCCCAGATTTGCAAAAGTAGTTGTTTAGCGTCTTCCGTGCTAAATGCATTCAAAAGTGAAGTTTATGTGATTAGTGCTAGAATTTCAGAAACGGAAAAACAAATCTCCAAAATCATGCCATTGCTGGATTTTCCCGTTCAAATTTAATAATGAATTGAATAGCAGTGTTTGTCAACCGCTGTCATCTGACCAAGTTCACATTTTCGCAAAAAAAAAAAAAGCTCATTCAAAGCAAGAGGCGAACTGAATTTTTCGCGTACATTGATATACTGCTATATTTTAACCTCACCATTTCTTAATAACTTTTTGTTCTTCTTAACCTTCAGTGTAAAACAAAACTTAATGTGTACAGAAAAAAACTTCCCTTTAGTGTCTGCTCTCCTGAGGAAAACTTAAAGCAGAGAAGCTGATTTTCTCCCAATGCTTTGCGGCCTGTGTGAAGAATTAGAAAGCAGTATTACGGTTAGTCTGAGGTGAGAAGTCTGTCCCTGTTGGCCTGTCACTGAGGGTGGGATGTAGAGCTTTTTTAACCTTTGCCAGGCTCCCTCTGTGGGGAGGCGAGGAGAGATCAGGTCACGGTGTGTTCATGTGTACCATGTCTCTGACCTCCACCATGCTGTGCTATAGCCAGCCAAACAGGGGCTCTTACTTTTTTTCTTGGGGTGTGTGTGAGGAGGTGGGGGTGATGTGGATTGAGATCAATGTTGCTGCTTTCCCCTTTCACCTCAGCAAATTTGCCACCCACCCACCCAGAGAGACTGTCAAGGGAGGTCCCCCTTCCAAACACACACATACAAGCATCGCAAACAACACGGATTTCGTATCTTGTCATTTTGCCAGTGTTTATGTAGTGGAAGTTTTGGAAGTGGTTTCGATGTCCGAGATTTTTTTTAAAGTCTCCTCTCACACTCGTCCTTTTAAAAGCATGTCGTCTGAATTGAGGATGAGGGCTCGGTGACCAGCAGAGAAGCCTTTCCCAGGCACACCATCTAGTGTTCAGTAGGAAGTTTTCTATGGCTTGAGAGAGAAAGTGAGGGAGGGACGCAAAGGGAAAGCAGGAAAGTTGAGGGCGGGTGGAAGACAGTAAGGGACACAGAAGAAGGTTGTAAGTGAACGGCAACTCACTCTTGGAAGTCACAACTAGCAAGTCGCCTGCAGCTGAGAAAAGTAACGTAGACATTACAAATTATTCTCATTTATCCTCTCTTTTTTTTTCAAGTTACTCTTTTTTTATTTTTGTACTAACCACATCACCAGCTTTCACTTCCTTCTTTGTCTTGATTTGCTTGGAATGAGATCTTTGACCTTGCTCTGTAGAATGCCGATGATGACCCAAAGCCATCACACTGTAAAGAAATGTTGTCATCAAATCTAGCTCTGCCTTACTAATCTACAGCTCAGCACACAGCCGTGCATAAAAGCTTTCACAAACTAGCTTCATTTCTTGCTTTCCATACTGTACAGTGTTCATACACACATATGGCTTTGTAAGCTGCCCATTGCGTACTGTAGTTTAGGTTTTATCAAATTAATATTAAAGCTTTTCTAAAAATATGTTTAAAAATATTGTTTTTGATTGAAATTAATTATTTAAAATGTTGATTCCTTTATATTTATTTATTTCAGTTGTTAAGTTGCTAATTTACCTTAATTCATTTTATTAATTCATTCATTTTCCCATTATTTTAGATTTGTATCATTTTATCTGTGCATAATAAAACACAAACTTTACTTGAAGGTCAGAGGATTTGTCAAAATGTCTCTTTGATACGATATGACATTACAGTTTTCTTCATCATTCATTTGTCATATAATTACCGTCATGTCATTGTTTGGAAATGGATAGTTCAGAAGTCATCAATATATTTTATAGGAAAACAATCTGAAAATGAAAATAAAAAAATATGTGTAAATGAGGATGAAGTAAACAGTTCATTACATTTGAATTTACAGTAATGTAACTTTTAATATGCATTATTTTAAGAATATAATATTAACATCTATGCAGAGCAATTTTTTTTCTCTACTGTAAATTATTTTCAAAGACTCCCCTCAATATTGTAAATCCATGTTCACTGAGACAGAGAAAAAAATTTTTTTGTTATTGAATATGTTTTTTTTTTTTTATTTGTGATGAGATTGAGTAACTACAAAATTTAGTAACCGAAAGCAAAGGTCTTCAACAGGTTGTGCTAAAAATCTTATTACTGTAAATGAACAAGTAACTGTCAATGTGCATTAATATTACTATTATTATTATTATTATTATTATTATTAACATATAAATATTTTCATCAGTATTGATAATTTGATAGTTAACTTTTTTTGTTTTTGTTTTTAAAAAATAATTAGTTGTGTGTGTGTGTGATGTGATTTGAACTTAAATTCCTAATTCCCTCCCACCAAATTAACTTTTTTATCTTTCATTATCATCAGCTCAACGTATTTTAATATGAACAATTTTAATCCAAAAAAAGTTGACTTTTCCCCGTCTGGGCAACACATCGTTTGTGTGAGACACGGCTTTACTGTCATGGCAACTTTAACGTTATCTGATGTTCCAGCTCAGAGAGACACAGGGGGAAGATAATCCCTGAATTAAACAGAATCTGCTTTAGAGCCAGCCGTGATGAGCAGGCTGGGCCCTCGCCCCTCTCCCCTGCTCTGACACTCCCATGCTGGGGAACAATGGGGAGCCATCCTGTCTCTCCACAGGGCTGGGACACACTTCTTGCAGGGGTTTCATTTGCAAATGAATCTCCACGCTGATGAAAATGTTGAGAGCAAAGCCCCACAATGAGTGGGACTCATAGAGAATTGCAATTTGTAAATCAACTTGTATGTTAAACAGCATGATTTTTGAGGGACAAAAAGAGAGGAGGTGGGGTGAGAAAGAATGAGGAAACTGGAGAAAGGCCACAGCCCTAGTTGAAGGGAGGGAGGGAACATAACAGTTTTTCTCACTTTGCTTTTCAATTTCTTGTGGTTCTTTTTTTTTCCAGAAAAGTCTCAAAACCTGTTCCACTGTATAATTTAGGTAAAAATCATCATGTGTTTTGGCACGTGATATTATTACTGTACACAAGCTTTATTTGAGTAAGCAAAAGATTTTCTTGGTTATTCAAGCGTTCTGTAATTTTTGTATTTATAGGCTTGTATTTTAAAAAGGTTGCACAAATGATCGCCTTATAGTAATAGTAGTAGTAGTAGTAGTAGTAGTAGTAGTAGTAGTAGTATAGTATAGTAGTGCAAATATTCCGGTTGACCACAAAATGATTTAATATTATGAATCATTTTAGACAACTTTTTAGGTTAAGATGATGCAATTATTTCATTTATGCTCAGCCTGGTATGAGTGCGTTTTGGAGCTTCTGCGGGGTGCATAGCAATCTGAATGCCAAAGGCTTACTTGTTCCTGTCAGATCCTGATTGCAGGCTGACTGGATACAAATTAGTTTAGTGACAGGGATAACCTGTCCAAGATGCCTGCAGTTGGTTGAAAATGAGCAAAGTTGACAGCAAATTGAAAGTCTAATAAGTCCTTCAAATGGTTGATTTGTGCCTAGTGGACATGTAGACATTGAGGAGTATGAAATATTGGAAATCAATGACCCTCTATGAAATTTCATTAGGGCCCATTGTTCTCAGTTCATAGTATTTTATGTTTTGATGGATTATCTGAAGAAAATGATTACCTAAGGTGGTTGAATTGATGGGACTTTGATACACATCTTCAAAGATCACTTTTAAGCAATATTGTAAAAGTGCTATTGATTTTGTCTCTTTTCTTATCCTATTTCATCATAGCTCCACATAGTGTGGAGGCCTTTTTCTTGGTTTTATTTGGTATTTGTTTCTTTTCTTTTTTTGATGGTTGTTTTTGAACGTATGAGGAGGATAAGCATTAAACTGATTAACAGAAGATTAACAACAAAAGAATTTGAACAGATAAAGCTGCTTCTTCAGATACAAAACATCTCTAATCGCTAATCCCCCTGTTCCCCCCTCTTATTTTCTTCTACAGGGGACACAGAGACCAACCCGGATGACTCCCCCTGTAAAGACTCGGGTGCCCATGTCTGCAGCAGATGTTGCGCAGAGTTCTTTGAACTATCGGATCTTGAACAACACCAGAAGAATTGCACTAAGAATCAATTAGTTCTAATTGTGAATGAAAATCCAGTGTCTCCTTCCGGAACCTTCTCCCCAGGCTCCTCTCCTCATAATCCTGATGAGCAGATGAATGATACAACTAATAACACAGATCAAGCAGAGTTGACTGACCTTTTGGAGCAAAACGTACTTGACAAAGAGGAGGCCATGGACACAGAGATGTCAGGAGTCTCTGCACCACACAATGATGGAAATGGTCGTATGGCAGGTGGCAGCCCACTCAGTGGTGTTGGAACTGGCCATGGAACGCTGGGCAGCGCTGGGTCCAATCTGGGGAGCTCTGTCATTTCTGCCTCACTACCTCAGCTGGGTAACTTGACTGAGCTGGGCAATTTTTCCATGATCAACAGCAATGTCATTATTGAAAACCTACAGAGCACCAAAGTGGCTGTGGCCCAGTTCTCTCAAGAGACCAGAGCAACAGGGGGGCAAAGGGTGGCTGTGCCAGCCCTCATGGAGCAGCTCTTGGCCCTGCAGCAGCAGCAGATTCACCAGCTACAGCTCATAGAGCAGATTCGTCACCAGATTCTTCTGCTAGCCTCACAGTCACCTGAGCTCCAAGCGCCACCTAGTTCTTCCCCTGTGACCTTAGGTTCAGGTACTAGCCCACTAACCACTCTTAGTTCCCATTTGTCTCAGCAGTTGGCAGCTGCCGCAGGGTTAGCACAGAGCATAGCTAGCCAGTCTGCGAGCATTAGCAGTTTGAAACAGATGGCTAATGTTGCGCAGCTACCTCAGAGCAATTCCAGTGTGGGAGAGTCATCTCAAAGCCTTGCAGCACCAGGGCCTGCTCCAGTTAATGCCCAACCTTCAGAAAAGAGGCCCGGCAATGCAGGAAGCTTGCATCCTCCATTAGGAAACCCATCACTTGCAAAGTCATCCACACCAGCCTTTGCAATGGGAAACCTTTTAAATCCTGTGGCTAATACCCTTCTACCTCAGCCCCCACCAGGCAACCCAATATTTTCCAGTGCACTGCCGAGCGTCGGTTCCACAGTTGAGGATCTCAACTCACTGGCTGCACTGGCTCAGCAAAGAAAAGGCAAGCCACCCAATGTTTCTTCTTTTGAACCGAAGAGTAGCTCTGAGGACACATTTTTCAAGCATAAATGCAGGTTTTGTGGCAAGGTGTTTGGTAGTGACAGTGCACTGCAGATTCACTTACGTTCTCATACAGGTGAAAGGCCATACAAATGCAACATATGTGGCAACCGCTTTTCCACTCGTGGTAACTTGAAGGTTCATTTTCAGCGTCATAAAGAGAAGTATCCACACATTCAGATGAACCCATACCCTGTCCCAGAGCATCTAGACAATATTCCAACGAGTACTGGCATTCCCTATGGTATGTCTATGCCCCCTGAGAAGCCAGTGACCAGCTGGTTGGATAGTAAACCTGTTCTGTCCACTCTGACATCTTCTGTTGGCATGTTACTTCCACCAACTATACCAAGTCTGCCTCCGTTCATAAAAAAGGAAGAGAATAACTCACTGGCTATAAGCAGCCCTTCTCATTCTGCTAAAAGCGACTCAGGTCCTGCTGACACACCCATGAAGAATACAGATAGTGTGTTGGAGGAAGGTGAGAGCACAACCCTGCCTACCTCAAATGGAAAAGCTGAAGAAAACAACCAGTCCTCCAGTTTATTAACTAACATGAGCTCTGCGGTGGAGGGTACAATAGAGTACACCACCTCCAACAGCCCTCCGATGGCCACTAACCCACTCATGCCTCTGATGTCAGAACAGTTCAAAGCTAAATTTCCTTTTGGGGGTCTTCTCGATCCTCTCCAAGGCTCAGAAACATCAAAACTACAGCAACTTGTTGAGAACATTGACAGGAAGGTGGCAGACCCTAATGAGTGTGTTATCTGCCATCGTATTCTTAGTTGCCAGAGTGCATTGAAAATGCACTACCGCACGCACACCGGGGAGAGGCCTTTCAAATGTAAAGTGTGTGGTCGTGCCTTCACCACCAAGGGCAACCTCAAGACTCATTACAGTGTCCATCGAGCTATGCCGCCACTGAGAGTCCAGCATTCATGTCCAATTTGCCAGAAGAAGTTCACAAATGCTGTGGTATTGCAGCAGCACATTCGCATGCACATGGGTGGCCAGATCCCCAACACCCCACTTCCTGACAATTATCCAGAATCCATGGGATCCGATGCTGGATCTTTTGATGAGAGAAACATTGATGATCTTGACAACTTCTCTGATGACAACATGGAAGGAATTGAGGATGGACCAGACAGCAGCATTCCAGACACACCAAAGTCAGTTGATGCATCTCAAGACAGCCTCTGTTCATCTCCTACTCTACATGAGTCATTTTGCATGGACGAGAGGATCCAGGAGAAGTGTGCCAACCATGGAGCAGGAGAGGAAGTGCAGTATGATCAAGGGAAATCAGTGGAGAACGGATTAGTGGAAGGAGACAGATTCACAAATGACTCCTCTTCACTTGGAGGTGACATTGAAAGCCAAAGTGCCGGAAGTCCAGCTGTCTCTGAATCTACCTCTTCCATGCAAGCTCCATCACCCTCTAATGGTATATTCCAACAGCAAAAGTCTCCTAGTATGGAAGATAGGCAGCAAAGGGCATTGTCATTGGAGCACATTAGTGCAAGTCTCATGCATTCTAATTCTGCCAGTCCTGGAGCTCTGGATCTTACTTCAGTTAACTCATCTAAAGATCCTATTAGCATGCTTTTCCCCTTCCGTGAGCGAGGCACCTTGAAAAATACAGCATGTGATATCTGTGGCAAGACATTTGCCTGCCAGAGTGCCTTGGACATCCATTACCGAAGCCATACCAAAGAGAGACCATTTATTTGCACAGTATGCAACCGGGGCTTTTCCACCAAGGGGAACTTGAAGCAACATATGCTGACCCACCAGATGCGAGATTTGCCCTCCCAACTCTTTGAGCCCAACACCAGTCTTGCCTCCAGTCTTGCCTCCAGCCCAACTCCTTCCCTTCTGTCTGTTGGACCCTTGTCCTCCATGATGAAAACTGAGGTCAATGGGTTTCTGCATGGTCTTCAACCTGAAGTAAAAGACTTACCCCCAGCACTGATGACCTCTTCTGCTTCCACCTCTCCAGTACTTTCGGCCGCTCCACCACGGAGGACGCCTAAGCAGCACTTCTGTACCACTTGTGGGAAGACATTTTCCTCCTCCAGTGCTCTGCAAATCCATGAGAGAACCCATACGGGAGAGAAGCCCTTTGCCTGCACTATATGTGGGCGAGCATTTACCACGAAAGGAAATCTCAAGGTAATTACTACTTTATATAATGTAAAATAATTTTTCTTTGTTTTTAAAAATATATTATTTGACCATTTACCTTGATATTCATTTGTTATTCCTGTTTGTGAAAAGCCAGACAAAATGAGTGTTGATCATATCAACCAGTATTGATGAGGAAAAAAAAAAATCAAATGCGTTCAAAATTATAATGGGTCAAAGCAAGAAAAAAAACTTACTGCTAATGGCTAATGTGTGTGTATGTGTGTGTGTATGTGTGTGTGTGTGTGTGTGTGTATGTGTGTATGTATGTATGTATGTATGTATGTATGTATGTATGTATGTATATATATATATATATATATATATATATATATATATATATATATATATATATATATATATATATATGAAGAGTTCAGACACAAAAACCTCTGTGCCATCTGAAATTTCCTTCTAAATTGAGCATTTTACCAAGATTCCTGTGTGTATGTTCTGTAATTTCACTTTTATTTTAAAGTAAAATAACTGAACATAAACATAGGAGGCTGAGAAAAATGCTCATTTTATAAGAAAATTTCATATGGCGCTTTTAGCATCTTATATATATATGAAGAGTTCAGATGCAAAGACCTCTAAATGCCATCTGAAATTTCACTTTTATGGCAAAGAATAAGTTATTTTCATGGTCTTCAAAGTAAAATAACTCAACTTAAACAAAGGAGGCTGCGAATAATGCACTTTTTCGATTGAAATTTCTGAAGGCACTTAGAGGTTTTTGCATCTAAACTCTTCATATATATATATATATATATATATATATATATATATACCCACATACACAATTAATAAAAGGGAAGTGGAAATGTTGAGTCATCCCATTAATATGAATATTAGGCTGAAACCTGAACAAGAAACTAGTGGAACATAGCCAGGAATGCTTCACATAACAGCCTTAAACCACAGTTACCAGTGGTAAGCACCCGTAAATGTGGCACGCTAACTATTTTTCCATAGTTTATCTCAAGAAAAAAGTTATAAATAAATATATATTTACAGAAATAAAAAAAATAAGTCCAGCATACAGATAAACCTTGTAAGTCCTATAAGGTTTATGTGAAGAAGGGAATGTAAACAATAAACTATATATTTTTTTCTTCTAAATAAGAAGTTAATTAAATATACCTTTTAACTATTACAAAATACAGATTCTAAAATAATGTTTATTAGTCTATTACCTAAAATCCATAGGAATGAATGTTAGATCTGTGTAAATTTTAACTATCATAAGAATATGTAAACTACACTAAAGGTGTAAAGGTACAACAATTAAACAAGGTACCCCCCCCCCCCCCCCCCTCCCCGAATGTACTGCATGCTTCAAGGGTGAACTGGGGGCAACTGTCAGATACAATACTGTCCAGCACAATGAGAGTGGACAGTGCAATTTTCTCAGAAAACACGTCTACCACATGCCCTTTGTTTTATATGCAGACCACCATTCTCACTGAGTGAGCGTTACAACATTTTAACCTTGTTTTAATAATTAGACAAATGCTGCTTCCAGTGGGCCTATTTTAATACTAATTATTATAGTACTACTCCTCTTTTTCCATTGCATCATCTCACGTGTTATTCATTTTAATGTTTCCAAAAAAATTTAAATCTTGCAGCTCTCATTATCCTTTGTTTTTATACTCTCTAATCCCTTTTCTTCCACTTTCTTTTTTTATTATTCTTTCTCCCTAGGTGCATATGGGTACCCACATGTGGAACAGTGCTCCTGCACGGCGAGGTCGCAGACTTTCAGTAGATGGTCCCATGGCTTTCCTTGGTACCAACCCTGTAAAGTTTCCTGAGCTCTTCCAAAAGGACCTAACCAGCAGGGCTGGAAACGGAGACCCAACCAGCTTCTGGAATCAGTATGCTGCTGCTTTCTCTAACGGCCTCGCCATGAAAACCAACGAGATCTCAGTGATCCAAAATGGAGGCCTGCCCCCTCCACTGTCAGGGAGTGTGGGCAATGGGGGCAGTTCTCCGATCGGAGGCTTGACAGGCAGCATGGAAAAGCTGCATAACTCTGAGCCCAATCCTGCTCTGGCTGGCCTAGAGAAAATGGCCAACACTGAAAACGGGACTCACTTCCGCTTCACACGATTCATGGAGGACAAGGAGATAGTGACCAACTAGAGAATCTTTTTTTTATGTCGTTGTTGTTGCGCTCATGAACAAACATAAACTCTTTAACTGGCACACACACATGTGCTCTCCAGTATATGCGTCCATGAAAGTGAAGAGCAAGAAAAAAAACTGTATCAGCTTTTGCTTGCCATTAAGACTTAATGAAGAGGAGTTTGAAAAGAACTTGCTTTTTTTGTACAATGTACAACACGTTATAGTTTTATGCAGCTTATTTATTAGTGATTATAACCTTGCTCGAAAACCAAGTGGAAATATTAACAGTTACTTAGTTTTTGTTATTTTCCGTTTTATCAGCAGAGTGAATCTGTATGAGTGTTTTAAAGTGTGCTTTTGAAACGTAGCTTTTCTTGGTAGATGACTTCACCATGGCATTAAATTATTTTCTATCTGTAGTATGTGTTAACAAAACTTGATGTTCATGTAATGATTTAGAGCTTAAAAAGTGCAACGTAAGGCTGTAAATACTGTACACTTATCTGTGCTAGATGGTTTACAAGCTGTGTAGAAACTTTCCTCTGAGAAATATCAACATTTCATAAATCCAGGGACATAGGTTAGTCCTTTTCTCTCTGTCTTAAAAGTGAAAAAGAAAAAAAAAGAAAAGTGGAAAAGTTTTCACCTCAGCTGTTTTGTTTAATCCTTAGCATTTTCGTTTTGCTTTTTACTACATTTCAAACTCTTTATTTGTGCTTTTAGGGTACAAAGCTTAAACGGTTGTTATATGACAACATGAAGAGAGGTCCACACTTATGAATGGGACGGGAAAATTCAAAATGCCTTGTGGTTTTAGATTTGCTGGGCTTACAAACTGCTGCTAGGTACTAGCGTCTGTGTTTGACATCGACTGCACATCATGTGTTGACGCGCCCTATACTTTTTTTTCTTTCCGGATGTGGAGCAACAAATTCCTTTACAACAATTGTACATATAGTCTTACTCAAAGACAAAGTCCATCTCGGCCAGGGGACAAAATGATGATAGTGTTTTTATAAATATTATATAAATATATATATATATGGACTGTTACATGCACTTTCTTGAAAAGTTGGAAGATCTTTTAGGGCCCAGTTTCTCTACAGTTTAATACCTACTAACAACTACGTTACTGTAATTCTTTACTCTAATAATCAAATACATCAGTTTTCCAAAAGAAAAAGTGTCGGCCTTGATGATTTATTTCTCTCTCTCTCTCTCTCTCTCTCTCTCTCTCTCTCTCTCTCTCTCTCTCTCTCTCTCTCTCTCTCTCTTTCGAGTTTGTTCATCCATCTTCAGTGTTTAAATTATGTAAGTATTTTTTCATTTAAAAAATGTTGAGGTTGCCCAGTCGATATCCTGTTTTTACCTCGGGTAGAATTTATTTTGGCTGATGGACTATGGATTTCTTCTCCCGACAGAGTGCATTAAACGTGTGAAATGTTAATCCAAAGTCGGTTACATATTTAACTTTAACGTGTCAGACCGCGTCCGTCAGGATGCAAATGCAATTACAGAGCGCTTCATTAAAACACATGCAGCTCGGCTGTAAGTCACATTTCTGAGTTCATCATTCTGCCTCTTGACAGGCTTCAGCATCTTTAATTAAACAATCGATCGTTTTAGAAGCCCCTTTCTTTCAGCGTTTGTTTAGATGGATTGGTTCACCGTTCCTGTCTCATAAGGGAAAGTTTTCATGTAGGTTAAGCCGTTTTCTTCAAATAATTGGGGTAGGTTTTTAGATGAAATCTGTAAAATTAGGTTCCTCCGTAAATGTTGTTTTATCTAGATTTTTCTTTTTTTGCTTTAAATGTTACTTTAAACATTTTATATAGAACAATAATTTAGCACATTCTTCTAATTTAATGCGACACAAATTAAAATTTGCTTCCTCCTTTGCATTTCAAGCAAGGTTTTGTCCTTACCAGCAAAAGCTTTAAATATCCTTATATCCAGGTGCTTTATTGTTATCGTTTTAATATTGATTCTCGGTACTTATTCAGCCACTTTTAAAACATTTAGGCTGTAAACCCTTTAAGTAAATGTCACTGATGAAGAGTGGGCTTTAAAAATCAAAATAATAACCATCAATCTATCATCGTTTAACATAAAATATATGTCCTGCTTTTTCACCAGCTGCATTTAATTTAACACACCATTGCACTTCCTGAAACGCAGGATCTGTTAATTCGAGGCTCTCATCCTCTCGCCCTACGCCGCCTCCTCCCCGGATTTTATAGCTGGATAAATTCCCCAATATTTACAAGATCGCGATGCTAAATGACCCTTGCAAACAGTCCGGGAGCGGCAGAGGGTCCCGCCCCTCTCAATCTGTGCTCCCTCTTTGAGGAGCCGCGACAGGCGCTTTGTTTAGACACTTCGTCAGTTTCCGGATTCCGCGGTGACAGAGCGCGCGCTCCTCATTCACACCGTCGCACTAAAGTTCTCAGTTATGACATTTCTCATGCGGTGTTTCATATAAAAGTGATTTGATTCTCTCTAGTTAAAGTTTGTTCGTAGGCGAAAACATTTCTTATTTGCGTTAACGTTTTTACTGGCATTTTTAATAATGTATGTTTAAAGTAAAGGGATTGTTTCTCTGATTGTTATTTGCAATGAGTCATATCGAATATTAGCCTGATAAACAATGCAAGGATTTGTCATGTTATGGTAATATCAAGACGTCCATTTAAAACAGCTCTAATAATAATAATAATAATAATAATAATTATAATAATAACAATAATAATAATAATAATAATAATAATCAATAATTTCAACGAATGGCCAGTCTATTCAGACAATATGAAAATTGCCATTTTGGTGGGTTAGAAAACGTTTTCTTATAATAATAATTAAGGGTTGAATAGGATAGTAAGTTAATAAAAAAATTGTACTTTATTCCAATTCAGTTCTCAGTTTTTGTGATCAGACCCTTTTTAATTTAACAATGATTCATTATCTTAATATAATAAATATGTAAAAAAAATAAATAAATATGTAAATACATTTTAACCGATTTTCATGCATTGCATTAAAATTGTTATTTTAAAATTAGTTTTAGTCTTTATTTTTATTCCAATGCTCATGTTACATTTTGTACATTCTGCTTCTGCACTGATAATGAAAGATTACATTTATTATTAATCATAATTTATTTGTCTTATGATTATTACTATTATTAATTGTTAATATTATAAATATTACCTAATAGAGTGTGAATTGTCCTTTTATTTAAAACAATCAAAATACAAAGGCATCTTGAAATGGGATTTAAACAAACAAAACATTCTCTGAAGTTATTTGTATGAAGCAGACAATTTTAGAAAAGTCAATATCACCTGAAAAGTTTAGTCAGTGTTACCTTGCCTTTCATGGCATTAGCATTTATAAAAACATAGAGATCATCTGAGTGTAACTTTCAGTTGCTCTACTATTGATGAGCATACTTATTCATCTTTTATTTATTTATTTATTTATTTATTTATTTATTTATTTATTTATTTATTTATTTTTCCTGCTATAGGAAATTGTGTCAGTATGCTGTACGTAGTGCATCTATGGCACTTTATTTTAGGTTTTCAATAAATGTTTGTAATGTTCAAATATTATGTCCAAAATAATCTAAACCGAGAGAAGGCTAATGAAATGTAATGTTTAATGTAATGTAGATGCTATATATAAATGATAATATGCAGAAAATAAGAAGTTTATAAAGAGCTTTTACATTGACAGATGCTATATTGAGTTCTCATTGCAGAAAAGATGTAAAAAGAAATTGTATTTTTATCACTGTAAAAAAATCATATAATCAATAAGTCATGAAAGCATATTATTATGTTAATTTATCAAAATAAGTTGACCATATTTCAACCTAATTTTAGAAATAATGTCAGCTGTTCAGTTGAGACGAGTTGTAAGATTAAATTGATTAAACTTCAAATTTTAAGGGGACCACTTTTTTAAAAACCTTTTTCCATTATTTTATCACAGTGTGAACGGTTATGGAGGTGTGGACAGAGAGAGAGTAAATAATAAGGCAGGTGGCCGATGTTTGAGTTCCTCAAAGAGGAAGGTTATGAGATCTGACAGGATTCAGTGCAGTGTTTGAGCCTCGGGGACCTCTTGACATAACGGACCCACCTCTGCTCTATAGTGTCTGTACACTGGCTTTAGCCCCAGGGTCTGGCTGGGACTCCCTGCTGTGTTTTTTGGTCAACCAGGGGAGATCAAAGACACATTTGGGACAATTGAAGCACTGCTCGAGCGAGCCACTGCTCAGCCGCACACCTGCCCACCTGTCAATCATTCCCAGGTGACGGGCGAGTGTGACAGGAGTGGGCCGTGTTGCAGCAAAGGATACAATCAGGGCAATTAGCGTTGTCTTTTGTGCTCTGTGGATTCACTGCTCATTTTGTTTTTCATCTGTTATTAGTGTTGTCCTTTATCCTCACTTTCATCCTGACTGCTGCAAGTATTTTCTCAAGTCTCTGTTCTCATGGTTGATGATTTCCTGAGGAAAGAGTGTGAGTCTCTGAGACGTGTACACAGCTGGCTGAAAGAGAACCGCTAGATTGAAAGAGCAAACACGGAGGAGGATTTCTCTTCTTTGTGTATGTGTGTGTGTGTGTGTGTGTGTGTGTGTGTGTTATCATGGCAGAGTAATCAAAGCCAACATGTGCCATTTTTACACTGCAGGAGCAGCACAGAAGCTGCATCTTAAGCAAAGAAAGATGAGATTTCCATAATGTTTAATTCCACATAAACGAAGAACAAATGCATTTTGACTGAACCTTGAATTGCAGAATTGAATTAAATGTAGTGTAAAATTACAATTTATTCATTAAAAAATATTTGCCAACAAAAAACAGTTGCATCTAATACGCAGTTGAAGTAAGAATTATTAGCCCCCCTGTTTATTTTTTCCCCCAATTTCTGTTTAACAGAGAGCAGATTATTTTTTCAACACATTTCTAATCATAATAGTTTTAACAACTCATTTATAATAACTGATTTATTTTATCTTTGCCATGATGACAGTTAATAATATTTGACTAGATATTTTTCAAGACACTTCTATACAGCTTAAAGTGACATTTAAAGGCTTAACTAGGTTAATTAGGTTAACTAGGCAGGTTAGGGTAATTAGGCAAGTTATTGTATAATGATGGTTTATTCTGTAGAATATCGAAATATATATAGCTTAAAATGGCTAATAACTTGGACCTTAAAATGGTTTTAAAAAAATTAAAAACTGCTTTTATTCTAGCTGAAATAAAACAAATAAGACTTTCACCATAAGAAAAAACATTATCAGACATGCTGTGAAAATGTCCTTACTCTGTTAAACATCATTTAGGGAATATTTAAAAAAAAAGAAAAAAGGACTAATAATTCTGACTTCAACTGTATACAGAGCCACATGTAAAAAAAAAAAAAAAAAAAAAAAGTAACATGTTTCAATAATAGTGTTATATTTATTTTTTGGTTAGGGTTGTACATCAAAATAAAATTTAGAATTTTGAGTTTGAGTTTTCAACACACTGTTAGATGTTTGTTTTAATGTCAATTATAAAAATGCATTTATATATTATATTTATTTTAATCTATTTCAAACATTAATTTTGTAAACTGGAGAATGAAGATTGTTTTGTATTGATTTGAAATCAGTACATTTTTTTCCATGTAATTTCAGTTTGCAGTTTTAAATGTGCCTTTTCAGTTGAGTTCAGTTGATTATAATTGCATAGCACTTTTTACAATACAGTACACAACAAAGAATTTCAAATCAGCTTTAAATTTTATTCTATTACACAAAATATTTAAACAAATGAACTCGTCATAGCACAATCTTGTTTCAACTCTTACAAAATATTTAATCACAATTAAACATACAGATCATAGGCTAATTTCAAGTTCACCACTAAAACAACATGAGCTCATTTGTCCTGTATTGGCTGCTATCCCATCATGGTCAAATTTACCCATCGAAAAAGGCTTTAAGACCAAGCAGAATCCTCTGTTGGCTGTCGCTTTAGTGTGACTTCTGCTACTCAGTTTTTGGCCAATGCTAACAGATATTTACATCCAGCTGTGCAAGAAAACCTACAATCTGATGTAAGAGAAATCTTTTTTCGTTACTGTATTGTTTTCAAATAGAGAACACAATTTACAAGTGACTTTTATTCTAAATCTTGGACCTTATTCCTGAAACAAAACAAATACATTACCAATAAAAAGATGTGAAGCAGCCCATATTAGAATTAATTTGAATACTAATTTGGCTAAAATAGTCAAAAGACTTGGTTATGATGACCATCCCACAAGCTAATTCAGAATACTACTTAAAATGTCACTAAAATGCAGTATTTAAATTTCAGAATTAAAAAGAAAATGAGGCGTATAATTGCAAAAAGGTCCACCTTTTGAGAAAAAAGAACCAGGCTGGCTTCAGACCTGTGGTATTCATCGTGTGGCTTTCAAAAAACTTACTGTATCTTATTTAGTAAAAGGATTGTTTTATATTTTAGAACAGCAAGGATTTAGATGAATATATTATTTTCTGTTTTTAGAAAATGTTATATTTTATGTGATATATTTATGCAGTTATTATCGTTTAATTAATATTGTATGTATAGACTGGTCAAAGAACATTTCTTCTAATTTATTAATTTATTTTTAAATCTTGGTTGCTGTAAAACAGAGACAATTTTGGTACTTTAAGTGAGTTTTTTTTTTTTTTTTTGGGTGGAGTTTCTGCTAGATACCACCTTGACATTAGTTTCTTGTGAGGTAATTTCTGTACTCAAACAAATAAATAAATCAAATTAACAACAAACTTGAATTTTTGGGTGAAATATCCCTTATAATGAAAGTATTTTTAAAAAAAGCAGGTGCAAAGCCACCCATGAAAACACTTTAGCAAAAAGCACAACTTTCTCAACCTTTCTCTTTCTGTCTCATTCTCTCTCTTTAAGCCACATCTCTCTATCTCTATCTCTGTCTATCCTTCTAAATCCTGAATCAGGGCTCTGTCTTGTGCTGGTTCTGGCCACAGGTTGCTTCTACATGTTTTTTTGAGGTGGGACATAAGCCTGGCTGTGCTCCAAGTGTGCGAGTCATTTATCTGTCCACTCCTTCAGCTTTTCTCCTGGCACAGAGCGACACACACACAGAGATATTAAATTACAGCTGCCATTGTCCCAGGACAGACAGGTGGGACTCTCACTGTGGGGTCCTTAAAGCCAGGCGGCAGCGGGCAGACATCGGGTGCGTACTTTATTAGTGCACTCATGCCTGCAGAAGCGTCCCAACAGTACGAGAGGAGGCTGTACAGTAAGGTCTTGTCCCTCTCACAGAGCGATGGCTGTCTCAGGCTTGGGTTTATCATCACCGCCGAAATTGCTGGAAGTTCTTTTGTTAGGGTTTTATTGCAGGAGGGGTATTTAGCCTCATTCTGATGCTAATGCCGTAAATTTTAGGGGCTCCAAACTCACTCTCCGAGGGCCGCGAGGGTGGTGACACTGTCCGTTATGAAAACAGTTCCCTCTATCTCTCCCTCCGTTCTTTTTTTCCCCTTGTGAATAAAAGAAGAGAAGGCCTGCATTTAGGCCATCTGTGCTTGAGTGTAATTTAATGTGTAGGTCCATTTTAAGATGAAGCCCATGTACTCTTGTGTGGTTTGTCTGTAGAATGGAGCCCAGATCGGTTTCCTCTTCCTTTAAGAGCAGTGGGAGATTAAGTAGGTTGATTGTGTTCCTTTCACCATCAGAATGAGGGCCGGTAACCTTAGCCTGCACTGTCTGCCATGGGGCTCAAAGACAGGTAGATGCTCGCTCCTCCGTTAATGTCATCCCGTAGATTACGTTTCCTCATCGTCAAAGTGTCTTAAGATGCACTGTAAGGACACACATTCCTCTGCTGTCCTCCCGATTACAGCGCAAAGAGAGAAGGTAAAAGAAGGTATGTGCACATGTGAACGCACGCGTTTCTTTACTCTGCGGTCAGCCTTGTTGCTTATGGAATGCACAATTATGTTTTCAATTATTCATTGTATCTTGGGTTAACTTGAACATATAGACAGACAAACAGACAGATAATTCATTAAATAATAAACAAACAAATAAGTAATTAAAAAAAAAATCATTTTCATATTGTTTTTAACAGACAGACAGATGCATAGATCTATATCAGGGGTGCCCAAGCCTTTTTTTTTTATGAACGCCCAAAAACCAAACTTGATTGAGGCTAGTGAAAGGTAAATATAGTTGCCATTGTTAATTTCCTAATTGATTTAATAATGTTTAGAAAAGACTAGAAAACCCTGCTTTGTATTAACTAATACAGTAATATAATGAACTTATTACAGTATCCAGTGGATTGTTTTGCATGCCGAATAATTAATACAGTAATATAATGAACTTATTACTGTATCCAGTGGATTGATTTGCTTGTCGACTAACTAATACAGTAATATAATAGACTTATTACAGTATCCAGTGTCTTGATTTGTTTGCAGATTAACTAATACAATAATATAATGAAGTTATTACAGTATCCAGTGGATTGATTTGCTTGCCGATTAGCTAAAACAGTAATATAATGAACTTATTACAGTATCCAGTGCCTAGATTTGCTTGCCGATGTCTTCTGCATAGCCGAGTGACCGTATTTACATTTTTAAAACATTTAATTTCAGTTTTGGTAGCTCCTTTTTTTTTGGTAGCGGTAAAATAAAGTTAATGATTTTTCTTTTTTTTATACATTTATATTTTATTTAAGTGCAATTCTATGCAAATGTCAACCTTGCAATGAAACAAAACGTTTTCACCAAAATACCGAAACTGCTTCTACGTTTTTTTTTTTTTTTTTTTTTGTGTAAGCAAGTATTTTACAGCACTTTAGAAATACTCAAAATATGTCTCGGTTGATGTTTTTAAACAATTTTATTTGATTTACCAAAGTCACACGGGTGGCAATTTATTATTATTAATAATAATAATAATAATAATAATAATAATAATAATAATAATAACAACTATTATTATTACTATTAATATTATTATTCATTCATTCATTCATTCATTTTCTTTTCGGCTTAGTCCCTTTATTAATCCGGGGTTGCCACAGCGGAATGAACCACTAACTTATCCTGCATGTTTTTAAGCAGCGGATGCCCTTCCAGCTGCAACCCATCTCAGGGAAATATCCACACACACTAATTCACAAACATATACTACGGACAATTAAGTCTACCCAATTCACCTGTACCGCATGTCTTTGGACTGTGGGGGAAACCGGAGCACCCGGAGGAAACCCACGCGAACGCAGGGAGAGCATGCAAACTCCACACTGAAACGCCAAGTGACCCAGCCGAGGCTCGAACCAGGGACCTTCTTGCTGTTAAGCGACAGCACTACCTACTGCGCCACTGCGTCCCCATTATTATTATTATTATTATTATTATTATTATGCAAAATACTTTACAAATAAAACTATTATTGAAAACATTTTATATTAAACTTGATAAAAAAAGAATGGCACAAGACAATTATTTATACACATTTATAATTTTGGAGAAGTTTTAATTATTTTTTTCTTTTATAATGTCAAATTATGCTTAAATCTGCTGTAAATATTTAAAAAAATCAATAATGGTTTATCTTTTTTTAATGCAGAATTTATCACAGTTGCATTTCACTGTTTCTTTGTCTCTCTGTGCTCAGTTTTAAACGTGGACATACAGACCCTTTTATTCAACCTTTGCTTGTGATTTCTGTCATTAAATCATTTGGGATACATATTTCTGCGAAATGAATAAATGTAAAAATAAACTTTCTTCAGTCTTAATCACTAATCTGTCCTCACACTCCTCCACATCTTTGCACCTCTATATTTATATTTGATTTATTCCATATATGTCTATCGCACTCATGTTCATTTCATTTTGTTTTCTATGTGTTTTTCCTCCCCTAATCCATCTCTTTCTCTTTCTTCCTCTCTCTGGTGTGTGTGGTCTCAAGAGTAACGGCTGAGTTTTAATATTAACCTGTTGCGATGAGGGCCGTGAGGCAGCGCAATAAACCTTGTCAGCATGAATATGTATGTGTGTACTCTAAATGGATACTGAGCTCTTTCTGTCACCTCTGAATGGTGGGAATAGAGATACAGGCCCTGATAGGTCTTTTTAGGACTCTCTCACAGGAGCCATTAAGTTTCCAGTGTTGCATTATGCCCCTGGAAAAAAAAAAACCTGTAGACATTCGTACTGATATCAGTGGTTCTTTCCAGTATCTGTGCTAAAATTTAAAACACATGTATAAAAGATTGTTAAAGATCAAGGTGACTGATCCATACATGTTTTCATGAAGAGTTTGCTCAAAGTCTGGCTAAAGTTAGTCTTTGAATAATTTTGCATTCCTCAAAAATATATTAGAGCACTTTCAGACGTGACCATGACATCTTTCATGAATGACAAATATTCCTTCTCACGAGTTAATTTTTAATTGATTGACTGCTGGGAAAGTTTCCACAGTTCAGAATTAGCCCTGTGTAGATTTAACAATCGACAATCAAGCCAACAAAAAAAAAACTAATTCATTTGACTTGCCATGTGACCAATAAAGTCAAATTTGTATGTCATTATAATTTAAAATATGTCTTAGAATTATCAGTGTACTTCAAGTACATTAAAATAGGCAAGGCAAGTTTATTTATATAGCACATTTCATACACAGTGGCAATTCAAAGTGTACAAACAGGAATGTAGAATGTAATTGTGCACTGTAAAAAAATCCTGATTGCCTTACATTTTTAAGTTGAATCAAATGAACCTTTATTGAACTTATATTATGTTAAACTGACTTAAAACTGCTTGCATAACTTATAAAATTAGGTTAGAACATGGTTAACTTAGTTAAAATGAACTAAAAACGGGTGGCGCAGTGGGCAGCACTCTCACCTCACAGCAAGAAGGTTGCTGGTTCGAGCCTTGGCTGGGTCAGTTGGCATTTCTGTGTGAAGTTTGCATGTTCTCCCCATGTTCGTGTGTGTTTCCGGTTTACCCCACAAGTCAAAAGACATGCAGTACAGGTGAATTGGGTAAGCTAAATTGTCCGTAGTGTATGTGTGTGAATGAGAATGTATGGATGTTTCCCAGTGATGAATTGCAGCTGGAAGGGCATCCGCTGCGTAAAACATATGCTGGATAAGTTGGCGGTTCATTCCGCTGTGACGACCCCTGATTAATAAAGGGACTAATCCGAAAAGAAAATAAATGAATGAATGAACAATGAACTAAAAACATATGCTGTCATGACTAAAGGATCATATAATTTTTTACAGTGTAAGTATACTTTAAGTAGAAATAATATTAAGGTATAAGTATGTGGACTACTTAAAATTAACTGTAAAAATGATCAACTTTAAATACACTGTCTAGACATGAACTTATATGGTATGTATACTGATAGTTTACTAATTAAATATGTGTAGCTTACAAAACCCTCTGAAGTATCTTAGTAAACTAATGATTTTGTAAGGCAAGTACACTGAAAAAGAATGGTTCATTGCAATTTGTTGCAAACAATTTATATAAGCTGAATTTAAACAAATTAAGTTGAACATTACTCAATTTTATTTGTTTATTTGTTTGTTTGTTTAAAATCAGCCCAAATAAAACTTACCTTAAAAACTTTTAGTAAACCCAATGAATATTTTTTTTCATTGCATATATATACTTGCCATTGTATTTACTATCTTGTAGCTTACCATTTCACTTTTTTTTCACACTTTGCATATACTGCTCCTATTATTTTTATACTAAATCTTTGATTGTACTTACAGTTTTTCTTCTTTGCTTTGACCTGATTAAAGAAACTAGAATTCACTCCATTTTCCTCATCACTATCCCATCAGAGCAGAAGACATGTCTTGCAAATGTGCAAACCCTTTCTCATTGGATTGACACATTTTCCCCAACATTTTTCAAAACAGTTAACACGGATGTTATTCAAGCAGTGGAAGGTCTTTGTTGTTCTGTGCCAGCATGGATGGAGGAGGTCAATAGTGACTATGTCTTATACTCACAATAGATTTGACTGTATATTGGTTTACATGTGTTTTCTCTAATATTTACAGTATTATGTGCGTTTTGCAAGCAAAATGTGTCATTTTGACCACGAGGACCGCTGTTTAGGCCTGTGTTAACTGTTTTGAAAATGTGGAGTTTCAGTTGACGGCTGCATCTAAGCAATCAAGAAAAACTGTAAAGCAAAAGATCAGGTTCAGTTCCATGCACGTTTTATTTGCTTTATAAGCTTTTCCACTACAAAGCAGGCTTGTTGTCATACAGTACACTTGTAAATAAGAAGGTTCCCAAATGTTTTCACATTGATGCCATATAAGAACTCTTCAAATTTCAGTAAACAGTTATTTGAAAATCCATTTTTCTATTGTGAAGAGCACTTTAATACTTTAAAGAACATTTGAAGTTTCATGTACTGTATGTGAAAGATGTTTTGAAACCGTTCATGTCTATGAAGAACATTTATTTTTTTAGGTTGATAAACTTGAATGTCTAATCTTTTAAGTATGTACAGCTAAGCAAAACTATTCAATAAACTATATTAAGTAATAGACACATTATTAATAAACAGCCAGTATTAAAGTATGTTTTACTTGCATTGCTCCCAAAGTACTTGTATTTTCTGCATCTGCAGCACAAAACATTTACTTACCAATAGAAACACAGTCCACCCTGTAGTTTAAAACCTCTTAGAGGCCTTTGGCTTTTTTATTAGATAATCGATCCGTCCATATTAAAACAACAGAGTAAACTTAGTGATTCTCATATACTTCATTATTGCAGCCATTTGACCGGGCAGCATATTTTAGCAAACTGCATGTCACAGAGCATCAATACAGCTCTAATCAGGGTTAGTTATGGCTGTACTATAATGGCCAAGCCTCCTGTGGTCAGTGGTCCACTGTATGATTGCTCTGTCTATGTGTGTGTGGTGGAAATTAGCGGAAAGAGAATGGGATGCTCAGCATTTGCACTAACAATTTGATTATGTTGTTGAATTACTGTTATATAGATCTGCTGAGGCATTCGTTTCACCGTACGCAGAGAAAGAGAGAGACAGTCTGCAGTACTTTGAATATTGTTTGTGTGCTTGCTGTGGTATCTGTGATGGATTTTTTTTTTTTTTTTATCGCTGTTTATTTAGTTTGCCGTGTGGGTGTTGTTGTTCCTTTCAGAGATTTGCTGTGAAATACAACCATTGAATCATCACTACTGTGAAAACATTCCTGATAGCTGAGAAATGATAATGCTTTTTGTCTGAGAACAATATGCTATGGATGACAAGACTTGCTAGTGCAAGTGTGACTCAAATAATGGTAATAAAAAACAAATTTGTTTCATTTTAAAGAGAAAATTTTGCTTGTAGCATTGAGTAGCAGGACACTGCTTGCAAGTGATTCCTGTCATCCTCAACTGGTGGTTTGTGATTATTATTGTCAAACAAATGATTGTCCTTCAGCAGTAATACTTGTTTTAAAGGGCATCTATTTTACCCCTTTTTAAGATGTAATATTAATATTATGGTTCTTCTAAGTGTGCCAGTTTAGGTTCAGTTCAAAACCCAATTCAGATTTTTTTATTATGATGTGTTAAAAAGTGCCATTTTGGGGGTGTGTACACAGTTCGTCGTTTTAGTGCCATGTTGCCTCGCATGAAAATTAGTTTGGACTTCCCGCCCAACTTAACCAGGGGGCGAAGCCAAGAGCTCCCCTCTTTGTGTATGGCAACAGACAGGCAGACAGAGAGAAGCAACATGAGTGAGAGGACCAGCATTCAGCTGTACATGTACGACTCGGACACAGACCAAGCAGAGACTACAAAATCATTTGTGTCTTTAATTTTACAGCCAACTGTGTGCTAGTTTAAAGCTCCGAGCTTGTAGCCTACACTGAGACTAGCAAAACCAAGCACACTGAATTAACTTTTACTGAAGGGCATCACACACCGGATGCACCGCGACACGGCGCGCACATGACAGTTGAAAGTATCGCACACTTATGGCACCGGTGTGTGTCACCTGATAGAAACGTATGTTTATAATTCAGAAATGCCTGCCACTGCGTGGCGCGACGTTGCTTGTCGCCGAGCGGCGCTTCTGGTGTACGACCTGCTTGTGGCTATAACTAAAAGGCGTCATACACCGGATGCGCCGCTCAGAGCCACGACACGTCACACCAGACGTGCAAATTCGCATGTTATTTAAAATGAAACTATTCAGATAACGCTCTGTGGCGCGGCAGAAATATGAAGTGTCCTGAGCAGGGCCAGCGCGTCCATAGAGGGGACCTAGGCGGCAGAATAGTGAGCGAACCCCCCGGCCCTCACTTTCATCCGCGACAACGCGAAACGCATGGCGCTGCGCGTCGTTAGTTCGTTATTTCCAATGGAGGGACGCGCATGTGAGGCAACGCGCTCGCACTTTCCAGCTGCACCTAGTTAAGATGACAGGGAGCTTCTGTGACCGCGGGAAATGCAAACCGCTAAAGTTTAAGGAAGACGCAATGAAAAGTACACCTGTATGCAAACCCACCAAAACTCACAAACACTGGTGGTGAGGAGAGCAAAAACGTGGTGAATGTTGAGTCCAATGAGCCTTACATCTAAAAATAGAGCAAGGGTGTTTCTTTGGTGACATCGCTTTGACTCACACGCTGAAAATGGCGGACATGAAACAACATACTGAGGATATGGTAATGCACACCTGTCAATCAATATTGGTGGGCGGGGGGACCGCACTCCTACGTCAAGTTGCGGTTGATCTCAAAACCGCTCCAATTGGTCCACCGTTTTTTTGTTGTTAAATTGAAAAAAAAAGGACTGAGTGTGTTTATATCACCCCTATATGATGGTCTATACACTAATACCTACACAAATGTCTGTCCAAACAGCTTGAAAAGTAGATTTTTCACCATAGGTGCCCTTTAAACTGAACTAAAACAGTTCAGAACTAAATCACATTTTACCACTATTCTGATATACCAGATATGTGAAAAAATGTGGCTTTTAATCCTTTTCCGGTTCATAAAGCAGCTTTCACACACTATATTATGGTGGCCGAGAGAGCTTAACATGCTGCAATTTAAGAAAACTCATGCAATTACAAAGAAAGCAAGCAAATTGAGGAAAAATCTTCATCCGTTTGACAGCACATGTGCTGCAAATCCTCACAATGCAAACACATTTTTAAAAAACGCACTGCATTTTCACCCAATGCAAAGGAGTCAAGGCGACCCTAAAACATGACTGACCTGGCTATTTAGGCCAATAAATACTAAAGACAAGGGAATCGGGATATTAAAATAAACAAACAAAAAAACTCTCCTTTCAAAGATCACCTACAACTTCACTCAGTAATAGTCACTGCACACCTGCGTCCATCATGTTTTTGGGTCCCCTTGAAACATTTCTGTTGTCTTCTGATCTTTTTTTTTTTTTTTTTTAAAACTGTTTTTGTAAAGTGTTTGTGTTGTGAGAAAATGCAGCATGTTTTATTAATAATTTGTTTGCATTGTGGAAAAATGCAGGGCATTTTTAAAATGTATATGCTTTGTGAGGATTTACAGCATGTGTGCTGTCAAACAGATGAAGATCTTTTCCTTGCTCGTGATTTTTGTATTTGTTTTCTGAAATTGCAGCACGTTAAGCTCTCTTGGCTATACATATTATTTAAATCACTTTAGTAATCCTAACCCTAAATCCTAAACCCTAACCCCAAACCCTAACACCTAAACCCCAAACACCAACCCTAATGTGACTTGACTAAACTTAATGCTCTTAATATCAAATTTATGAATATTAATGTCAAAACAATAGGTTTTCAAACTGGGATCAGGGACCCTCACGAGAGTGCTGATGGTCTGTTAAAATGTTTTGGAAAAAAAGGCATTTGTCATTTATTTTTATACATATTATACAAATTCAAAATAATTATTAAATGATATAAGAAGATTAAAATAAATAAACATTTTATTAAGACAAATAAACACATACGTTTAAAAGAAGCAAATTAATTTTAAAAAGTATATTTACAATTAATAATATAAAATAAAATCTATGATATTAAAATATAATTACAATTATGATATAATTAATCATCAAATAGTCATCAACAACATTATGAAATAAGATATTAATAATAAATCCCAAATTTATACAAATAAATGAATAATAAGAAATTATGAATTAATAATGACAAATGTATTTATCAGTAAATTATTGTGCAAATAAATTAATATATACATTTCCTCAGTGAGTGGGGAAAATATGTAACTAAATGGAAACTAAATATATTTAAATATGTATTTTAGACCAATTCTTAATTTTTTTTTTCACAGTTTGAATTGGTTCTATTCACATGATTTTAGACAGATACCTCTTACATTTTAGGGCTTGATCATATTTGGGGGTCTGTGGGGTCTGTCTTAAGGCTGATTTATACTTCTGCGTCGAGCGATTGCTGTGACCCACTGTGCCAGCCTTGCGCATAGTTGTGCATTTATACTTCTGTGTGCTGTTTGTGTTGCTCTGCAATAACACTTCTGAAACAGTAGATTTTTAATGTTCCTTTGTGTCGTGTTTCTTCGCGGATGTTTTGTTTTTTCTGAACGCTACCTTAATGTACAGGAAGCTAAAACTTGCTTTTCCAGAGGCGGGAACCAGCGGACGTGCAACAACTTTAATCATAAGGTAAACACAAAACAAAAGTTTCCATCCGGAGCTCCTTCACTGCACTCGACACTTGCTCCATCGGGCTCGCGGCTCTCAGCACTGCCCACGCTCATCACCGAACCAACCAATCACAGAGCTTGCGCTACACGTTGTTGCGACGTGTAGTTAAATTTTTTGAGAGGTGCGCGTCAGCATCGGCGACAGCCACAGTGAGGGTTGCGACCATGCAAAGGCTGCGCCAGACCATATGCGCGTGCTTGACACAGAAGTATAAATCAGCCTTTAAAGATTGAAACCTCTGGTTTAACACAAATTATGCAACTCTCATCGAAAGCATATTTTTGACACTGCGAAATGAACATAACATCATAATGTTGTCTACTTCACAACCATGCATAATTCAGTCAAAGACCATGCGAGTAGTGTTAATCTTACACCTCTGATTGGACACTGCCTTCCAACTCTCAGCAGAAACATCTGTGATTGGTTATAATGCTAATCACTTAAATCTAGTTCGACAGAATGCAGATAAATGTACTGTAATACATAAAACTAGCTCTTCTGATTAATTAGTTTAATTGTGCAAAGGATTTTTTTCCCCCCTTATCTTGCATTTTTGAAGGATCTTAGTTAATTTTGGTGTATTGTCTCATCAATCAGTTCAGTCATTCAATTTTGTGAGCTTTGTACATCTAGAGCACTATATTTCGGGCCGGCTGCTTCCATTCATCAGTGCTGCAGAGTCTGCGGACACAGGACAGGTGTCATCTTCCCTGGCCGTGGACGCAGGTAGGCCTGACCCATGTAAGATTATCCTCTCTCCTCACCACATAACTCAAATCAGTCAGCGCTATCACCCAGCTCCGCAAGAAGCCATGTCATGAAACTCAACACACGAACATGTGACACTTACACCCGTAAAACATCTCCGATATTTAATATTCAACGGCCGGTGTTATTTACATCTCACTCAGTGGTAGATGATCAACCTCAAACCGGACTTTACTGCAATTCACAATCATCACTTTACCATATCAGTAGTTTTTTTTTTTCTCTCTGTGGTAAATGCTAATCTGATGGGACCTTCAAAAAGGGTTTGGGTTTGTCTTGGGAGACCGCAAAGCATTTTGTGTTTTTGTTTAGATTATATATTAATGTAACTCTACCCTGACTTCTACATTTCTGTAACATAACCCCTAAGTGATGTCAGATGGCAGTGATTAAATATGGATGGAGATTTGGTACATTTTCCTACAGGGAGAAGAAGACAAGGACGGGGAGAAAGAGAGGAAGAAAGAGTATAGGGGGGAAAGTATATTTTAAAAAACAGAAAACACCACCACTCGGTCAGATTGAGGAATCTCAGAGGTCCTGTCAGTGTCACCTGCATTCAGAAGTAATGGACTTAAAATCAGCTCTACCTCCCAGGCTTTAATGAGGGTTAAATTAATGAAAGAAAGAATTCCATCCCGCCCTCCACCCCCTCTCTTTCTCTAATTCTCTCTCATTCTGCTCTGTTTTTGCATGACAACATTTTCAGATTGCGCTCTGAGACGGATCAGTCCCTTGTTGGCAGTAATTGGGTGCTGGCCTGGGTTAATGCGCTCACCACCATTAATGAAAACGTTGAGCTGTAAGTGGGACTGTATGAAACGGAGAACGTTCTCAATAGCCTCCAAACAGTCACCAGGGTCCATTCTGCAGCAGGCCAGGCCTAGCTTTTATTGGAGTGAAGTGAAGCATGAATTCTGTGAGGGAAAGATGGAGCCAGTTATATTCAAAGCTGTAAGCCAGACGGCTGAATGAAATAACCTTTTTTTTTTTTTAGATAAAGAGAATCTCTTGGGTAAGTCAGGTGAATAAAGGCCCACACAGAGAGCACAAATACAATGAGAGACACACAGAGAGACATTTGTGATATACAGTGCTAGATCAGATCTGTTTACAGTTTCTCAGGATACATTAATGTTAACATTTCTTGTAAACTGCAATGAAAGGAAAAACGGTAACACTTTACAATAACAATGTATTAGTTAGTTAATGAATTCATTAACATGAACAATCAATGAACAATACGTTCATTACAGTATTAGTTTATGTTAGTTAATGAAAATGCAGTTGTTCATTGCTAGTTCGTTAACTCACTTAATGTTAACAAGCATGAATTTGGATGTTAATAATGCATCAGTAAATGTTGAACTATGATTAATACATGCTGTAGGCTACAACTGTTGTTCATATTTAGTTCATGTTAGTAAATGCATCAACTAATGAAACTTTATTGTAAAGTGTGACCCCAAAAAACATTACAATTTCAAAATGTTCAAAATTTCATGTTTATTCACTGAAGCAAGAACATTTTCACAGCATTTCCTATAATATTTTTTTCTTCTGGAGAAAAAAAATCTTATTTGTTTTATTTTGTCTAAAATAAAAGCAGTTTTACAATTTTTAAAGCATTTTTAAGGTCAATATTATTAGTGCCTTAAGGAAATTTTTAGGTTAACTTGCTTGTTAATGTAATAACCTAGTTAAGCCATTAAATTGTACTTTAGACTGAATGCAAGTATCTAACAAAATGCAGTGCTCAGCATTTATAAGTACACCCCTTACAAATCTATCTTTTAAATTCATATTTAATAGGAAGCTCTACAATATTATATTTGTGCATATACATTAGATTAGTCAGTACTGAAGCCAAATCTGGAGCTTATCTAACAAAATAACTCACGATAATGGTCCAAAAACTAGTACACCCAAATGTATATGTTATAGAAAAATATGAAATACAAATTTAAAAAATAGGAAAAGTTTTTAGTTGAAATTTTTTTGGTTGTAATTTGTTTTGCAAAATTTTGCCTGAATTTACTTGCATTATTTTAATAAATATATCTGTTTAATAAACATGTTTTGTTTATACATCAAAATGCATTGCCTATATTCACTGAGAAATGGACAAAAATATTCATTTTCAAAATGGGGTGTGCTCAATTATGCTGAGCACTGTATATAGTAAAATGTTATGTGCTGTCATCATGGCAAAGACAAAAGAAATTAGTTATTATAAATTAGGTATTAAAACAATTACACTGTAAAAACTGCAGGGTTCCACACAATTCATTCACGTTGTCCCAACACAAATCGAAGTTAACTTAACAAATCTGGATTGTTAAGTTACAAAGTGGATTGAACATAAAACAATTCAGTTGTCCACCCCCTCAATAACTGTGTTGTTACAGCTAAATTTAAATACAGTCAGTACTTTGAACAAGCATTAAAATAATTTTTTGAGTGTATGTTTAGAAATTTGTTGAAAAAAAAATCTCTCTGTTAAAATGCTCTTGGAAAGAAATATCTATTAAAATCCTTTAAAATTTAACAGGAGGGATGATAATAATGATATATTGATGATTTAATGATATATATATATATATGTGTGTGTGTGTGTGTGTGTGTGTGTGTGTGTGTGTGTGTGTGTGTGTGTGTGTGTGTGTGTGTGTGTGTGTGTGTGTGTGTGTGTGTATACAGTTGAAGTCAGAATTATTAGCCCAACTGTTTATTTTTTCCCCAATTTCTGTTTAAATGAGAGATTTTTTTCAACACATTTCTAATCATAATAGTTTTAACAACTCATTTCTAATAACTGATTTATTTTATCTTTGCCATGATGACAGTAAATAATATTTGACTAGATATTTTTCAAGACACTTCTATACAGCTTAAAGTGACATTTAAAGGCTTAACTAGGTTAATTAAGTTAACTAGGCAGGTTAGGGTAATTAGGCAAGTTATTGTATAACGATGGTTTGTTCTGTAGACTATTGAAACAAAAAAAATGCTTAAAGGGGCTAATAATTTTGTCCTTAAAATGTTTTAAAAAAATAAAAACTGCTTTAATAATTCTGACTTCAACTGTGCATATATACACACACACACACACACACACACACACACACACACACACACACACACACACACACACACACACACACACACACACATTCGGTGGGGTCACCATTTCGGCATTGGTAACCATCGGCAACAGACCTCTTTAATGGGAGTTAATCATGTACCCTGAGGTGACATGAGAAAAGCGGTTCTGTGTGTTAAACTGTTCCATTGAGCTGGAATTGGTTGATTAGGGTTGTTACAGGATTTCCTGTCAACATTGTTGCTGCTTTCACACAAACATTATATGGAAAAAAAACATTGTGAACATTGTGTGAAATAGCTGATATGTAACAAAAGTACATTTGCGTTCTTGTACTTTACAAAAGATTTTATACAGTCTTTGGTTTTCATTTTCTCTCTCTACGATCCTCTTTGTGTGTATTAGATTTTGGCTATTGCTTACATCAAGACAAATGCCAAGTGTTAAGTCAACTTTTTAAAAAAATTATTAACTGTATCAGAACTCAACATTTAATGATCACATAAATGTGCTGTACAGGAGAAGAAAAAAGTTGCTCCACAATCAGGACAAGAACAACTAGAAAGTAGCTAATAGAAGTGTGAGACCAGGAGAGAGAGGGGAGAGATGAGATCTAATGAAGGGCTGGAGATGAACAGATTGCCTGGCAAGGAAGGGCAGTCTCACAGTGCGGATGTGACTGCCGTATCGACATATGCACAGAATCTGAAATCTGAATTTTAAATTCCGGAGAGCTGCTCACACTCTTTAGTGTCAAAGAAATGCCATCCTGTACAGCTGTCACATGACACCTCAGACCTCACACACACTTTGACACACACGCGCACCATTAGCACACATACATACATGCCACATACCTAGCTCGAGCATCCACACACACATGATCACAAAGAAACTAGTAAACATCAGTCTTGCCAAATTGAAACATCTTAAACCCACATGCTGCCCAGTGCTTTTAGTCAAATTTGAAAATTAGAAAGAAAAAAAGTGATTATGTTTTTGTTTAAAATTAAGTTCACTTTCAATGAAAACAAACGTTTATGATTTTTGTGTTAGAAATCAACATCATCATACAAAAAGAAAATACAACTAGTGGTTTGTTAGTTAATTTTTGCTCTCAAATCCATAACTTTATTGTCACAACATTTGATTTTAGCAATGTATTAATAAAAAGAGATATTGACATTAGATAAGATTAATAACTGCTTATAATAATAATAATAATAATAATAATAACAATAAATAATAATAATAACAACAACAACAACTATAGTAATAACAATTAGTATTATTAAGATAATAAAAATAATAATAGTAGATGTTACTATTAGTAATGTTTTTATTATTAATATTATTATTATTCTTAAAATATATTATCATCATTATTATTGTTATTATTATTTATTTCTATTTTTTATTCTTGACACTACTACTACTACTACTACTACTACTACTACTACTAATAATAATAATAATAATAACAACAACAACAACAACAACAATAGTAATAACAATTAGTATTATTAAGGTAATACAAATAATAATAATAGTATGTTAGTACTATTTTTATTATTATTATTATTATTTTATTGTTATCATTATTATCATCATCATTATTATTGTTATTATTATTATTGACTCTACTACTACTACTACTACTACTACTACTAATAATAATAATAATAATAACACCAACAACAATAGTAATAGCAATTAGTATTATTAAGATAATAAAAACAATAATAGTAGTTGTTATTATTATTATTATTATTGTTATTATTATTATTATTATTATATTATCATTATCATCATCATTAATCATTCATTCATTTTCTTTTTCGGCTTAGTTCCTTTATTAATCTGGGGTCGCCACAGTGGAATGAACCGCCAACTTATCCAGCACATGTTCTACACAGCAGATGCCCTTCCAGCCGCAACCCATCTCTGGGAAACATCCACACACACTCATTCACACATACACTGAATTTAGCCTACCCAATTCACCTGTACCGCATGTCTTTGGACTGTGGGGGAAACCGGAGCACCCGGAGGAAACCCATGCGGACACAGGGAGAACATGCAAACTCCACACAGAAACGCCAACTGACCCAGCCGAGGCTCGAACCAGCGACCTTCTTGTTGAGAGGCGACAGCACTACCTACTGCTACTAATATTATTATTATTATTATTGACATACTACTACTACTACTACTACTAAATAATAATAATAATAACAATAATAATAATAACACCAACAACAAGAGTAATTACAATTAGTATTATTAAGATATTAAAAACAATAATAGTAGTTGTTATTATCAATGTTATTATCATTATATTTTCATTATCATCATCATCATTATTATTATTATTATTATTATTATTATTATTATTGACATACTACTACTACTACTACTAATAATAATAATAATAATAATAATAATAATAATAACTATAATAATAATAATAATAACAAAAACAACAATAATAGTTATTATTATTGTATGCTGACATTATTTATTGGATTAAACCTGGAATTATGCTGATGTACTGAATCATTTTACTGATTCTCATTACAGCTAAATTTTATATCAGTATTTTTATTCTATATTTTAAATTAATTTTATATATCTTTGTATATATCTTTTATACTTATTTGTTTTAATTTTGATTTAATTTTATTTTTATTTTAACTTATATTTAGAGATTATACTATATGTGTTATATTATATTTATATTATATTTATAGTTATATTTATTGTCATTTCTTTTTAAAATTCTGCTTTTTGTATTAATATTATATGTTAGGCACTTAAGGTCTGAGAGTAATGAAATTTGGATTCCCTGTATGTCCTGTACATTTGGTTGAATTGACAATAAAGCTGACTTTGACTTTGATATCTGTTATATAAAAAATAAACAGGATAAGAAAAACTGCCTGTTGATCATTTCAGCATCAGACATGCAGGGCCCGTAGAGCATTAACAGATTGCATGCCAGTTATTTACATACAAAAATTTAGATGTTTAATATGAGCATGACGAACCAGGTTAATGAGTAATGAGTGACACATTGGGTGACTGCGCAGATAATAGAGGAAATAAAATTCATGTGTGTTTGTGTGCGTCATGTCTCTGAATGCTTTTGTATATGTGCTTGTCATGAATGGCTTTGTGTGTGTGTGTGTGTGTGTGTGTGTGTGAGTGATAAGAATCTTTAACAAGTCTATTGAGGGTGGCTACACACTTACCCTACATCCAGTCCCCTATACTGAATCAGATCTGTCTCCGTTGTCAGAGCACATTAGATACAGGCCAGCACACACACATAGGCACAAACGAACAAACTATGCACTTATAACACAAAGATGCTCACATCTCTCTCTCACACACACACACACACACACTGCCATTAGCATTAGAAAATGGGCTATCAGCTGGAATAAGGGAGATGAAAAAGCAACTGTGTGTGTGTGTGTGTGTGTGTGTGTGTGTGTGTGTGTGTGTGTGTGTGTGTGTGTGTGTGTGTGTGTGTGTGTGTGTGTGTGTGTGTGTGTGTGTGTGTGTGTGTGTGTGTGTGTGTGTGTGTGTGTGTGTGTGTGTGTGAAAGAGAGAAGTGATTAGCTTAGTTGGCTACAAAACTCTCCAGTATCAACAAACAGGTTTTAAATGATTGCGTCATTCTGTTCGCAACAATAAAGCGCAAAAATCTCTTGTTTGTTCAAGAGTGTAACAGCATCCATTATTAAAGGACTGTAGCTTCTCGCCGATTATTTAAAATCATTTGAGGACGTCACGCTGGGCGAACGAGCGAGATACCCAAGGCCCGTATCCCCACAGAGCAGAACATTTCTCTGTGTCTTTCTGTGACTTTGGAACATAATTGAGTTTAAACACTCAATACAACATTAATTAGTTTAGCCGTCTGCTGGTGATACCATAGATAAGAGACTATGTAATTCATATTGATTGGAATATGCACATTGAATACAACCTCTTAAGACAAGCCTCCTTTATTAAGCGAGCACAAAGAGCAGGTCATCATTTGTACAAAGAGAGATCGCTTTAGATTTTATCTTTCTCATAAAAAGATTTGATTGGGTTTTCTCTCTAAAGAACCCTCGCTCCCCGTGTTATTCTACTTTGATTATATTACCTCTTAATTAGTTTGCATATTGAGTTGAACAGAGTTTATTGATTTCAGCAGCTTTCATTTGCATTGCAAAATTCTTCTAATCCAATATAATCTTATCCATAGCCACAGAGAGAATAATGACTTTCTTTCTGCCAGTTTTCTTTTATCCTCCGTGTTTACGCAGTTTTGCCATTTTCTTTTTTCTTACTTTTAGCACAACGTCTGGATATTTTACATTATTTAGCTTATTAGCTATTTTATATTTTGATGCAGACACTTTAACAAACTTAAGGAATAACTGATGACGACCATGGATTCACTATACTAGAAATTAATGCAAACGCGAGGTGGTGTTGCATCAATTTGGAACAACTAAAATTCATTCATTCATTCATTTTCTTGTCGGCTTAGTCCCTTTATTAATCTGGGGTCGCCACAGCGGAATCAACCGCCAACTTATCCAGCACGATTTTACGCAGCGGATGCCCTTCCAGCCGCAACCCATCTCTGGGAAACATCCACACACTCATTCACACTCATACACTACGCACAATTTAGCCTACCCAATTCACCTGTACCGCATGTCTTTGGACTGTGGGGGAAACCAGAGCACCCGGAGGAAACCCACGAGAACGCAGGGAGAACATGCAAACTCCACACAGAAATGCCAACTGACCCAGTTCAGCCGAGGTTCCAACCAGCGACCCAGTGACGTTCTTGCTGTGAGGCAACAGCACTACCTACTGCGCCACTGCGTCGCCACAACTGAAATTGTTTGACATTTATAGTGATATAGAATTGAAATGCAGTCAAGACCTGCCTGGAAATACTTTAGCTGTAATTCTATGTGAAAATAACTGCATGTGGCTGGGCACTATTCGCTTGTTGAGTCGTGACGTATGGAATACTGTTTCTGTGTGCAAGCCGCTACTCATTTGAATTGAGAAAATATTAGTTTATGACCACTTTTTAGTCATGTCACACATTGATGTGAATTTTAAATTAAATCATGGTGTACACACCAGTCTCTGGACCTGCTGCATCACAGACATCAATATTTTAACAATTTAAAAAAAAATAAAGGTCACACTTTATTTTTACGCTCTATTTGTTGATATTAGGTTACATTGCATCCACATGCCAACGGATTCTCAATAGATTATAAGTAGACTGTTAGGGTAGGCGTTAGTGTAAGTTGACATGCGCTTGCAAGGTTTCTTATAGTCAGTTAAATGTCTGTTGAAGGAGCAGTATCATGTATGTCTGGGAAACATTTAAACACACTCATTCACACTCATACACTACGGACAATTTAGCCTACCCAATTCACCTGTACTGCATGTCTTTGGACTGTGGGGGAAACCGGAGCACCCGGAGGAAACCCACGCGAATACAGGGAGAACATGCAAACTCCACACAGAAACACCAACTGACCCAGCCGAGGCTCGAACCAGTGACCTTCTTGCTGTAAGGCGACAGCACTACCTACTGCGCCACTGCGTCGGCCTTAAGGAGACAGCACAACCTACTAGTTACATAATAGTTTTAATAACTCATTTCTAATTACTGATTTATTTTATCTTTGCCATGATGACAGTAAATAATATTTTACTAGATATTTTTCAAGACACTTCTATACAGCTTAAAGTGACATTTAAAGGCTTAACTAGGTTAATTAGGTTAACTAGGCAGGTTAGGAAAGTTATTGTATAACAATGGTTTGTTTTATAGACAGTTGAAAATAAAATTAGCTTAAAGGGGCTAATAATTTTGTCCTTAAAATGGTTCATAAAACGTTTAAAACTGCTTTTGTTCTAGCCGAAATAAAACAAATAAGGCTTTTTCAGAAAGAAAAAATATTATCAGACATACTGTGAAAATTTCCTTGCTCTGTTAAACATCATTTGGGAAATATTGAAAAAAGAAAAAAATGGGGCTAATAATTCTGACTTCAACTGTATGTATATATAGTGATCGTGAATTTCGAAAGTATTACATCGCTTTGTAAACGTTTATTATTACCATTTGTTGAGTCTCCCATGCAGTTTGATAGAGCACTTGGACCCGGAAGCCGCTTCGCATGATGTCACACTTAACAAGCGGATGGCACAATTGATGTGCGTCCATCGATAAAATTCAATTTGTACAATTTTTTACAGATGTGGCACAGAATAAAAAAAAAAAAACATTTGTAACTTGTTTATTTGCAGTTGTGCCTTTAGTCAGAATTGAAGTCAGAATTTCACAATAAACTCAAAATTGTAAGAAACAGTTAGGTATTAAATGATTTCTGAGTCACAAGTCACAATTGCTAGAAAGTAATAAAATTGCTAGAATGAATGTTTCAATTGTGAAAAGCTTATAAATACAATTTCAATGACACAATTTTGAGGAAAAAATCTAAATTTTATTTTCTAAAATTCATAGTTTATATCTTCTAGTTCAGACTTTTTTTATGCTCAGTAGTGAGTTTATATCAAATATGTTCAAGTTTGTATTTCGATTCTGAGTTTCTTTTCTGCAGTTGTCACATTTTTCTTGACAGAAGTCACTCTTCACGGTTTTGTGTTAAAACATAATAACATTTTTACACGTAGATGCACCAATACTACATTTCTCATATACCAATATCTAAATATTTAGTGATAACTGTTTGGTGGTTCTGTCTTTTACACTTCAAATTAATACTAATTTATTTAAATGTCTTGCAAGAAATGCAAAACATTTGTCCCTCTCCATTTTAGCAAGTTATTTCAGAGTAACAACCACAAGAGAAATTACAATTCTAAATTCATTAACTAAACTCTGAAGATTCAGCTGAGACTCTTTTTGAATATTACTCATTTATATCAGCATTGACTGACAAACTTGGCATATTTCTTGTCATGCCTTGTCTTTGACAGAGTTAGCTTAGCAAAGCCTGCAGCAAACAAAGTTTGGGGACTACAAAAAAATACATCCAGGGGTGCGTCGTTAGCCAACTAAAGTCGCTAGTTCCGTCGTTACAAACATGGTTCTTTGATTTGCCGTTTCCCAAATCCATTGTTCCAACGAACATTCGCAAACTGCGTCGCAAACTTGAGCACTTGCAACTACACGTTTGGAGCTGTAGTTAGAAGCATAGTTCCTGGCTGTGTTCTATTCCTAGGTATCCTGCCTCTGTCCTATTCATTTAGAACATTCTAACATTTAAACTTGGAATGATTAATAATAAAAAAGCATTAAAGTCATCTCTCTTAGGTGTCATTTGCTTTCAGGGTATTTTTACAGTTCAGTTTTAGCGAGCTTCATGTTTACAATTGCGTTCCCTTCACAGTGCACTTAGAAAACATTAATGTCATTTTGAACACAGCCTCATGGCGAAAGCTAGGTGACCTATTATTTAAAAGCAGAATTTATGTTACGTCTACAAAGCTTGTGAAAACAAACAAAAAACATAGCATACGTTAATGCTTTTAATTTATAGTAGGTTATTTATTAAGTATCTGTACTGCATATGACCTGTTGGTTAGAACATTTCTGCAGTGGTTTGCATGTGTCAAATTGTAAAAGCAGACTTAAAAAAATAAAAAATAAAAAAACAATATCCTACTTTAATAATAACAATAATAATAATAAAAATAATAATAATAATAATCATCATCATTAATATTAATAATATTATTAAAGTAGGATTTTTTTTCATTTCAAGTAATAAATATAAAATTTCATTATTTAATAAATAGCCTCATTTATTTATATGATTTATATATGATATTAGAATAGTGTTAGCTTTTGTAAGTGATTTTATGTTTTAGAATAGAATATGTAATGTTCTCAATAATATTTGTAAAAGAAACATTGACCCATATGTGCCGTTTACATATATTTCAATTAATATGGAAAACGAGTGCATGTTTTTATCAAAACTAATATTGGATTTTATTTTAAATGTGTGTTTGTGTAAAATTTGCACTAATAAATTATGAGGTTCTTCTCTAAAGACGTTGTTACTCCACCCCGTTTAGAGCATCATTATGGCCGTTTTACGTTATAACTAACGTTGTTCAAACGATGGATCTGCGACAGAGAAACTAGGGGTTTTGGGAAACATTCGTCACTACATCGTTCTTTTCCCAACCGATGCATCGTACTATGATAGTTCAGCCGCAAGTTATGTCGTTGTTTGAAAAACGCAGGTTATTTGCATTCACCATGTGCATACACCCTATGCAGCAAAGGGGCAAGGCCAGAGGCACTGTAGTGCTGTAATGTAGCAGAGAAAGCTAAAATGCCGTCCAAATTTCTACAGAGCTTGTTCTGTTTCTGTATTCTGGTTTCCAAAGGACACGACACAAAGAGAGAAGTGCTTACAGTATAATTTTAATTATGTTCCAGAGAATTATAAAAATATATAGCTAGCATTTGACAAAGGACAGCTTCCAGAATCTCTCCCAGTTCAGTGCTGGATTTGGCTAAAAACTCCTCAAAGAAGGAGCAGCTCGTACCATAATAGGTGAAGCTGTGGATTGTGAGCCACAACCTGTAAGTATTTGTATTTGTTAAAATTGATCTATTACATGCATAGTGTCTAGTGTTAATGGTATGTTGTAGCAAGGACATAAACGGATGTAAACAACGGGAAATGCTGTTTGGCACAGCTAACAATTTAGCTACAAATTCATATTTATCCATCAAATAACGGGATTTTTTACAAATAAAGTATGAGCACACATTGCTTTGGATCTTCTAAACATAACCAAGCCTTAAAAACACTCTGTAATACCCCTTTAAGGTTTTTAATTATAATAGTTGTTTTAAAAGTTTTAAGATGAAAATGCTTTTTGTTTATTAATGTCATCCAAATCAAAGCAATTCTAAATAAGACTTTTTTTGAAGAAGAACAAACACAATGTATTTTGCCCTCTTTTGATTGACAGAATATAATCTGTCTTGATCATTAGCTATTTCATATAACACTAGTGCATCTCTAGAATTTACTTATGTTTTCATTACAAGCGTGTGTGTGTGTGTTTGTGTGTGACTCCCATGGAGAGGCTGATGAGGAGGTGTCAGGTCTGAAGCTGTTGATCTCACACATTGCAGTGGCATGTTAAAATGTTAAACTATTCAGACTAATGAAACACAGGCCTGAGCTAATGGCCTTCCTCAGGGAGTAGAGCTGTCCTTCATGTTCTCTCTCTCTCTCTCTCTCTTTCCGTTTGCATCTTTGTCCTTTAGTATCATCACCATATAGATACACTTGCTTTAAACTAGTTAACTGGCAGAAATGTTTTCCTGTGGACAATGGTGATCTCATTCAGTGCGTGTATCGTCAATGGTTTCCATGCTGTATGTGAAAGTATTCATCTCTTGATGCTCTCTCTGTGTGTGTGTACTTTGCTGTATCCAGTGACTCATTCACCCCAGGTTGGATCAAAGGCTTTTAAATGGGCCACACTGACTAGGAGGCAGAGTGAGGTACCCGCGGTTTAGAGCACTATCAGCACCCTGGCTATCTGCACACATATGCACACTGATCTACAGCAGTTCAGCACTATGAATAACAGCATTGTTCTCCAAAGCCCTAAGCATTTTCACCACTTTAAAATAGATTGGAGTAAATTTTATGTTTTGTTTATTTTTTGGTCTTTGACACTGTTTTAATATAAACTTAAAATGCATTTTAGTAATCATAAAGCATGTCCATTTCATTAAAATCATCTAAATTATTCAAATTAAGTTTTTTTTAATCTAAACTTTTTTTTTTATAATTAAAAATTTGTATTTTTTAGGAACCCTATATATAAGTTTTACCTTTGCCTGATGTTTTGTGTTGTTAAAAAAATTCCAATTCAAAAATTCAAATATGGAAGAACATTTCTGTAATTATTCATTTATTCCAATAAAGTGTATTATTATTATTATTATTATTATTATTATTATTATTATTATTATTATTATTATTATTATTATTACTTCTACTACTACTACTACTACTGCTACTACCGATTTGAAAAGAACATTCTACTGAAAAATACACTGTAAAAAATGTTAGGTTTCACACATTCGATTTGTATTGGCAAAACATGAAGGAGTTAAGTTAACTTAGAAAGTTTTTACAAATTTAAGTGGATTGGACATAAAGTAATCAAGTTGTCTCCGTCAAATAAAATTGTGTTGTTTCATCTCATTTTAAATAAGTAGTTTGAACAAAGAGCAAACATAATTTTTAGATAGTACTATGTTTCACAGTTTCACAAATGTCACAATTTTCTTAAAATAATCAAATAATAAACCAAACAATGAAATTCATTTGAATGGGTTGTCATGAAGATGATTAATATCTGTGTGGCAGTGATGTCACGAAAGTTTTTCTCACACAAGGTGAAGTGACTGTTGAAGCAACTAGAGGTTGTTCAGGTGGTTAAAGAGACGATGGATGCTAAAACACAATGTATGTTTGTGTTTTTGTACTAAATGAAATAGCACCATTTACAAACACTGACATTCATTGCGTGTGGTTTATTATTCACAGTTCATATTACACCATACAGTTAATTCTATTTTATATATGCATATATATACTGTATATATATGCAGTGTTGGGGTAACGCATTACAAGTAACAAGAGTTAAGTAATAATATTACTTTTCTAAGTAACGAGTAATGTAACTTTAAAGTTAATAAAAAAAAAAATTAAGTAATAATATTTGAGTTACTTTTTTAAAAGTAATGTGAGTTACAGTTAGTTTAGTTAATTTGCCTTTAAAAAAATAAATAGCTGAATTAAAATGAAAGTAGTCACCCATCACATGCAATGAGAAAATGCAGGAACAGACAAAAATGAAGACGGCAGAGCCTTACATTTCTGCAATTGAAATATTCTCATTATTTTGAACACATGGAAGAAAAGGAGACGAGGATTATCTGAATGGACAGTGATTTTACTTTTTAATAAGACAAAAAGGTACAAAAGTAGCAAATGCATTGCTTCAAACCTTTATTAATCTGTATTTACGTTATGTATAGCTCTGGGGTCAGGAAGTTCTCCGAAGATAACATTATGCTACATTAATTTTTTATGTTTTTTGTAAAGTTAAATGAAGGTTATACAGTGTGTTGTTAATTGCAGAGCTCCTCTATTTAAAAAAAAAAAAAAGAAGAAAAAGGCCTGCAAGTTCTAATTGAGATAAAGCCTCAGCCAGGTCAGAAAAAGTAACGCATTACTTACCATAAAAAGTACTAAGTAACACAACCAGTTACTTTTTGGGGGAGTAACTCAATATTGTAATGCATTACTTTCAAAAGTAACTTTCCCCAACACTGTATATATAGATTTATAAGTTTTATAAATTTCATCAGAAAATGTGCCTAGTATGAACAATGAATAATTAAAAATATATTCAGGTAATTATAAATAACTAATAATAATCAGAATTTTTTTTTTTCTTGGTACTAAATGGGACTTATTATTTCTTTGTTTTTTAGATAATTAATGTTGATCGTATTGGAACGCACGTTGGAAAAATCTGACTCAACTAATCTCAAATTGTACTCACCAAGCTTTTAGTTCTGGTCCACCATTTCCAGTCAGGACATCCCATTTTACTGTAACGGTTATATACCAGATGGATTCCAGGCCGTTTGTACATGAACAATAGGCACGGTCAAGATCATGTTTATGTGTCTGGCAAAAGACCCATGTAAGTTAGTATGATGTTACAGGAGGAAGTGGCTATGACTAACACTGAGGTTTCCAGATCAAATGCAAACAAGGAGTATTCGTTTTCAGCATTTGCAACCACCATGGCATCTACTGGCAAGAGTAAATGTGTCACATATGTCATAAAAAACTGCAGTTTTAAACGTTTAAAACCCTTAAGTTAAAAACTGTAGCTTTTAATCTGATAAAATAATTATGATTAATATCATAATGTATTTTTTCTTTATTTAATTTTTTTCTTGAACTTCTTGGGGACATATTATGCACCTTTTATATTATTGATACAATTTACTTACTGCCAATCACCTCTCACATTTACCTGAGCTCTGTAGTTTGATTTTGATAAAAAAAAAAAAGCAGTCCTTGTAAAGTCTACCTCTTTAAACTTGACATAAAAAGCAGCCCCCCTCTTTACTGGGACCAGTTGTAATAAAATGGCTAAATACTTCTCACACAGACCCTGCAGCCCGAGGGCTCCCACATCACGCTGAACTCTGACCTTATCAGGTGAGAAGGCGTAAGTGACTTGTAAAGCATGTAAATGAAGACCTGTGCCCTGCGAGGGGTTACATTGGCCCCTGAGGAGAGAGCAGATTGCAGAAATTGTGAGTGTGCAGGAAAGGCTTGTTCAGAAAGGCTCGGCTCACACATTTGTATGTACTGGAGTCCTGTTGTTTGATTAATGCTGTAATGTGAAGAATCACAGGAACGAACTACTTTACATGTCTGCTCACCGCAAGATGATGAATCTACGAAAGCTTTTATTTTAAGGGTTTGAGGAATGAGCTGGATGTTTCAAAAGCTTGTGGGCCAGTCATCCCATTTTCCATAACTTTATTGCAGTTTCACCATGAGGTCTTAGAGATTAAAATAAAGCAAAGTAGATGAACAAACCATACTATTAAACGTTGGTCAATATCGTTTTTTTATTAGCATCTCTGTGAGTAAACATTAAGTATTTTCATGCAGTCGGTGTCTCGCTCGTCCTCGGCTCTCCTTTCTCTTGCTGTCAGTCTTCAGCGTCCCAGCAGGCACTGAATGATTTATCGACAGGGTAAACTCTATATGAATCAGGCCTAATCTTTAGTTATACAGTTTACAATGTTTGAGTAACTAAACGGCATGTGTGTACACACACATTTCATCTAACTATTGGGCTGAAATCCGTAGGGAGCTAGGCTAAGCCACAATGAAGGAAATCTCTGTCTTATTGCCGAGCTGTAATGATGAATTTACAATTACACCAGTGTGTATAAACTGCTCATTGCAGCATCTTAGACACTCATATAGATGTAATAATTAAAAACAGACCAGCTCTGAAGTTTTTAGATGTTGCTTAAGGATCAACAAGTTTCCGAGCATGTCAGTTAACATCTGGCTACTTTTATCTGCCCAAAAGCATATTATTAAAACCTCTAAAACTACATAATGTTTGAAAACGATCAATAAACCACTGAATCAGCAGATATAGAGACAAACAGATAGATAGATTCCAATGCTTCCAAAACCAGGAGTGGTATTTACAGTAGTGTCACTTAATGGTGGTGTGTGGACATTATTGACTATTCTAAGCATAAAAATATGTTTGCAGATATTTAAGAAACATGCTACATATACAAGTTACTTGTATATCTACAGGTCAACTATGTTTAAATAACTTTTCAAGAGTTCACACTTAGCTGATGATCAATATAAGCGTAATTGGCATGCTGTCCTGGGAGAGAGCCCTGAGCTCGTAATATCCTCGTGCCCGTGGCTCCCTCCCGTTAGAAGGGCGAGAGGGGAGTTCGAGCTCAGGGAGGTCTCGAGAACTCCCCTGCTTGCCACTGTGTGAGAAGTGTAAACTAAGGTTGTCTTAGGTAATAATTTGGATTAGTAGATTGGCTATGGTGTATGTTTTTTGGACGGTGGGAGGAAACCGGAGAACCCAGGGGAAACCCACGCGAACACGGGGAGAACTCCACACAGAAACGCCAACCGGCCCAATAGAAGGTCGAACCAGCGGCGTTCTTGCTGTGAGGCCACAGTGCTAGCCACTGGGCCGCCATGTCGCCCTATAGGAAAAAGGTGGGAAGTATGGGTGGAAGGGGGGGGGGGGGGGGGGGGGGGGGGGGGGTGGGGGGGGGGACTTCAAGACCAAGATAACTGGAGTGAAAGCTCTGGTTATTTATAGTGTGTCCGTAATCATCTAATAGGCGGATTATGGAGCTGATGAGGTGCCAGCCGTGTTGATCATAAGCACGTGATCCTCTCGAAATTAGTTTATAAATAAACCACACTAACTGTTAAAAGTGATTAGTTAGTTAATTAGTTAAAGGTACTAGTAACTAATAAAGTTATGGTAACAAATAACCTTACCTTGCTGTACAAATAGAGTTGAATTGAATTGAATCTGAAAAACAATGCTTAAGTCAGTTGTTCATCTTTGAAAATGTGAGTACCATGCCAGAATGTCTATCTTTGTTTCAGTCTCTATAACCCAACTATTCCCAGTTTATTTAATTATACAGTATTTCAGCACCCTGGGTTGCCTTGGTGGAAAACAGCGCATGTAATTTCAGTCATAAGGACTGTCTTAGTTCATGAAAATGTGACCCCCGGAGGACAGCAGCAGCCTCCGAGATGAGATTCAGAGTTACATAGGTTGTGTTTGATTGACATCACATGATCGGAAATCGGGCACAATCCCACAGACTCGATCGGAATCGGACATTTCTCCCGATCAGGACTCGAATATATATGTATATAAATATTCTCATTATTTTATAACACATCAATAGTTATGCAGTGGCACAGAGTTAGACCTCTTTCTTGACTTCACACAAAAACAGCAACGCATGCGGCATGACATCACTTTGTTGCAGAGACTCTATTGGTTAAATGCCGGCAAAGTAAAACACGGAAGCAGCTTGAAGCAGAAAGTGCGAGTATGTCTGCTGTCTGGAGGTATTATAAAGTTGATGACGACAACATTGCCACAGCAAACTGTGAGATATATAAACTTGGGATAGCCTGCCAGGTGTTTTAAGTTGAGGTGCTATTTGTTTTTAAATTAGATTTTTTTTATATTTACTGTTGCAAGTCCAAAAGTGAGGAATTGATGTTATTTGTTACTTGATTAATCAAGCTACCTCACAGAAGTGCTCTGTTTGTTAACAGAGTTGCTAAATATTAAAATAAGGTGAATTTTTAATATATATATTAGAAGTATCAGATCAGGTATCGGTATTGGTAGATACTCAAAATCAAATGACTCTGACTCGAGGGCAAAAAAACCTGATCGGGACATCCCTAGTTTAATTGGCAATTAATTTACAATATACTATAATATACTGAACAGCTTACACTGTAACACTGTGTCCTAACAAGCGACAAGACAAGATTTCTGCGATTTGTCAAGCAATTTGTCTGTCCACATCAGATACAACCTGACAAGCATTTAAATAAAAGAAATTGCAGGTGATGGTTAAAACATAAACTTCTTTTAATATGGAAAATATTCTTTTATATTGTGTTTAGGCTCAATAGTCAATCATGCTCACTCCTGTTGGTGTCGTCAATCTGGCAACGTGCCTTTGTGCGGAGTTGTCATCAGAGGGGGTGCAGGTGAAAAGTGTTTTGAATTTGGACTGCAATACCTAGTTCAACCACTGGGTGTCAATCTTACATATTCAACCTTTAAATGAGGAATCACTTATATTTGAATTTTTTGAAAATCGATCAAAATCCTAAATCAACAACAAAAAATAACGCACAAATTTCCTTAAAACAGCATGAAGGGTAGGAATATTATTATGTACAAAGATTTGCCTTGCACTCATCCACTTCAAGAGCTCAAGCTAAATTCACAGTGCATCATTAAATGCCACCTGGAGCTTTTTCATTTGAGCTTTACTATACTTACACCACAAGTGCTCAGTACATAGTGAAATACAATTATCGCACAAAAAAAAAAAAAAATAGCTATTTTAACATCATCTGTTCAAATAAAAAGAAAAAAATTACGAGCCAGCATATTTGTTTGACCATACAACTTGCTGCTGCACATCATAGATAGATAGACAGACAGACAGACAGACAGACAGACAGACAGACAGACAGACAGACAGACAGACAGACAAATATAGATAGATAGATAGATAGATAGATAGATAGATAGATAGATAGATAGATAGATAGATAGATAGATAGATAGATAGATAGATAGATAGATAGATAGATAGATAGATAGATAGATAGATAGATAGATAGATAGATTTATATTTTAGATAGATTTAGACTTTTTTAATCCTTTCTTTATCAGCATGTATGTATCTGCGCAGTGGCATTTTTCTGGCATGTTTAAGTGCAGCTATTGTAAAAATGGCTGGCTTCCTGTTGCTCTGCTGAGCAAGTGGTTGTATTCAAGCCTGAGGAAGGGGAATAGTTTAAATGCAGATGTTTTCACTGTAAACACACCCACGAGACACAAAGAGTGTGTGCACAGCAGACAGAACAACATGAACAAAATGAGTCACCCAAAGAAAAAAAAAAGTCTGTTCAAAGAGGGGGATGCGCACATTTATATTACATGACAAATGAAATAATAAAGCTACTGTATACGTGTAAATGAGTTTATCACAAACTGTATGTTTAAAAGATTAGTACAACAATAGATTGGCTACAAATTGTGCCATCATGCTAAAGTAGCATTATTTCATTTACTTTGTGCCAAAAATTAATTAATTAAAAATCTTCCTTATTAACAAAGAAATGTTTTTTTCCCTAAATCATTTGCTTGATAGAAACTATGGTAACACTTTAGTTTAGCTCACAATTCACAGTATTAACAAACCATTAACTAACACTACTAGCTTAATAAACAACTAATTAGCTGTTTATTAACAGTTAGTAAGTAGAAGTTGGGTTTAGGTTTTGTGTAGGATTAGGGATGCAGAATAAGATCATACTTTATAACTAATAATAAACAATAATAGGCAAGTAATAATCCAGTAGTTAATAGCATGAATTGTGACCTAATCTAAAGTGTTACCGAAACTACATATTTTACATAAAAAGGCACTGTACCACCAGTGAAATATAACAGTAAAATAAATGTAGAGCCTGCGCAGCTTTTAAACAGTTATGGAAAGTATCCTGGAGTTTCAGCAGAACTTGCTGTATCCGCATTTTCACAGTCAGCTGCTTCACTGACACTGTACATCAGAGTTTTTTAGACAGAAACATCAGCAAGTTTTTTTTTTTTTGTAAAATTGCTATATATAAAAAAAGATGATTATTAATTGTAAAAATATTTCTTGTAAAAAATGTTTTGCTTAAGATTTTGCCTGGTGCTTCTAAAATGATCTGTATACAGTTGAAATCTGAAATATTAAACCCCCTTTAAAATTTTCTTTCTTTTTTAAATAATTCGCAAATGATGTTTAACTGAGCAAGAAAATTTTCACAGTATGCCTGATAATATTTTTTTCTGCTAGTAAAAGTCTTATTTGTTTTATTTCGGCTAGAATAAAAGCAGTTTTAAATTTTTTAAACACCATTTTAAGGTCCAAATTATTAGCCCCTTTAAGCTATATTTTTTTCAATAGTCTACAGAACAAACCATTGTTATACAATAACTTGCCTAATTACCCTAACCTGCCTAGTTAACCTTAAAATTTCACTTTAAGCTGTATAGAAGTGTCTTGAAAAATATCTAGTCAAATATTATTTACTGTCATCATGGCAAAGATAAAATAAATCAGATATTAGAAATGAGTTATTAAAACTATTTTATTTTTATTTTTCGGAAAGGATTGTATTACTTGTGCGTATCTAAATCACTGTAAGTTTATTGTGCCATAAATTAATCTCAAAACTTCTTTTATTAAGTGCTAATGTAGAATTATAATAACCCTCTATGCTTGTTACACTCTCTACTATATTGAGCCAGCCCTGTTCGGTAAGATTACCTAAGAAACATTAATCTAATCTTTGGATCAGTAAATTTGCTTTGGGGGATTCTTAAATATGAACATGCAGTTGTAATCTCCATAACTATCCTTAAAAAAAAGTACAAGGAATATTCCGTCCTTCTGGTTACAATTATTTCCATCTTTTCAGAGTAAGTTGTGCAACAATTAGCCCTTGGGTTTCATTTGTGCTGTATTTGAGATGTCCTCTGATTACCGATGCCTCTTTAGACCTTTTAATATGATGTAATTGCTTCCATGGAGAGTTTGGGGGCAGAAGTGAGAGGAGCGAAGGGTTTTTATCATTAAAGTATGTCATGACTTAAGAAGTGACCTTATCTAATTCGAATACAGTTTACATGCATTAAATAAAGTAATATTAATCAATTAAAAATGAAAAAAATACAAATGAAAGAGAGATTGCATACTTTGTTGAATATGCATGCACATGTATGGAATGAATTTGATGAAAAGGAAGTGCTGATGACCTCACCGCTTCGGCATGCCTCATCGCTCTTTGTGCAGTTTTTTCCCTTCACATCCCACCGTTACCTCTCCACTTTTCCTTTCATCCCGCCGCTCATCTTCCTTGGTCAGCTCTCTTTTGTCCTCACCCTCCCCTCCATTTTGTCAAGTGGTCATCAAGGGGTCAGCTGGGGTGATGTGAAGCTGTAAAATGGCCCGAACCATGCTGACCATAGAAAGAGAAGAGTTTAATCTCAGTGGTGCTGACCTCTGACTGCTGAGTCTGAGTTAATGTCAGTGCTGAGCCTCCAGCCCCGAGCTGCCAATACCACCATGATTATGACCAATCTGCCCCTCCTAATGCAATTATCTGATCAATCTCCCATTTTACTGAATAAATAACGAGGCCAAGATGGACAGAGGGATGAGAAATGAGGGCAAAAAAGAGAGCTCTGCAGCAGCACTGTCCAGAAGAACATTTTGAGGTTGCTCTGGGACACATATTAAGTACTCAGTTATAATGCTAATATAAAGGCTGCTAATGCTATACTCTGTAAAAGATGTCTGTTAATTAACTGTGTTTTCCGTTTATTTACGGTTGTGAATTGCAATATTGGATGTTGATTTCTGCTCTGTCAACTTTTGATGTTGAAAACTCAACTCTACAGTTTAACAAATTGACTTTTAGTAGTTTCAGGGTTTCTGCAGATATCATGTCAAATTTTTACTTCTCAAGACCTTTTTAAGACCATTAAGTATTAAATTTAAGACCTATATCATAATATCAAAAACAAACATACACATAAAGAGAAAATACAAAATCACAAAATTAGTGGTAAAATAAATGTATTCAAATTGAACAGTACTAAAGACAGGTTAGATGCACCATTGAACTACAGAAAGAACAAACAAACAAACATCTTAAGGCTGATTTATAGTTTCGCCTGGCCTGGCATCGCGTACCTCATGAAACGGACGAGGCTTTTATACTTGATGCGTTCGCCATTGAGATATTCTTTTAGATGACAGGGGCCGGTCAAAAGAAACAGACAGTAAAATCAGACGGATAAACAGAGAAGTAGAAAGTTTACGGAACTAGCTCATATCATTAATATCATTGATAAATGATTTTTCATCAAGATTTTTAAACTAATTGTTTTTTATTCTTTTTATTATTTATTATAACGATTATAAAGATTTTTATAACCATTCAAGATTTTTTAAATCAAACTTTGATGCATCACTTGCTTTTGTTCATATCTTGGACAGTTCCACCTATTAAAGTTAAATATTAATGGTAACAGAACTAGGGTTGATCTACAATTATATTTTTTATTATGGCAAGAATAAAAGCAAAAAGTACACTTACTAAAAAATACTGACTTTATTATTTTTTTTATTTTGCCCACTCAACAATTCATACATTACTGTCTGGCTTGTTTCTGTCCTCTACTTATATGCTAAAAAGGCCATAATGTTCAAAAATTCCTGACCATTATCACCAATAAAGCCTAGAAATTGGTCATCAATTTATTTTAAACTGATAGGGTTCATAAATTCCTTTCCAGTTATCATATCAAGAAATAATTTGTTCATTAATTTTAGTTTGTAACTTAAATTGTTTTAAATTCAAAATTGTAATATATACATCAGTGTATAACCTATGAATGGTGGAAAAACATATTCTGTAATATTAAAACCACCTGGGTCTCCACTTTTGCTTGCTCGCTCTTTTTGGTTTTTAACTTATCCCTCATATTTTTCCAAACTTTTACAAAAACTTTCCTCCTTTCCCACTGCTGTCGCAATTTCTAGCCAAGAATTATTTGTCATCTGGTTCTCCATATTATCACACATGGACGGATCATAAAGATGTCTGTACAGTCGTACTGTTTCAGACAAAATCTCTTGAAAGCATTTCATATTCAACTCAAATCAAATGCGGCGCCGCGCGAACTGTTCAGTGTTCACTCGAGTCGCAAAACATTAAGTGAGCTCCGGCAGTCGAAATCATGTTGCGTGCACCCAAAGCAAACGTCCGCAAACACAGCGATGACTTCACATTCGCCGCACGCACGGAGTTCAATAACAGAAAGCTGATTGGCTATTGCATGTTGGTCTCATTTGTAGTTGTAATACCGCAAATTACAATTGGACTAGTGAAATAAAAAAACTACAACACCACGAAAACCTAGCAACAACAACCAAAAACTATTTAAATGAGGAAAATAAGACCTGTGCAAAAATATTTAAGAACCTAGAACAGCGAATTTAAGACTTTTTAAGGCCTAAAAGTTCGATTTTTAAATTTTAGACTTTTTAAGACCCCGCGGAAACCTTGAGTTTGAAATAATATTATGTATAAGAAATAATAAAGGGCGGCACAGTGGCTCAGTGGTTCGCACTGCCGCCTCACAGCAAGAAGGTTGTTGGTTTGAGTCCAGGTTGGACCAGTTGGTATTTCTGTGTGGAGTTTGCATGTTCTCCCTGTGTTGGCGTGGGTTTTCTCCGGGTGCTCCGGTTTCCCCCACAGTCCAAAGGCATGCGCTAAAGGTGAATTGAATTGTGTCATACTTGTCAACCCTTCCGTTTTTCCCGGGATTCTCCCACATTTTACAATTCCCGTAAAGGTATTTTCCCGTATTTCTTCAGTATTTTTAATCTTTCTATGAAGAGTGGCAATAAACACTAAAAAGCCAATCCTCCTTATACGCAACCCATACCGCTGAACCACCAGGAGACACCTCTTGCTCTTAAATGTGAATCTGTTCGGTGCTTTCATTTTATTTAGGCATGAAAACACTTTGAAATATTATATAAAAACGGTGGGATTCGTTTCCTTTCCATTATAGGCGCCGTTGCCCCACCTATGCAATCCTCAAAACAATCAGTTCATAGATGCTGTTTCCCAAATGGATTCTGTACACACGATTTGAATTGGAGCGAAAGTGGACACTCTGGGTTTTAGGTGCGTGTTTGAACAGACATATACACATAATAATAATAATAATAATAATAATAATAATAATAATAATAATAATAATAATATCTAATAATATCTAAACATGTCAATCTTGGTGGGTTTTCATTTAAATACCAAAAATTTTGTCTTAAATGAGCATAAACAGTTAGGAAAGCAATCGAATGCTTTTATTATAGATCTGTGCATTTTTAAAGTGACACCTCTGTTATTTGATGTAATCAAATGTAAAATCTAATATGAAAATATAGTTTTAAGAATGTTTAAATTATACAGTGAAGAAAAAGTTAATGAGATTTGATAACTTGATTCAGTTTCTTTATAATAGCTATTAATTTTAATAGGCTAAACTTTAGTTTATTTGAAGCTTTTTCTAATATATACTGTTTATTCTATTCTTTGTAAATAATAATAAAATATTAACATGAAACAAATTTCTGTTATAATCAACAGTGATCCAGGCTTGTGGATCACTGGAATCATTCACTTTCACTCAGGACTACAAATCTGTCACAATATGGACTACAAATCCTGTCATGCACCACACACACACCTGTTCCGGTTTCCCCTTGATTGCTAATACACACAGCTGAAACTGTTCAGAACTGATTACATGGAGCAGTACAGACACACACACACACACACACACACACACACACACACCAGTTGTTGAGTTTTGCTATACTGTCAATGTAAACATTACATTTGTGAACATTACGACGCGCTTTCCTTACCTTGCTTTGCCATGTTTTTGACCCTCACATTGTTTGTTTATGCTGTCTGCTGCCTGCTTCTACTGACCAATCACCTGTGTATTTGACTACGACTCTAGATTTGCCTGCACACATCTGTTTGCTCCTTATTGTGACCGTTGCTTACCTGACCATTCTCAATAAACCTGCATTTGTATCCGCACCTCCCTTGTCAGCGTCCACTTCACATTACAATTATTGACTGTTTCAATAGGTTATGTGCAATAAAACAGCTCTAGATGATTTTGGGGGGGGAAATGTCAGTAATTTGGGGAATTTTATGTATTTTTTATTAATTTATTGGAGGTGGAGGGCTTCCCTTATTATTTTCAAATCCCAAAGTTGACAGGTATAGTGTGTGAATGTGAGTGTATGGGTGTTTCCCAGTAATGGGTTGCAGCTGTAAGGGCATTCGCTGTGTAAAACATATGCCAGAATAGTTGGCAGTTAATTCTGCTGTGGCAACCCCTTATAAATAAAGGACTAACCTGAAGGAAAATGAATGAATAAATGAGGAATAACATACAGAGAAATAAATCTGTAAAATAACAGAAAATGTATTGGCAGCTTATTACAAGGTTTTTGTACAGTAATATACAACACCAACACAGACAATTAAGCACTTCAAACTAATAAAAAATTTGTGACTATTAAAAAAAGTCACTTTTTCCCAAGTTTTTAAGGTTAAAAGTTGTCTCATAATGTGATTCAAAAGCATAAATAAATGGGTAAAAAAAAAAAAAAAAAACATGAATCACAAAATACTTATAATACTTAAATTTACGGATATTTTTTTACAGTGTATTATAGGTTAGAAAGGGGACCCAAACACCCACAGTAACTAATACCAGGGTTTGATGGGAATCGCTTCTGGATATTTTCATTCTGTCTGTTCTTTGGTTAGTTTGGACCTTGAAAAGAAAAGGCAAATTAGTAGATAAAGATAAAGATGAGATATTGCTTTTCAAAGAGGAGAGAGAATGAAAAAGAGACATTTTCCGAGCGTGGTTGGTGTAATTCAGCTTTTGATGCTAATCGGGTGATTATCGTTGAGGGCCAGGGTTCAGTATCTCACACTGGGCTTCACCTTACTAAGCTGAACCATATAAATCTCTCTCACATGTAAGTTACACTGGGCAGAGGACATGACGAATATAGTGGAGGGAGAAGGAGAACGGCGTTTTTGAGTGATGTAACCAAACTGCGCTCTTCGCTGAGAATCCGAGAGCACATGATGACTGAGCTTTACACGATATTCAGCCGAGCTCAACCGACAAGGAAATGACACAACGGTCCCTCGTCATTTATTTACCTGTGGCTTTTTGTAGCTTGCTTCACTGTGTGCACCTGACACCCGACTCCCCTCTCCTTTTCTTTCTGTTCTTCTCGGTTCCTCCGGGCTTAGCTTACCTCTTTCTCTCTTTCTCTCATCATCTAACTTTAATCAAGTAAATGGATGCATTTAAATGCTACTAATTTCAGCTCGGGTAATTGCAATCCATTAATTAAATTTGATAAAAAAAAAAAAAAAAAGGCGTTGTAAGTGATTGGAAATGTTCAAAGTCACACAGAGCGATTAAATCTTTTCTGTGCCTCCAAGTATAGTACCGAGGGAAGATATTGCCCTCTAGTTTTACAAACCTTCTGTACAGGCAGAAACACAGGCATTGTTTGGGTTATCATCCACAGAGGCGGTAAGCTAAAACGGCTGTTTTTTTTTCCCTCTGGAGGGTCTATAAATGGTAGTTGAGTGTGGTAGGTGGCCAGCTGTGGACAGTAACAGTGCACTCTGAGTACGATAACATCTGGAGATCAGGTTAGTATAGAGGGACTGTTAGAGAGAGAGTCAACACGACCAGAGAGAGATGCCAGGATGAGGTAGTGCTTTAGAGCAGCAACAGGTGGCCGCTGGCACTCTGTGTGTGTATGCGTGTGTGTGTGTGTGTGTGTGTGTGTGTGTGTATAAGAGAGAGAGAGACTCTCTTTTCATCTGTTGTCCTTCCACAGATTATGGGAACCCCTATTTTAGATCACCAAACTACTTAATTTAAGTATCCGTAATATGAATTGGATGCAGATTTTTGTAACATAAGTTCTTGGTCCTAAGCTAGTTTTGTTGGTCTTAGCTGGTCTGGCTGGTTTGTTGGCTGGATTTAAAAGTGTTTTGCACAGTTTCAGACTGCAAGATAAGGTAAACCAAGCTTAAATACCTTATAGTTAAACTATTTTATTTAGCAGATATTAATGTTTGAATGCTTGATTCTGATTGGCTGATAAATATTAAAGATGCAGTAGGTGATCTGCCAAAATGCTAACATTAGCATAATAGCTTTGAAAATGTACGTCCCTCCCCTGCCGTCCAAAGCCATGCCTCCTTATGTCATGAACACACTGAATAGATGATAATCTGATGACGATAGACAACCTTATATAGCATTAGATCATGTCATTCAGCAGTTAGAAAACCCTATGGACACACGCATTTTGTCCAGTGCAGTTTTAGGCCCAATCCCAATTCTATTTTTTGTACCCCTACCCCTTGGCCCTTAAAACTGAGTGTGAGGGGGAAGGGCTTTAAAATTTACCCCTAAGAATTGGGACTGCACTACAGCACCTGCACACGTCATCAGATGTCATCGCGATCTCTTGCTTCATATGAGATCAGACGATGGCGACTGCTGTAATTATTCCAGTTGTGTTAGTTTTTGATATTTATCTTCAGGAAATCACTGAAGGCATATATTATATGTTATCATAACGATATAATGTAGCAATAAGATCATAACTATACTGCGCATTTACACAGTGGCCATATTCATTTATGAAACACACCAAAAACAGCATTAACATTATAGTAGACACTTTAAAAAGCTCATTCCCAGCCACTAGACTTTTCTGACAGGGTATTCGAGTGTCAGAATGTTGTGGGATTGCAATATAGGAGTTATTATTAGGGATTAGGGCGCGAAATTTATCGGTTTTTATTTTTGCGTTTTTTTTTCAAAAAGCATGACGATAAAACACGAACGCGGTTATGAATATATTAAAACATGTGCTTGTTGTTGTAAAAATTTGTACTAATGACAAAAAATACTAATTTGTGCATCTCTTTACTTCCGGGTGCAGCGATCCTGCCGTTGTGGCTGGTGTATTCTGGGAAATTTTCTTACCCCTTGGTTTCGAGTTTGGTCCTGAAAAATCTTCGTTCGAAGGGCTATCTACTACTTCGCCTTAGCCCTACGCCTTCAAGCTAAAGAGAATTAGAACACCCCTACCCCTTTACTGGAATGTGCAAAATGAGGTGTAGGGGTATAGGGAAGGGCTAAGGGGGAGAATTGGGATTGGGCCTTAGACAGGCCAGCGAGTGCAGGAATTATATTTTCCCAAAACTGGCATTGGGGTAAAATTGGTTTTATATCCGCACATTCTGGCTTTCTTCTTAATAGTATAATTTCAGAAAAGTATTGTTTACAAATTCTAAATAGTGAAATCATATAATCAGCCATAAAATACAACAATGTTCACAGTCAATAAAGTCATTAAGTCAAACCTACTGTACACACTATTTCAGACCCTATATTCAAAGTAACAGGCTGTCACCGTTTAAAAATGAACAAATGTGCGAATATAAATTAAACGTCACCTCAGTAAAGCTGGTTAGGCAGAAGAGCTCATTTACTTATGTTTTGTTATTCAACTAAATAAAAATTAGATCAGAAAAAAGGAGTGCTAAAAACAGAAATATCCTGCCATCGTTTTACATTACACTGACGTCAAGACAATGAGTGACTTACTTTTCATTTTCAATTGTGCTCGCTGATCCTCGTACATTGCTTGTTTTCATCTCCTTTTACAATTGAACAACTAAATGAATGCTTAGATATATTTAACTGACTATATTATCGATGCTTTAAAAGATACTCCATGAACTTGAAAATAGTCAATCTTTCGCCGGACATTTTTAGTGGCTGAAAAACACCTCCGTGCATATAAACCCATTCATAATAAAGAACACAATCTACATAAGCTTTGCGTGATTTTCTTTTGCGAGATTTAAAGCATACCTGTCTAAAAGTAATACTTCAGCCATGGTGTCATCCTTCTGATCGTGGTTTTGAACCGATAACGTCATTACCCTCCAGCGTGCAAATAAAAAAAAAAAAAGTAATTCTGATATTGATTCAGGGTTTAGAAAAGTTTTAATTCTGCAGTTTTAATTTTGCACTTTCTTTTCATGTATACAAGGCCACGTTGGTCTTTCAGAAAGAAGTCTTTCAGGTTGATGCTGAGCTTTCCTGATGTCTCTCTCTGTCAGGTGTAAGTGGCCATGCTTCACATGAATGTGCAAGTTATGTACTGTATCTGTCTGCGTGAACAGGCTGCGTGGAAATGATACAAATTTTATTTTGTTGAGAGACAGTTTGTTACCTGTCATAACTGAGTTATTTATAGGCCCGATGAATTTTAATTGGATAAACATTTTTTAGTCTTATGCCTTACCCAGAATATAAAAATACGTATAAATGCATTTAGATCATTTACTTTAATTAGTACTATCGGAACGTGAATAGACTTTTAACCAGCACAACAAGAAATGTTTCGAATATAATCACCTACTGCACCTTTAAGGTGTGTAATTGTTTTCAGCAAAATGCAAAGCTAATGCAGATCTTGATAACCATACAGTACAATTATCAGTTATCCCACAGCCTACAATGCTCAACAATCAAATCAAAACCATACTATAGGCTTCAAATGTTATGTGTAAGAAACTACTAGTTTTGAGAACAAAACCTGAAAAATGTCTTAACATAAAGTATACGCAGAATAAGAATTACAGTCCTTTAAATTAATATAAAATCATCCACGGACTCAATGTATATGACATGATGTTGTCTTGATGTAGATTTTATATATAGCATACATATGCATAATTGGACTTAAAGAGTTGTGTACTGTATGTGTTCTCAATTTTTTATGTGTAATAATGTGAGAAACTGTGCTTACATGGAGTAAAGTTAACATGGATAGTAAAATAAAACATATTCTCTGATAAGCAGTAATTCGTTTTTTTTCTATTTGTCAATAAATAACTTAACCAAGTTTAGCTTATCTTCTAGATATACATGTTCTTCATATTTTGATGGTTAATTAAGATTTTAGGTTTACTAAAGGCAAATACTGCGAAAGCACTCTCTTTGGACACCCCTTTTGACCAGCACTCTTCATATTAATAGTAATTTCTTGTCATGTTTGACATGAGACGACGTGATTGACTGTGGTCATGCTGAACAAAGGGTTTTATCTCGTGGCTTCTAAGCATGGACTGTTTGAACTGGCGTGGAAACACAGCTTTTTCCATTGATAGTGTTGAAGTCTGGTTGCTCCATGAGTCTCACTGTTTCCATCGTCTTTATCAGAGCAATGACAGAACACAGGACTGACATTCAGACTTTCTCAGGACCTCACACAGACACACCCACAAACACACACAGGACTGCATACAAAGACACATATGCAGACACTGACGTGAACACACACAGACTCACAGATAACAGGCTCGTAAATTGCTGCTGCTCTCCAAGAGTGCTGAGCTCAAAGCCTTATACTGTTGAAGCGTTTGTGTGTGTATGTGTGTGTGTGTGTGTGGGAGAGGAAGGGATGTCTGAAAGCTCAAGCGGAGCTGACAGTTGTTTGAAATACATTTTGATTTCATTGTTATGGCTGATTAAAACAAGTATAACAAGAGATGCGTGACTTGACTTTGCATCAGTGAGAAGGAAATAGTAGCAGAGGACTTTGATATTTTAAATGGAGGGACAAACTTTAGAGGATGAATTTATTAAACAGATTGCAAGTAGGCCACAAATGCAAACGGAGAGGCTTGTCGGCATGACAAAAAACATTTCGCTTGGAGGAACAACCGGTGGCTGCAACCAAGCAGCGGGGATGAGAGGAGAATGTAAAATGAAAGCAGCTGTATGCCGAGACGGAAACTTTAAGAAAAGGAGAGGGCAGGAGGGGGCGTTGAATTTTCATGAATGAAAAGACGGAGAGAAGAGCAGGGAGAAATGAAGGTGTGTATAAATAAATGCACTCTACCATTTAAAGATTTAGGGTTCATTAGGTTTCTTTTTTTTTTGTAAGACGTACCCAAGATTGCATTTATTTGATCAAATTTACAAGAAAATTCATTTTTCTTTGGCTTAGTCCCTTTATTCATCAGAGGTCACCACAGCGGAAAAAACCACCAACTTGTCCAGCATATGTTTTACACAGCAGATGCCCTTCCAGCTGCAACCCATCACTGGGAAACATCCATACACACTCATTCACATTCATACACTACAGCCAATTTATTTTCAATTCACCTATACTGCATGTCTTTGCACTGTGGGGGAGACCGGAGCACCTGGAGGAAACCCACACGAACACGGGGAGAAAATGCAAACTCCACACAGAAATGCCAACTGATCCAGCTGGGACTCGAAGCAGTGACCTTCTTGCTGTGAGGCGACAGTGCTAACCACTGATCCACTGTGTCACCCTACAAAAAAATGAATACTGTGAAATATTACTATCCATTAGGATGGCGGTAAACATGAATCCTGATTGTGATTCATTGAGTAGTTTTCAAAGCACTTTTCTACAGATTTTTCACAGAAGTTTCTTTAAATTCTTTACATTCTTTGATACTGGCAACATTTGGAAATCTTAACACACTGTAAGGTGATGCTTGTTAATTAAATAGGAAGTTGTGTACTAGTTCTCTTTACACACACTCTCTCTCACTTCATCATTAGCATGTTAGAGGAGGCTGGAGCATATGTCAAGGTGAAGTGAGTATCAGGTGCTTGTCGCTTGTCTGCGTCCTACTGTCACCTCGGTACACACACACACACGCACACACGTGTACTATAACAGTTTAGCATTTTACACATACAAAGTTTGAATGCTGTCCCATTCTATTTCATTTATATCTAATAGTAATAATATACATAGTAATAATATACCTAAAATATTTGTTCCCTCTTTTTTAGGGAACTGGGTGTATACAATCAATTCCCCAGTATAGTTTATCTGCTTGTTAAGTCGTGACGAATGAAATAATGTTTTCGGGTCAAAGCCACCACTCATTTGAATTGAAAAAATATTCATTTATGACCACTTTTTAATCATATCACACATTGATGTGAATTTTTTATTAAATCATGGTGTACACACCAGTCTCTGGACCTGCTGCATCACAGACATCAATATTTTAACAATTTATAAATAAGCCAATTCGAGTGACGTCACACTCAACAAATGGATGCATACAATAGGTTGCATACATTAACCAACAATTTAAATTAAGTTAAATTCAGAATGTAATTAAATTATAATGAATTAACATATTTAACACATGTGCCAACTAATGTTAGATGTAAAAACGACAATTGAATGAGCCAACTCTGAGGGGAAATATAATAATCAATAATTTTGTCACATAAATTGGGGGGGGGGGGGGGGGGGGGGGGTGCAGGTTCCTGTCTTCAGATTAAAAGTGAGAAAAAAAATCTGAAAAAAATTTACCCAAGAGAAGGTAGCAACAAGCAGGTGATTTCCAGTAAAATAGCCAGGAGCATTAGACTGCAAAATCTGCCTTTTAATAAAGAAGAGTATTTAATATATAAATAAAATAAATATAAAATTTTGTGTGTAATTCTTCTCTAAAATTATTTCATTTCATGAAACTATATTTATAACATCTTTATTATTGACAAAAAAAATCAGTTCACCAGTAATTTTAACAGTAATTTTAAAATACAGTAACATACTGCATAACTGTCCTACAGTAAAATACAGTTCATATTAGTTCAGTTTGCCAGTAACTTACTGTAAATCATTCATTTATTTTCTTTTTGGCTTAGTCCCTTTTATTAATCTGGGGTGGCCACAGCGGAATGAACCGCCAACTTATCCAGCATATTTGCTCCCTCTGAGCCAAATAATGAGAAAGAACCTAATTTCCTACCACAGCTATGCTGATGACACTCAGATCTACTTAGCCTTACTCCCTAATGACTACAGCCCTATTGACACCCTCTGCCAGTGCATTGATGAAATTAACAGCTGGATGTGCCAAAACTTTCTTCAGTTAAACAAAGAGAAAACTGAAGTCATTGCATTTGGGAAAAGAGATGAGGTTCTAAAGGTGAATGCGTACCTTAGCTCTAGAGGTCAAACAACAAAAAATAAGGTCAAGAATCTTGGTGTGACTCTGGAGTCAGATCTGAGTTTCAATATTCATGTCAAAGCAGTTAGTAAATCAGCATACTATCATCTCAAAAACATTGCAAGAATTAGATGCTTTGTTTCCAGTGAAGACTTAGAGAAACTTGTTCATGCTTTTATCAGCAGCAGGGTGGATTACTGTAACGGCCTCCTCACGGGCCTTCCCAAAAAAACAGTTACAGCTCATCCAGAACGCTGCGGCTAGGATTTTGACCAGAACCAGAAAATCAGAGCACATCACACCTGTTCTCAGGTCTTTACACTGGCTCCCAGTTACATTCAGAATAGATTTTAAAGTATTATTACTTGTCTATAAATCACTAAATGGCCTAGGACCTCAATACATTACAGATATGCTCACTGATAACAAACCTAATAGAACACTCAAATCTCTAGGATCATATAAACTAGAAATTCCAAGAGTTCAGTCAAAGCAGGGTGAATCAGCTTTCAGCTACTATGGCCCCCACTGCTGGAATCAGCTTGCAGAAATGATCAGATGTGCTCCAACATTAGGCACGTTCAAATTAGGCACGCCTTTACTGAATGAGCACTGTGCTACGTCCGACAGATCGCACTATTATGTTTTTCTCTTCTTTTTCATTCCTTTATAACCTGTTTTAACACATTTTTATCTGTTTATATCTGTTTTTTATTATTTGTTTTTATATTTTCTTAAACTTGTCTCTTTTATTCCTGTTTATGTAAAGCACTTTGAAATGCCATTGTGTATGAAATGTGCTATATAAATGAACTTGTCTTGCCTTGCTTGTTTATGTTTACGCAGCGGATGCCCTTCCAGCTGCAACCCATCTCTGGGAAACATCCATACACATTCATTCACACACATACACTACGGTCAATTTAGCCTACTCAATTTACCTGTACTGCATGTCTTTGGACTGTGGGGGAAACCGGAGCACCCGGAGGAAACCCACACGAACATGGGGAGAACATGCAAACTCCACACGGAAACACCAACTGACCCAGCCGCGGCTCGAACCAGCGACCTTCTTGTTATGAGGCGACAGCACTACCTTCTGCGCCACTGCGTCGTCCACTACTGTAAATCAATTACAGCAAAAATACTGTATTTACATTTACAGCACCATTTTTCTTGCTGTATAGTTATTTACAGTATTGTACATCTTTACTGTAAAATATAAAGTAATTTTAAAATACAGCAAACATACTGCATAACTGTTCTACAGTAAAATACAGTTCATATTACAGGTAAATACTGTGTCATTTACAAAAATTGTTAACAGTCTTTCTGAGCCAATTTTTGAAGCCTAAGCGCAAACTAAACTCCACTCCTTGAAAGAAACAGTTATCAGCCTAAAGCATAAACAAACATTCTGCTCCTTTGCAAAAAAAAAAAGTCCAATTTTCTTTATTTGATCATGTCCTTTTTGTGTTGCTGTAAATCTGTAGTTTACTGGTCTTTGGCTTCTGTTAAGCGTAGCAGTGGGTCATGATTCCTCCATCATGGTTTGATGCCTCTGGCTATCCTCCTCACACTGCAAAAGACTCTCTCGCTGCTGTATCCAGGACACGTACAAGTGATGTAATATCAGTCGCACAGTAACGGACACGGCTAGAACAGCGGATGGCCGATCTAGTGACTCTTAATTATGCAGTCCTCTTTTTTGGAACGAGCTGTGGAATGGACCATTAAGCAGGACACAACACACAGGCTGTGGGTCAGAACAAGAGTAGCAGAGGAGACGTGACCTCTGTGTGTTCAGAAGAGATAAAATAACAGCCATGCTTGGATAAAGTAGACCTGTTTGATTTTAAATTGGCCAATCTCAAATCTGACCAATGTATCAGTATTAGCATTTTTGGGATCTGTGACATGCTACTCATTATTTTGTCTATTCATTTTTTAAATACTTTTTTCTAAATTAAAATTAGGATTTTTTTTAAAGATCCTTAAATTTAGAGGCTCAGATAATGTTAAAATCTTTTTATTTTAAATTTTTTTTGAAGTTGTGTTTGTGTACTTTAGAATATTGAAGTACACTTTACATCGTAAATGAATTTATTGCAGCTCATGATGAATTAATTTATTAATGAATTAATTTATTTTTAGTTGAATGAAACTTTTCAGTCAAAGTCGTCTCAATTTACACCAGTCAAACTGACTAAAAATTAAACTCGCATTGTATATGCATTAAAAAATATATTTTTTCAGTGGGTTTACTTCAAATCTGGTGGTGTGTGAAGCAATAGAGGGTTCAAATGTTTTGGATGTTTAACATCATTGTACATCTCACATTTACTTTCTTTTGACAGTCACTTAAGCACAATACTGAAACATGTTATATAAACATCAGTTTCAGCATTAGAGGGGATAAATGTCAGTTGTTGGAGTGAGTTTCATTCTATAGTCCAAAAATTCAGGAATGTATAATATAAGGATGTGCAAGAACTATTATGTAAACAAGTTACAATTCTGTATTCGTCTGATCAGTGACGCTGACATAGCCAAAATGCAAATTAGTACGATTTAAGTAATTTACAGCACGAAATGGCAATTTTTAAAAACTCTGAATTAAAAATACACCTTTTACACACTTCTTGGTTTCTCTTGATTTACAATTTATAGTTTTTTTATTAAGTAAATGTATTTTTGTATTTTTGGTTTTATTCTGTAATGATGTCATTTCTTTTGAGAAAAAAACAAAACAAAACAAAACAAAAAGTTGCCATGTTTATATTTTTAATTTTATATTTAATACAAAACTATGGTGGCCGAGAGAGCTTAACGTGCTGCTATTTAAGAAAACACATGCAATTACAAAAAAAACACCAGCAAATTAGGAAAAGATCTTCATCCATTTGACAGCACATGTGCTGCAAATCCTCACAATGCATACACATAAAAAACGTGCTGCATTTTCACACAACACAAAACAAACACATTCAAAAAATACAAAACACACCAAAAATGTTTGAAGGAGATCCTAAAATGTGATGGATGCTGCTGTGCCGTGACTATGGCTCAGTGAAGTTGTCGGTGATCTTTGAAAGGAGGGTTTTTTGTTTATTTTAACATCCTGATTCCATATATATATATATATATTTAGTTATTTAACTTTATTTTTTACAGTACACTACATTGTAAAATAATGATTGCTGCTTAAAGTTTTTTAATTGAATCAAATGTTGTAGTCATCTCAGCTTACACCAATCAAACTGACTGAAATAATAAATTAAACTTGCATTGTATATACTGGGTTTACTTCAAATCTGGTGCTGTGTGAAGCAATAGTGTTCAAATGTTTTGCTAGATGCTTAGCAGAATTGCACATCTCATATTTACATTGTTTTGACAGTCTCTAAAGCACAGCATGTTATACTGTATATAAACAGCAGTTTCAGCATTAGAGGGGATACATGTCAAATGGTGGAGTGAGTTTCATTCTATAGTCCAAAAATTCAGGGATGTATAATATAAGGATGTGCAAGAACGTTTATTTAAACAACTAGCAAATCTGTCTAATTAGTGATGCTGACATTTCAAAAATGCAAATTAGGATGATATCCTATGGTGAAGGGTTTACAGCATGAAATGTGAACTTCTGAATACTCCGGATTACAAACCACCTTTTACACACACCGCAGATTCTCTGCATTTACAGTTTAAAGTTTTGAGTAAATGCATTTTTGGTTTTATTCTGTATGCTAATGGTCATTTCTTTTGAGAAAAAAAAAATCTTTTTTGCATAAAACAAAAAAGTTGCCATGTTTATATTCAATGTACCAAATTTTCAGACAAAAAAATAACATTATTTGGCAGATTAACCATGATTTTTAACAACATAGGCTCATTCTGAAAACGTAGCCCTATATACATTTCTGGAGATCACGAATTATGTAACTAGAGCTACGTATGGCTGCATTTCATATTTAAAATGAATGCTACGGCGTCAGTTAATTATGCCGTTCCTATTCGCACTTACCAACTGACCGCCTACCTCCGTATGTGGCTTTTTCTCTGTAACCAGTTTGTCCAGTAGCTTGACTCGGACTTGAGACGCAGAGCGGAGTTGACCACGATAATGGGGTTCAAATTTGGTGAAGAACGGTTCCAGAAAGCATGTAAAACAAAAACAAAAGCTAAAAAATTAAATAAACAAGTAAATAACAAGGTAAGAAAGTGGTAAAATCTGAAAACATGGTAAAAATCAGATGAGGGCTTTTCTTATTCTGGATTGCTTTTCAAAACTCTGCGGTTGGGTTTAGGGAAAGGGGTGGGTGGGTCAATCTGTGTTTTTAAATCTTTTATCGGTTGGTTTTAGGGAAGGGAGACAGTGGGGGGATCGGTTGGTTGGTCAGTCAGTCGACAGCAGCCTTTGGGGGATTTACATGAGAACAGCAGGCGCGAATGGCACTCGCGAGAGAAATTTGAGATCTGAAAAAGACACAGCAGCCTCTGGTGGATTCACGGAAACAAAAACTGCAAAAAGACGTAGCTACTGGGAAGTATTTTACTCTTTCCAGAAATGTATATAGTATACGTACTGTAATCAGAATGAGCCTGGGTTGATTTTGGAAAAAAAAATATTCTGACCTAGACCTACAGTCATTTTCTGTAATGCTCCTAAATGACACTCTATATATTTGAAATTCAGAGGAAAGTATATCCGAAACTAATAATTTTCAAATGATCTCTTATTTTTTTCCCCTATAACTTACATGGAAAAAAAAAAGAAATGAAACATAGAACTCCTGTTTGACCTTATATCTATATCTCAAGCTCAATAAGAAATCTATATTAGAAGTAAAGCATAATTCAGATTTTTCAGTGTCGTGCAAATCAAAATTTAATTTACTTTCACTTCTCTTTTGATAAACACTGTTTTTAAAAAGGCTCCAGCAGCAGTTTGTTAAGAAAACTGAAAAGCTTTGATATTGAGAAGGACATTTTGATTGTTGTATATGAATCACTTATTGAATCTGTCCTTACTTTCAATATTGTAGCCTGGTTTAACTCCCTCTCTGTTAAAAGTAAAAATGAACTTTTAAGGTTGGTAAACGTAGCAGGTAAAATAATTGGTGAGAGACAAACACCTCTCACTGATTTATTTATAGCAGCAACAAAAAGAAAAGGTATGGATGTAGTATCCATGACGTCAGCCATAGGTTCCCCTTCGGGAGGGGAACTTCAATGCTATGTGGAAACACTTCCAATATGGGGATTTCATTCAGAAAGCCAATTATCTGAAGAGTATGTAAATGGGCCAATAAAATGCCAATGAGTTGGCAGCTTCAGCTTGCGCAGCTGATGCTCGTTGCAATTAATTTGGCTATAAGAGCACAGTGCGAGCAAAGCCAAAGCATCATTTTCACTTAAGAGACTTCAACAGCCTTCTGAGAGAGTTGATGAGGATTCCTCCAGCTGAGTTTCAGACAGAGAGTGCACAAGAGCGATCTCCCGGTCAAGAGTGTGTGACAGCACCTCCACCTATTGGGGTTTCAGATCAACCGAGAAAAGAGCAAACTCGAGAAACCGTGCAGAGGATTTCTTTTCTCGGGTTGGAGCTGGATTCGGTCACCATGACAGCGCGCCTCTCCGGAGAGGGCGCTCAGCTAATGTTGAACTGTCTGAGAGAGTTCGACAGCAAAATAGTGGTCCCACTGAAATCTTTCAGAGGCTCCTGGGGCATATGGCATCCGCAGCCGCTGTCACGCCGCTCGGATTACTTCATATGAGACCACTTCAGCACTGGCTTCACGATCGAGTCCCCAGACGCTCATGGCACATGGGCACACACCGAGTGACTTTCACTGCGCTGTCGCCGCACCCTCAGCCCCTGGAACGACCCCTCGTTCCTACAGGCCTGAGTGCCTCTAGGACAGGCGTCCAGACATATTGTCGTTTTGACAGATGCTTCCAGCACTGGCTGGGGGGCCATGTGTTGTGGGCATGCAGCTGCGGGCCTGTGAAAAGGAACCCAGTTGCATTGGCATATCAATCGCCTAAAGCTGTTGGCAGTGTTCCTCGCTCTCCGCCGTTTTTTTACCAGTGCTGGAGCGACAACATGTGCTGGTCAGGACGGACAGCACAGCGGCACTGGCGTATATCAACCGTATAGGGGTATCCGCTCTCTCATTTGAGTTCCCCACTTGGCGAACCCTGCAAAGTCCACTGGCTACACAGCTGGCCCCGGGACGTGCGTAATACGCATTTCTTCAGTGAGCCTACTCGCACAGATACTGTGTAAAGTCAGGGAGGTCGAGGAACAGCTTTTGTATTGCGCCTCTCTGGCCCAATCGGACCTGCTTTCAACTCTCTCCTCGTGATGGCCCCTCCCTGGCACATCCCCTGGAAGCAGGGGACAGGCATCTTTTGGCACCCACGCCTAGATCTATGCCTCACGTATGGTTTATAGATGGAGCGAGGAGGACTTAGGTGACCTACTGATTAGGTGGTTAACACCGTCACTCAGGTGCCCACGCCCTGAAGTGGAGTGTATTTGCTGTGTGGTTACCTTTTTCCCCGAGAAGGAAACCCCGAACATGCCAGATCAGAGTGATGCTATCCTCCTTCAGTTGGCTGGACCTAAGGCTGTCCCCTCCGCTCTGAGGGGATGGCGTTACGATCATCCCCGCTCTGAGGATGTGGCGATGGCGGCGCGCTGGGAAGCATCGTCTCATCATCCAGTTCCCAGAGGCGCGAGAGGTGGATATTAATTCTTCCTGTTCCCCTCTTATACCCACTTGGAGATCTATTTTAGGAGAGGTCTGCTCGATCACTCGACTCAGTATCTTTAAGATTTCTGTCCAGGTAGACAGCTCTGCTGGTCGCATTCGCATCGGCCAAATGGGTTGGTATCTGGAGGCATTTTCGGTCAGCGAAATGTGCCAGCGTTTTGGTCTGGCACACTCTCATGTTTACCTGAGACCCCAGCCCACCTAGGTGCCCTAGGTTCCTAAAGCGTTCCTTCAGCTACGTAGTGAACCTGCAAGCGCTGCCCACTGAGGAGGCAGACCCAGCCCCTTTATTTGCTGTGTCCTTGGCGCTTTGCGTATAATACGGACCGTACTCAGCTCTTTATCTGTTATGGTGATCGGCAGAAGGGAAGTGCCGTATCCAAACAGAGGTTGGAACATACCCACTGAACAGTGGAAGCCATCTCCCTCACTCATCTGAGCCAGAGCGAGCCGTGTCCCCCAAGAGTGAGAGCGCGATCCTCGAAGCGCGCATCCTTTTGGGCGTTAGCACGCGGCGCCTCTCTAGGCGAACCCTGCAGATATTCCTCCGAGGCCCCCAGCATCTGACTCGACATAGGAGTCAGGCGCTGGTCTGTTACGTTGTTGGTATGCCCACTGGTCAGTCCGCGTTCTGAGTGTAGGTGCCCGCTATGTGCGATCCCCACTAGGCGATCCCATATGCTTATACTGCCACGGTGCAGTCCCCCCTCAAAGGCGGACCCGTGTCTTCCCTCACCGCTAACCATCTTATATTCATATGCGTACTCCCCCTTCTCAGGGCTAGTCCATATGCTCTCTTGCCACCAATCTCCCCACTTGGGTAGCAGGTGGCCTCCGCAGCGTCCTCCCTATCGGCACTGCACGCTCCCAACGTACTGTCGTATTAAATTCCTAGAAATTATCTAGACGCATTGCGACTCCCGAAAAATATATCTAAATCCGTAAATCTTCTGTTGAAGTGGGATAAGTAAGGGCCAGGGAACACGTTGGAAGACCGCGCCTCTGGTGATGCAGGTGCACACAATAATTCCAAAGACAATTGACTGTGTAAAGCCACATACAACAAAACAATAATAAGATGTATATGCTTAGTTCATCGGCTAATCAGCCGGAATCAGCTGAGGTGAAGTGACGGCGACTAGCGAGACCTAGCTGTCACAGTGGCCCCGCCCTTAATTATGCAAACTTAATATAATTTATATAAACGAAACGGATGAGTTATCAAAAAATTCACCCCCCTCACAGTTGTCATGAAGGATAATATTAGCTATATACACCAAAATCGTTCTTTGTACCAGGCTGTAAACACCTTTTTTTCTGCTGTAAAGTTGGCCATTTTAACAGTGGGGTCAATAGAAATTTGCTTTATTATGGAGCCAGAACTAGCGGAATTTTGATGAATTGCAGTTTCAGTTACTTCCGTATTTGCTTCACGAGGGAGAGCGAGAGGTTGCCACTTGAGCCTAGGTTTAAAGACAATTTTCTAGCGGGATAGACAATAAAGTTTATTGAACTGAATTAAAGATATAACTTTTTTTTTTCAAATTTATCATAAATACATTTTACTTTGAAAAAAAAATCATATTTTGAAAATCTTTTTTAAATCATATGTGACCAATTTGTTAGAATAAAGAAGATTTCTTTTTAATTATATAGTTTACATAATTTTTTAACTAGGTCCATAATTGTGGATGCTGTTTTATGTCACAGATTCCTTTAACTGCATGTTTCCACCTTATTACACATTGTATTCTGATGAATCTCTTGCTTAAATACCAAGATGTGGAGCAGTCAAGGCATGTGGCAGAGCATCAGGCCCTCCGTCATGCTTAACACAGTACACTACACTGATGTAACTCACATAATCCAGCATGAGAAATCACACGCGCTGTGTGCAAGACCACAGTGTTGTGTGTGTGTGTGTGTGTGTGTGTGTGTGTGTGTGTGTGTGTGTGTGTGTGTGTGTGTGTGTGTGTGTGTGTGTGTGTGTGTGTGATCCACTGTGTGTGACAGGGGGCCATCAGTGAGTATGACGGGCAGTGTAAGATATGAGCTGTGACAAGCGTGGCCGTCACGGGTTATGACTGCTGGAGGGGGCAAGACAGTGTTTAAGGAAGAAAGAGAGTGTGAGTGTTTAGAGAGCATCCGGCACACGTGCTGGACTCGTGCTACATTATCCGGCTGATTGAGTTATGACAGCTGTGTTTCGCACTGGGAATCTCTCTCTCTCTCTCTCATACACACACACACACACAGAGCTGCTGATGATGATGAAGAGATCACTTTAAACAACAATCTCCATAATATTTCATGCTCAGTAAGCACCCGGAGGCTGCCGGCTCACTTCTCTCCATCAATTGATTTGATTCACTGCCGGGTTCCTGTGCACATATACACACACCTATGCCTAGCACTCAGCCCTGAAGATAAATGGCAGGTTAGATGAAAATAATATGTATGTCTATAGGAAATGGGAGTGTGCGTTTGTCAGAGAAAGTGGGTGGTGGGAGGTTATTTTATATCAGAGTAGAACATCACAGGAAGCATTGAGATGAATTATAAGTGTCACATCCGTACGCACCACAGCCCACCCTTTTATTCTTTAATTCATCAAAGTGTGAGAGTTATTGTGTCAGGACAGAGAATTATGGCGCTGGGAGTTTTGCTTAAAAGGGCATTCAGATGAATTAGCAGGATTATGTGTGCTGCTGCTGATTACTTCCTGTTTTACTGTAACTGAAATTGTATTGAAGGGTTGTATTGGAAAAAAAAATATTCTAAACGTTTCTGTTTTATTTTGTTGTGTTCAGAAAAAATAAACTATAATGGAATAGATGAAAATAAGTGGCAGAATCAGTGTATAAAGTTTTACGATTTCATTCATTTTCCTTCGGGTTAGTCTCTATTTCAGAGGTCGACACAGCGGAATGAACTGCCAACTATTTCTAAATAAATAAATAAACTAAATAATAGAGGTGTGAACCTACACTGGTCTCATGGTTTGGTTCCGGTTATCATGCCATCGATTCGGTTCAATTTGATATCTCGGTGCATCACGGTGCATTGACGATGCTTTCCATACACAATTATATATTTTACTTTACAGACGCTGTTTACCGTTGAGTGACACTGATAAATGGCAGTGGCACAGTGTTGCCAGATTGGGCGGTTTTGGATGGGCATTTCGGCGAGTTTTGGATAGTTTTTGGGCTGGAATCAGTCAGCCACATCTGGCAACACTGCAGCGTCGATCACAGCTGATCCATAATAGACACGATGGAGAAAACTTGCACGCTCGTGTCTGTATCCAGCCGAAGGAGAGCAAAAGTCACGCCAGCAGGTCAAACGGGCCACAGTGAGAGAGAAAAATGAAGTTTACTTTCATTCTCTCAATGAAGTGAAAATTGCAGTAAAATAGGGGCTTCTACTGTAAGTGTCAGTGAAAGACTGTCCAGCAAACACACGCAGTGAAATTGTGCACAAACAAGCAAACACATGCTAAATAATCATACTCCATTTGTCAAAAAAAGTTTAACAAACCAAGCAGATTTCTTTTTAAATATTAAAAAGATGTTTATCTTTAGAAAATCTTTAGAAAAGTGGAGAGTTTTATTTCAGCTAGAAGGAGTAAGTGGGATATATTTAAGCCACCAGAAAAAAAAAAAAGACTTCAGCTTAGTCTCTATTTTAGAGGTCGCAACAGCGGAATGAACCACCAACTATTCAAGCATATGTTTTATGCAGTGGATGCCTTTCCAGCAACAACCCAGTACTGGGAAACACCCATACACACTCATTTACACACACATACACACACACACACACACTCATACACTACGCTCAATTTAGCTTACCCAATTCACCTATACTGCATGTCTTTGGACTGTGGGGGAAACCGGAGCACCCGGAGGAAACCCACACCAACACAGGGAGAACATGCAAACTCCACACAGAAATGCCAACTAGCCCAGTCAGTTTAAAGGAATGCAAAATAAATAAATAAAACTAGCTATGACATATAAAACAACAATGATTAAACAATAAGCATGTAAAACATCTCTAATTCAGATTTATTTTTTCGTAGCTAAATAAATAAATAAACAAAATAATAAACAGATGAAGAATTATCATCCTAACAACAAAGAAAATAAAAAATGAGTCATATTAATTGTCATCTCAAAGATTCCATAGAGTACACTGATTCAACATGTTACATTGTTTTCTTATATCTACATACAGTAGTAAATGTGTGGCTTGGGTAAGTTCAAACTCAATTGACCATATTTAGAAAGGCTGTGAATATTATGATTTATTAATGATCCACAGCTCTTGTGAGTGCCTGCTCTCTCTCTCTCTCTTTCTCACTCTCACTCTCACTCTCACTCTCTCTCTCTTTCTCTCTCTCTCTCTCTCTCTCTCTCTCTCTCTCTCTCTCTCTCTCTCTCTCTCTCTCTCTCTCTCTCTCTCTCTCTCTCTCTCTCTCTCACACACACACCATTACTCTGAAATAAACACATGCTAAATAATCATACTCCATTTGTCAAAAGTGTATTGGCCTCCTTTCACTCAAGAACAATCACAAGTAAATCACAGCAGTTAAACTCAGCAGTTTTTGCCTCATTACAAACTTATGCAGCAAGTTTCACAATATACACAATGAATGAACAAAACATACATGACGGTTTTGCTCACCTAGCTATATTGCTATATTGAAATCATCTAAAGAATTACAAATATCGGATATAATAAAATCACATTAAATAAATAAACCAACACAAACAAACAAAAGCTATAACATTTTAGGTGTATACAGTATCGTTTTAAGCCATTTTGAACTTCATTCATTCATTCAATTTCTTTAATCTGGGTTCACCACAGCGGAATGAACCGCCAACTTATCCAGCATGTTTTACGCAGCGGATGCCCTTCCAGCTGCAACCCGTCACTGGGAAAAATCCATACACACATGGACAACTTAGCTTACCCAATTCACCTGTACCACATGTTTTTGGACTTGTGGGGGAAACCAGAGCACCCAGAGGAAACCCACGTGAACACGGGGAGAACTTGCAAACTTCACACAGAAATGCCAACTGACGCAGCCGAGGCTCGAATCAGCGACCGCTTGGTGTGAGGCGATCGTGCTACCTACTGCGCCACCGTGTCGCCCTGATTCACTTTATATTAAGTACTATAGGTTACTGCTATATACTTACTTTAGTTGCTATAAAGGTGTAATATGGGTCCGGTTAGGTACAGATTTCATAATATAGGTAAGTTTAAATGTGGGATAAGGGACAGAAATACAGTCAACAGTGTGATTACAGACAGGGCTTGACATTAACTTTTTTGATCACCAGCCACTGTGGCTAGTAGTTTTCCAACATTACTAGTTAATCGCCATTTTCACTAGCCACAATTGTATTGTTGGGAAAATATATTTTATACACATAAATATGACTTTGACATGCTAAAATTACTTGATTTAGATGTTGCGTTATCTCCACATGACTCATTCATTTCACTTTTTGTGTGTCGTGTATGAGCTTGTAAATGTGTGCAAATAGGTCATGGTTTCATACTGTAGTATTACAATTAGTTTTTATTTTTACATAATTTTCAGAGCTCAAAATTAAGGATTTACCAAATTTATCTCTGACCACACCAAACATAAACAATTAATTATTTCTTAGCCACAAATTTTAAATGTGTCAAAACAAGCAAAATATAGCTGTTTACTATACTTTTTATTTAACAAAACATGTGCACAGTAATCTGTCCTGGCTAAAGGACCCAGATCACCAGTTAACTACACATAAATGGGGAGTAATCTCCCATTAAAGCAATGTTATTGTAAAAAATGATCATTAAACCACATTACGCAAAAGAAAGCAGGTAAAAAACATACCGTGTGATAATGAAAGGATTAAAACGCACACGGTTAACGTTCGACCCATAAAAAATCTGTTCAAATAATGGTGAAAGCGAAAGCAACCGGTGCTGCTTACAAAAATACAAATCTGGAGCTCTTGAAAGCAGCAAGACTGTGGGCGCATGTTCATCACTTTTTGTCTAGTCTATTTAAAAGAGAACCGATCACATCAGCTGTGTTTCTAGACACAGTTGCTTCACGCAAGGAAACGAGAGCGCGGACGTTTTAAACAGTCGCGCATTACCTTAGCTGTTAGCGTGAATGATCATCCTCTCATTCGGTATTCATCTGCTTTTTTTATTGCTCACGCGAACGCAATTATTTTTGTCAGTCGTGTTGCTTCTTAATTCTAAGATTGCGTTTGCATGCATATTGGACCATCCTTATTGTCAAACCCTGCTTTTATGAATTATTATTCGGAAAAATTATTCTTAACCAGCCAAAGTGGCTAGTGGGAGTGTCTGTCTTACCCGCCACCACTGAAATCTACCCGCATTTGGTGGGTTGGCGGGTGTTAATGTAAAGCCCTGATTACGGATGTATTTTACATAATAGGTACAATGTAATACATGCAGGGCTTGACAATAACTTTTGATCACCAGCCACTGTGGCTAGTAGTTTTCCAACATTACTAGCCAATCGCCATTTTCACTAGCCACAATTTTATTATTGGCAAAATATATTTTATACACATAAATATGACTTTGACATGCTAAAATAACTTGATTTAGATTTTGCGTTTTCTCCACATGCCTCATTCATTTCACTTTTTGTGTGTTGTGTATGAGCAAATGTTCATGAGCAAATGGGTCATGGTTTCATAGTACAATTAGTTTTTATTTCACATAATTTTCAGAGCTCAAAATGAAGGATTCACCAAATTTATCTCTGACCACCAAACATAAACAATTAATTATTTCTTAGCCACAAATTTTAAATGTGTCAAAACAAGCATAATATAGCTGTTTACTATACTTTTTATTTAAAAAAAACATGTGCACAGTAATCTGTACTGGCTAAAGGTCCCAGATCACCAGTTAACTACACATAAATGGGGAGTAATTAAAGCATTAAATCCCATTAAAGCAATGTTATTGTAAAAAATGATCATTAAACCACATTACGCAAAAGAAAGCAGGTAAAAAACATACCGTGTGATAATGAACGGATTAAAACGCACACGGTTAACGTTAGATCCATAAATAATCTGTTCAAGTAATGGTTAAAGCTTGAAAGCAGCAAGACTGTGGGCGCATGTTCATCACTTTTTGTCTAGTCTATTTGAAAGACAACCGATCACATCAGCTGTGTTTCTAGACACAGTTGCTTCATGCAAGGAAACGGGAGCGCGCACATGCTTTTAAACAGTCGCGTGCATCACCTCAGCTGTTAGTGCGAGTGTGTATTCTGTATTCATCTGCTTTTTTTATTGCTCATGCGAACGCAATTATTTTTGTCAGTGTTTGCTTCTCAATTCTAAGATCGCCTTTGCATGCATATTGGGAAAATTGTGGTCAACCAGCCAAAGTGGCTAGTGGGAGTGTCTGTCTTACCCGCCACCACTGAAATCTACCCGCATTTGGCGGGTTGGCGGGTGTTAATGTAAAGCCCTGAATACATGTATCATTATTACATTGTATCAAATTATTAATGTAAATGTTGGCACAGTTGAGGACACTTATCTGCAGCAGTTGCCTCACAGACAGGTTAAACACAAGCATGAGAAAAAGGCCAGCTTCAGTATTCAGAGAAAAGGATGAAAAAAATAAAACTCAGGATGAAGGACTGCAGTGGATGTGTGAAGGCATGGCTCGCATACTGTGTGTGTGTGTGTCTTTTATTTGTGCAAATGTATATCTAAGCGCATACATTTACCTTCACGCGTGTGTGTATGTGTGTGTGTGTGTACAGAAGTGGAAGTGGTTGTAGACTCTAGGGATATTTTGGTTGTTGAACAGTGTACTAATGAGTCCACTGGAGACTTCCTCTACAGGAAAGGGGAGAGAGAGACAGAGAGGGAAAGAGTGAGAGAGAGACAGTGAGGAAAAGAGTGAGAGAGATGAGGACTATGGTAGGATTAAGTATCTCTTAAGGAGATCTACTTTCAGACTCTCAGTTATCAAACCACTAGTGTGTATTAATTAAGCCTAATGTAGGGATGGGTTATTGGAACTCTCTCTCTCTCTCCTGCTCACTCATTATGCGTTTTCACAGACTTCATAACAACATACTGCCATATAACACTCACGTCTGCACACAAATACAGACATGTTTCTCTTAAATGCATAATTAGTTGTACAGCCGAAACATAACATGCTGTTTTAATCATCATATTAAGTAATAGCAGGTCTGTGTGGTGGCGTTCTGGTTGTTGCTCGGCTCTGCTTTGATGTCCTCAAACATGTTTCCTGGTGCGAGACTGGGATCATTTTAAGCTCCATTTTCACTCATCAGTATTTGCTGGGTCATCACTCCTGGTCATTTAAGTGTATGTATGTGTGTTCCTTTAATTTGGGTGATGCTACAGTTTGATGGTCCCCTTTAGAAATCGCGTTGACTATGAGGAACTTTGTAACTACATCTCAGCTAGCAGTATTTATAAATACAGTCCGTTTAGAGTTTTTCTCAGTCGCTTTGGTACATTTCTTGAATCATCCTTGACATTTGCAAAACAGTAAGTGCATCCTCAAAACCACAGGTACAAATAGCATAACACCACAGATTACATGCAAAAGCCAAAATCCTTAGTTCATCTCTCAAAATACATACAGCATATGTGTCGATGAACATGTCTGTGCCATCAGAATGACAAGTTTTTGTGCCATTGTGTATGGATAAAAGAGTCAAGTTAGTCATGTTGTCAATATAACAGTGTAATCTGGATGGATGTTCTGAACTATGGCTACAGTTTTAATGACAAGTATTGTAAATTGTAGATTACACCTTAATGCAGGGGTTTTCAAACTTTTAGGACACACGCCCCCTCAAGTTTGTCCAATTTCACTCGCGCCCCCCCAGGCACCCCTTCCTCAAGCCAAAATTCTAATGCATGTGCAAACATCATTCACATATTACTTGCTGCGTTTAATGTGTGTAGAATTAATTACATTGAAACATAAATATACAGCTTACCTGATTCAGTGTGATGGATGAGCCTGTTTCTGTGAGGACAACATGCTAATCTGTGATCGGATTCCTGACACGACTAACCGTAAGTCATCCTCCACTGTCAATAAGCATGAGCCATAGCATACTTGCTTTTGATGTACGTACAGAAAATGCTGCTTCGCAAAGCCAAGTTCGCAGAGCCCTGACGGTGTGGTTGCGTCGAACATTGAGTATGTTTACATCGGCAACAATACTTTACAGTTTTTCTCAGTGGCTTTGGTGCATTTCTCACAACACTATTTACATTTGCACAACAGTTATGCACATGCATTTCTCAAAACAATTAGTACAAACTGCAAAACCTAGTGGATAACCTGCAAAAGTGTGTCACTTGCTCAAAATGGAAAGCTCATTCCTCAAAAGCAAGTATTTATGTCAATGAAAGTGTCAGTGTCATCAAGATGAAAAGTCCTGACACCATTGTTTATGAACAAGATAGTCAAATGGCTTTGTCCGGTTTTCATTATGACACTTTACTCTGTACATGTTTTCCAATGCAAAAAAGTCAGATTTAGGTGACACTTTCTGAAAATGCTCAAGACAGCGCTACAGTATATACTATTTGCACAGCCATTTGAAAACTACAATAAAGTTAGACATCACTGCATTTAGTGAGGTCTCTGAGTACAAGACACTGAATGTGTGTTTCACATTTTTACTGCATTTGCTCTTTGCAATTCTAATTTATCCACAGCATTGTGCAAAAGAACAAATTCACCCTTATTTACAACAAACATAAACTTCCTTTGGGTAGAGCTGTGCACAACTGTCAACAATATTGCAGTACATATTGGAACTGAACCTACAACATGCATCGGTCTGTAAATCATTCATCAAATTGTTCAATTTAGGAGACATTTTCAGGAAAAAAAAGATTTAACATTTTTAAAATAAAATTTGCTTGACAGATTTTGACAACTAGTTCAACATTTTTGTATGTAATGACTCAAGTAATGAAATGAGGACTATTAGTTTTATATGGAATGATTCAGCATCCACAAGTTTAGTTAATTTTGACTGACATGACGTAAGCAAATGGTAATGTTACAAACAGCAGAGAGTTGTATGAAAGCAATTGATGCATGTCCAAAAGCATTTGCAATTTGTTGGAAGGAATGACAAACTGCTACTATGATGTGCACAAATGACTAATTGTTTTGAGAAATGCATTAACTGTTGTGCAAATGTTAATCGTGTTGTGAGAAATGCACCAAAGCCACTGAGAAAAACTGTAATATGACTTTATGTTTAAGACAATACTCTGATTAAGAGTCTACCATGTAAACAGCGATTTTTGATTACCTTAATCTGACTAAAGTCATAACTGAACTAGACAGAAATGGAATTGAGACCTGGAGGAGTATGCATATATTAATGGCGTTATTGAAGTAAACACCGCAATCAAACTATTACCGTCATGTAGGACTTTTCGTCGCATTTTGTGACAAGATCCACTCACACAGCTGTCAGTAAAGGACTGCACGCACACACACACACACACACACACACACACACACACACACACACACACACACACACACACACACACACACACACACACACACATCACGAAATGCGGAAGTTTTTTCCTTTCCATTCGACGTGCGGTATCAGTAAAAACAACACTCTTCCACCAGTCCTTCATATTCGCGTCTAATACCCCAGTTTGTCACGAGGACATGAATGAAATGTTCAGGAGTGAAAGTTAAACTGCCAAACTGCAAGTAAAGTCGAGCAATTGAAGATGAAACACCCAAAATTACATGAGACTCTGCAGGAAACAATAGCCTGGTGACGCAACATTCATAAAACATTTCACATAAACACCGTAGTTATATTATTCAGATTAAGGCAAATAGCTACTGATGTCCATGTAAATGTACTCAGTAGTGTCTTCAAAGTAAGTGAAAGATCTAGATGGGTTTGTGAAAGATCCACAGTTTGAGAACCCCTGCCATAATGTATGTGGGAGTTTGATCGCAAGATACTGGACAAGATTCACATTTACGCTTTTACTGTTTTTGCTGTAATTTGTTGACATACAGTACCATGTCATTGCAATACAGAAAGGAAATGCATAGCATAAAGAGAAAAAAAACTAAAGAAATGTAGAAATAGGGCAATCGTTGGACAGATTTAGAAAAAAAAGTCTAATGGAAATGTATAGAAATATTCTTATTATAATATGGCAACTTGCATGTAATGAACTAATGCTTAAATGTTGTGGGGAGTAAAACTATTTAACAGAGACCTATTATAATGCATTTTGATCAGCATTACCTAAGCAGTTGATAGTGTAGTAAACAGCAGAGTTGTACATAATCATTTGCATGGATCTGCCAAAGCATTGGCAACTTGTTCAAATAAATGAGCAACTGCTTTTTTGATCTGCACAAGTGACACAATATCAACATTTTAAATTTCAATTCTCATCTTAGAATGTGACTAAAAAAAACTTTATTTTTACTCTCCCCCCCCAACAGACATGTTCGCTTGATCTAAAAACCCAATCCGAAGCTAAAATTCTAGGTTTTTCTAGTTCTACTGATTGAAAACCAAAACTTTTTGGTGCACTTTCTCAAAAACACTTCCTAGAATCATACCAGTAGATCAGTATGTGGAGAATATATATATATATATATATATATATTTTTTTTTTTATTTATTTTTTTTTTTTTGATTCATTGTTTGTGGCTGTTTGAATACTTTTGAGAACGCATAAAATTTATACTATGAAAGTAAATAGACAAAATTGAAAATATTTTTAAATCTCATCCACTTGAAATCTTATTTACAAATGTCACCTTAATACAAGGTGTAAACACAACCTTATTTAACTATGCCATTCATCATTCATTTTCTTTTCAGCTTAGTCATTTTATTCATCAGGGGTTTCCACAGCGAAATGAACCGCCAACTTATCCAGCATATGTTTTACACAGCAGATGCCCTTCCAGCCGCAACTCATCACTGGGAAACATCAAGCATGGGGAGAACATGCAAACTCCACACAGAAATGCAAACTGACCCAGCCGGGACGATAGTGCCAACCACTGAGCCACCATGTCGCCCTATATTTAATTATGTTTAAAGGAGAAATCAAAAAAGGTATAGTCATAGTTACTGTAGTTGTAGCACTAATTAAATATGTATTTAAAAAACGCTACAGCAATAAAACAAACTTTGTTTATTTTAAAAATAAAAAGACTAATGCAAATTGAAGGAGAATCCAATAACAGGTATTGTAACCACCTGATTGACCTTTTGTGCTTAGGCAAAAATCTGAAAAGTTGCTTAGTTAAAGAGCTAATGACAATCTTTATGAATTTATTATTAATAAATAACATTTTATAGCAACACTTATGTACTGTACAGTATGTCACAACTATGCTTTCTGATTCTGAATTTGGTGCATTCTACAAGGAAAAATGAACTCTAATTCAAATTGTTCCATTCTGTCACTGTGGATTTTTGTGTAGTTTTATGCATTAATGCATGTTTGATGGCCCATTTGAATAAAAAAATGTCAGTGTGGTTTATATTGGGGAACGTGATTGGCTTCTAATTCTAGAGGTGAAAACAACACTGTGGTGTTCGTGTACATTTTAAAGTAAGTCATTGAGAGAGAAAGAGAGAGAGCTGGCAGGGGTGCCCCACTGTCCTGGCATTCACCCTTTGACTGAATGGTTAAAGGCATGGGTAGTTTGCCAATGTTGTGTCAAAGTTGTGCCAACATTTGTATCAGATGTAGGCCAACTGTGCCACTTATGGGTGGTTTTTGATGTCCGCTTCCAATCGGAGATCAAGAGGGCCAAATGAAATAAAACAGCTGCAATTAGCATCTCTGTTAAAAGTTGGCTGCGTCGGTTCAGCTACAGGGCCACAGCGCACACCCTCACTTTATAACGGCAGATTTCAAGCCTGCCATTTGACAACATGAAACCCGAAACAAATGAAGCATTAAAATGAAACATTAACTTTACTCTTAGTGGTTGATGTTAAAAAAAACGCAATTTAAATGGTTAGAGAGACCATTCTGATCCTTGAAAACTGGATGGATGGATGGATGGATGTTTGGATAGACAGATAGATAGATAGATAGATAGATAGATAGATAGATAGATAGATAGATAGATAGATAGATAGATAGATAGATAGATAGATAGATAGATAGATAGATGGATGGATGGATGGATGGATGGATGGATGGATGGATGGATGGATGGATGGATGGATGGATGGATGGATGGACGGAAAGATGGATGGATGGATGGATGGATAGATATTTGGATAGATATTTGGATAGATAGATAGATAGATAGATAGATAGATAGATAGATAGATAGATAGATAGATAGATAGATAGATAGATAGATAGATAGATAGATAGATAGATAGATAGATAGATAGATAGATAGATAGATAGATAGATGGACGGACGGACGTACGGACGGACGGACGAACGGATGGACGGAAAGATGGATGGATGGATGGATGGATGGAAAGATGGATTGATGGATTGATGGATGGATGGATAGATATTTGGATAGACAGACAGACAGACAGACAGACAGACAGACAGACAGATAGATAGATAGATGGATGGATGGATGGATGGATGGATGGATGGATGGATGGATGGATGGATAGATGGACGGACGGACGGACGGACGGACGGACGGACGGACGGACGGATGGATGGACGGAAAGATGGATGGATGGATGGATGGATGGATGGATGGATGGATGGATGGATGGAAAGATGGATTGATGGATGGATGGATGGATAGATATTTGGATAGACAGACAGACAGACAGACAGACAGATAGATAGATAGATAGATAGATAGATAGATAGATAGATAGATAGATAGATAGATAGATAGATAGATAGATAGATAGATAGATAGATAGATAGATAGATAGATAGATGGATGGATGGATGGATGGATGGATGGATGGATGGATGGATGGATGGATGGATGGATGGATATTTGGATACAGACAGACAGACAGACAGACAGACAGACAAATAGATAGATAGATAGATAGATAGATAGATAGATAGATAGATAGATAGATAGATAGATAGATAGATAGATAGATAGATAGATAGATGGATGGATGGATGGATGGATGGATGGATGGATGGATGGATGGATGGATGGATGGATGGATGGATGGATGGATGGATGGACGGACGGACGGACGGACGGACGGACGGACGGACGGATGGATGGACGGAAAGATGGATGGATGGATGGAAAGATGGATGGATGGATGGATGGATAGATATTAGGATAGACAGACATAGATAGATAGATAGATAGATAGATAGATAGATAGATAGATAGATAGATAGATAGATAGATAGATAGATAGATAGATAGATAGATAGATAGATAGATAGATAGATAGATAGATAGACAGACGGACGGATGGACGGAAAGATGGATGGATGGAAAGATGGATGGATGGATGGATGGATATTTGGATAGACAGACAGACGGACGGACGGACGGACGGACGGACGGACAGACAGACAGACAGACAGACAGACAGACAGACAGACAGACAGACAGACAGACAGACAGACAGACAGACAGATAGATAGATAGATAGATAGATAGATAGATAGATAGATAGATAGATAGATAGATAGATAGATAGATAGATAGATAGATAGATGTTACCATTTTATTGTGCTGTTCTTTCACAATTTTGTAAAAGTGTTAATGGTAATGTTTGATTTCTTCTGAGGCTGTCACTGTTCACCTTATTGATTCCCACCATGAGTCAACAGACATGCCACAGATGAGCCTTTCTCTCTCTCTAATTCTGTCTCTCTTGCTTCTTCATGCTTATTATACCAATTATCGGTAACAGAGAAACGTTTCACTTTTTTGACTGCCTGCTGTGTGATTTGAGTAGATCAATATCTCTGATCAGAGTTGCCTCTGCAGCATTCTTTATTGGGTCCAATCACATCTTGTAAAGAGGTTTGTCCATCAGATGTGTGAAACCAATCTGTACCACACAGTAATGTGTTTTATGCTATCAGCAAACATTGGAGTGTGTATATTTGCATGAATGGCACTGATGTCTCTTTACAAACCGCTGTGAACGTTACAATGTGAGAAGAGAGACCACCAGGATCACAATAAGCCGCTGTCGGCTGCACATGTCTCACTCTCAGTGTGCCTCGCCATTGTATAATTACTCGACACAATCACTGGAACTCATTGCCGTGTCTGACCATAATGCTATAGACATACGATCCACAGGCCCAGAGTAGATGGGGCGCTTCACAAATTTCCCACATTTTGAGCGGGATGCGACGGACAGCGTCTGCGTGACCTGAACATCCAGCTGAGATTGAGCTTCGCATTCAGGCTTGGTTGTTTTCTCCAGTAATTTGATTGGCAGGTTGTTTATCATGCAGCTGGGGCTGACACTTTCAAAGCTGGAGGGTGCACATGTGTTTGTGCGTGCGTTGGGGGGAATATCCAATCTGTGCAGGTCTCCCCCCTTCCACAGCAGCTGACCCCTCCGGGTCGTCACGACTTAAGTAAGAGTGAAGTTGCTTAAACAGAAGAGCTCTGGTCAGAGGGGCCTGGCCCGAACCCACAGCTGCACTGATCTCCTCTCGCACTCAGGCCTGTCTGTGATCCTTTAAGAATCCATACATATTGATTCAGACTGATAATAAACAATTTGATTAGCCTTCTTCTATAGGCTGTCAGTCCAATCACTCTCAGCGAACCATCTGAGTGGAAGAGGAGGGGAGGGGAAGGAGGGAGATAGAGAGATAGAAAGCGGAGAGCAGGAGAAAGCGGCGTAAAGCTGAAAAGGACGGATGGAAGGTACGGGGCCCAGGGGCGAGAAGAAGGGAGGGCAGAAAAAGGGATCCTGGTGTGATTAGGCGTCAGCGTTTGCTGAATTGGACAGGACAGCTGAGCTGCCTGGTTATTAACTCCCTCAGAAAATTCTCAGGCTCTCGCGAGCGCGCCTGAATACTGCCATCTGGATCGATAAGCAATCTCCGCTGTGTACTGAGCAACTGCACCTTTCATTTGTCTCAGGCGGTCCCTCTCTCTTACTCTTGCCCCCTCGCCATTGAACAGGTGTATTGTCCAGTGAAGAGAGAGGGAGAAAGAAACTTCTCCCCGCTCTTCCCATTTCTGTTTCTCTCTGGCCATCACTCACATTTGGTCTTTCTTCTTTCCTCCTCTAGTCACTAGCCAGGGTCTCTATCACTGCTAACATAATGACCCGGGGGGAGAAAAGGCGAAGCCGCCATCACTCCCGGCACGGGCCAGCATTAGGCGGGCATGCGCTGGGAGGGGGGAGGGTTTGATGCTTGATGCCTGACAGCGGAGCAGATGTCATGACCGGGGCTCCACCTCAGCCCAGAGAGGACAAGCATTTGGCAGACACTAGAGAGGGGAAAAATTAGAAAATGGGAATTGGACATGTTTCGCTAAACACAGAGGATGCCTTTAATAGGATGATCTAGCACACACACCTGTGTATGGAGCATATCGCTCAGCAGCGTGTGGGTTTAATAGACCCTTAAACACTCATTTGCGTTTGCAAAATTGGATGCGTGCTTGGGTTGAAGCATCCGCACATATTGGCAATGTTGTACAGTTTTAGCTAATGTTTTGGCCACGGCGGGAGGGAGAGAGTGTAAATGTGTGTGTTAGCGCAGCGCTGCCTACACCGGCCTGTGTGTGCAGACTCAAAAGATGAATGTCCATACTGATTGCGTGAGCAGATTAAGCAGGCCTTGGGCTGATCACTTTGAGTGATTCTGCAGGCCATTGATTGGGTGGATGGATCTATTGATGAGGCAGGCAGCTGATGGGGAAGACATGATGAACATTAGCTCATCCTCTCACAGCACATACACTCGCTTCACTAGTTCAAAGTCTTAAAACACACAAATGCACATACAGTATAAACTGCTTTAGAACTATAAATAAGGATCCCGATGACTCTCCATGAAACAAATGTATGGTCAAATAATATTGTAATGCTTATTTGTGCATTTATTTGTGTGTGTGATTGTTATTCATGAGCACAGAGATGGGAAGTAACTGATTACATGTAATCCGGATTATGTAAATGTAGTAGTTCTAATGCTCAAAAACAGATTACACTTTTGTATGGAGTACATGATTGCATATTATTCACCCTATGGCAGTCAATTATTCTTAAATTATCGATTCCTCCCTAATTCTTTTTTTTTTGTCTTAAAATTTTCACTCTTAAAAATGTAAATGGGAGGCAGAGGATTTAGCTTTCAACACCCACAATATATAATGGCCATGTCGCAATGTCATGTTAAATATCATGTTTTAAAAAGTCATGTCAAAAGTATTCTAAAAGCAAGCCATGTCATTATTATTATTCACAATATTTGCTATGTTTCCATCCACCCGTTTTTATGCACAATTTAAAATAAAACTCTGAATGGAAATACCAAGATGTTTATTCATTCTAGAAATGCACATAAAAAAAATAGCAATGATTTATAGTTGGATACTTTTTTATTTTATAAATTCTTTGATAAGTAAATATATACATATAATTCAAATTATTATTTAAAACTACAATAGATAAATTCTACAAAAATCCATCTACAAAATCTACAAACTGTGAAAACACTGATTTAATGTACAGTACACATTCTCAGTTATATTTTCACAGTCCATTCATTGTATGAAATAAGTCAAAGTCGAAAGAAAGTCATGAGTATGGAGACCCATATTTGGAATTTGTGCTCTGCATTTAACCCATCCAAGTGCACACACACAGCAGCGAACACACACCATGATCACATCCCTGGAGCTGTGATAGGAATTCTATGTGTCCAAAAATATAAGTCAATACAGGAAAATTATAAATGATTTAATTATAAATTATATAAAATTAGGCTTTCCCAGTGATGGGTTGCAGCTGGAAGGGCATCCGCTGCATAAAACACATGCTGGATAAGTTGGCGGTTCATTTCGCTTTGGCGACTCCAGATTAATAAAAGGACTAAGCTGAAAAGAAAATGAATGAATGAATAAAATTAGGAAGTCACGGTGGCGCAAGAAGGTTGTTGGTTCGAGCCTCGGCTGGGTCAGTAGGCATTTCTGTGTGGAGTCTCCCCGTGTTCGCGTGGGTTTCCTCCGGGTGCTCCGGTTTCCCCCACAAGTCAAAAGACATGCAGTATAGGTAAACTGGGTAAGCTAAATTGTCCACAGTGTATGTGTATGAATGAGTGTGTATGGATGTTTCCCAGTGATGGGTTGCAGCTGGAAGGGCATCCGCTGCATAAAACATATGCTGGATAAGTTGGCGGTTCATTCCGCTCATTAATAAAGGGACTAAGCGGAAAAGAAAATGATTGAATGAATGAATAAAATTAACACTGATTTAAGGTATAGTACACAGTCTCAGTCATATTTTCACAGCCATTCATTGTTTGAAATAGGAATTCTATGTGTCCAAACGTAAGTCACAACAGGAAAATTATAAATATTTAGGGACAATACACACAGCATACCTCTCACTAGCAATGTACTAGTCATACACAAACAATATGCACTAATAGACACAATACAAACAGCACTCTGATGGCACTAGACAAAATAGGAAGAGCAAATCATAAATATACTTTTAATCAGTCCAAACTGCAGCTGTGTGGGTGTGTACATGGCATTCGGCTCCAAATTTCCTACACAATGATGAATAATTCATTGTCCTGAGATATTTTTAGAAGGAATGTCTGCATAACTGCAGTAATAGTTCTTAATGAATTATGTGTACATTATACGTAAGTTTACGGGAACATGAATCAGTATTATCAATAGAAAGATCTTTAAAGAGCTTTTCTCTCTTTTGAACAAAACCCACTTCTTAAAAGGTTTTTTTTTTTTCTTTCTCACAACCGTTCTTCTTCTCTGAAGTCCCAAAATTTCCTGTTGATTTTTCACTGACGTAGACACTTTTCCCTAAGAATCTTTCTTTTTTTTATCCTGTCTTTGACTGCTCTTCTTTCAAGGTCATTTCCAACATGGAATCTATAAACCCCCGAATGGGCAAAGTTATAAGAATTCGTACTTTTTAATGAGCAAGTTAAAATATTTCCATCTCAGACCCACCGATTTAAAACGATCCCACAATCTACCAAGAGGAGAGGGTGAAATTACTGTGCAATTACTCCTTTCTTTCTTTCTCAGTCGCACCCTGATATGTGACACATCTGCTCTCTCTCTCTTTGAAATTCGGAACGATCCAGACCGCTTGATATTGTTGGTGTCTGTCATTGCTAAGCTTTCAGATGATGCAATCACGAAGAGTTAAAGATCCAACAGTTTCTGATTCACTGTCGCTGGATATTTCTTCATCAAGCCCAAGGCTTAGTCGTCTCAGTAAACAAGTGCAATGTTTGTGAGCGTGACAGTGATGGTAATATGTGGCTAGGTGAGCTGTCCTGGAGCCGGTCACCTTTCACCACCTGTCATCCGCACCTCATATCAAACACACTCAAGCACTCGTGTATGTTTTAAGCTGCTGAAGCATCCCAGAGGTGCTAACATGCCCTAACCCTGCTTACTTCTCAAGGAGATGCATCTGACGCTCTTCAGATTCCCCTCTAGATGTGTCTCACTCTCTGGGGCTTTGATATAAATTAGACTGGACTGCATGCCATTTGAATCTTTTTTTTTTTTCTACCTGTTTGTGATCTATAATTAGTGCTGATGACACCTGCTGTCAGCGGAGAAAAGTGTAAGGCAAAGTCTCAAAGCTTACAGAGCAAAGAAAGACCACCCTAAGTGCCTTTAATAATATTTGTGTTCTTAACTACAGAGCAGTGCTCCTGAAGATTTGGGTCGCGTTGCATAAAACAAACAGCATAATGATAATGTGCCGTGTTGGCTTGCAGTTAAGCACGCAGCAGAGAGGCTATAGATTATACTCTCTCGACTGCTTCTTGAGAAAGTGCATATGTAGGCATCATACAAATTAGAATTCATTTGATGACTTATGGATTTAAATTTGCAACAAATTTGATTGAGGATGATTCACCGGCTTGGAACCGGATCCATCCAGCCTTCTGCCCATTGTGTCCCTTGATTGATTTTTAAGTTAGCGGGAAGCAATCGGTAAGCACCACCCAATCAAGGCCTACGAACATAGCGCAGATTAGACAATTTGTGGTAATCAATGAAAATATTCCATGATTTGCTAGCACTCAATCGGCACCGTAAATCAAGACCGTAATGCCTGGGTTAGTTAGCGATAAAACAAGAGCTCCTGACAGGACAAACTATAATGGATGAATTAGAAGGGCAGGTCAGGAAGTGGGGGGTGTAATAAGGCTGATATACAAGCTCTATATACCCACCCGAACCCCTGCGCCCGCAACAGAGCTGTCAACTGCTAATGGCTTAGCAAAAGTACCGGTGTTTATCATCTGCCTTCCGTACACATATTCATTCATTTATTTAGTGCTCTGATGCAGAATCATCATTTTCAGTATTTCACATCCTGCCATCACACACCACACACACACAAACACACACTTACACATACAGTGCTCTGCTATGTGTGCTTCCGCACCAACTCCTGCTGAGCTCTATAGGAAAATTACAGTCATAAATAAGACAATCAGTTAAATGATGTTTATATTATTATTTGTGTTATGTATGTGTGTTCCTCTATGTGCTGTGTGCATAACATCTTTTTAAGCATATTTCACAACATAGAACAGTGAAAGAACAGAAAATCAGTTATTTAGAGAAACAAATGTTTAATAATAGTTCAAATAAATATAATAACCATAATTGTAGAACTCAGTCTTACCTTAATGCCAAGCATCAGTAAGTGAAGTATACTATTCTAGAAATAAAAAAAGGTTTGTGCACAGTGTACTTAAAATCATGTAATGTAATGTTTCATTTGGCATTTCTGTGTGGAGTTTGCATGTTCTCCCTGTGTTGGTGTGGGTTTTGTCCGGGTGCTCCGGTTTCCCAACAAGACATGTCTTTCCAAGACATGCGCTAAAGGTGAATTGGGTAAGCTAAATTGTCTGTAGTGTATGTGTGTATGTAACCTGGTCCTCCAGGTTGGGGGTTGAGCGCTGGGCTAACCACCCACCTCGTAAAAATGAGATGTTATGAAACACCAACATGGTGCGGCTAAATATCAACTTTGATATAAACGGTCCTAGGAGTAAATAAGTAAGGAAATGTTCAGTAATTGTACATGTATTATTTTATACAATGCTAATAATGCTGCCTCTTAATTTACTTTGTATTGTAGAGAAGGGTTAGAGCTCAAAATATATGGCATAAATGTATGGTTATTTCAGTATGATTATAATTAAACTCAACTAACCCAAATCCTGACCCTAAACATTAATTAAAGGGATTGTTCACCCAAAAATGAAAATTACCTCATCATTTACTCTCCCTCATGTGGTTTTAAACCTTTATGACTTTCAATATTCTGTTGAACAGAAAGAAAGAAAGTTTGAACAATATTGGTTGCTGGGACACATCCCCATCCCCAACCAGTCCCAGCAACCAGTATTTTTCAAAATATAATCCTTTGTGTTTAATAGAAGCAACTTAAAATAGGTTTTGAACAAGAGTAGGGTGACTAAAATGAAGAACTTTCATTTTTTGGTGAACTATCCCTTTAACATGACTTATACTGTAGTTACACTAAAAGGACACCATTAAAAATTGTGTAAGTAAATAATAATTTTATATACCATATTTTATATATATATATATATATATATATATATATATATATATTCATACAATAGTTCTGTCTGGTTCTCGAATCTGATTGGCTGATAGCTGCGAAATATTCTGCAATATCAAAACTCGTACAGCCTCCTCACCCTTCTGTATTACTCCACCCACATAGAGTGACAGCAGATCAATAAACTCACTACAGTTTGACAAATATTGCAGCTGTTGGACAACATAATGTACTTTTGAGGCTTTTTTAGTCGAGAATGTAATTGTTTAGATTGCAATTATGCAGTTTATTTATAAGGTTATTATTGCCTATATTAAATATTTAAGTGTGTGATTGAGTGTGTATGGATGTTTCCCAGTGATGGGTTGCAGCAAGAAGGGCATCCGCTGCGTAAAACATATGCTGGATGATAAGTTGACGGTTCATTCCACTGTGGCGACGCCTGATTAATAAAGGGACTAAGCCAAAAAGAAAATGAATGAATGAATAATTATAGTGCATTGAGTGTGAGATGGGACTCACATATAAGGAATCAGGGGCGGACTGGCCATAGGAAGGGATAATCTGCTAGTGATTGTGTTGCTTTGGCTTTTTCAGGGTTAATTATTGTGATTGCAACAGAAAAATACTGGGAAATGTCTGTAGACTGATGGCATTTCATGCTGTTCAGCCTTATAATCTTAAATTGTAAGCAAAATCACTTGTTTTGTCATCACTTTAGACATTATGCTAGAGAATCATTCAAATACTAGCTCTAAAGTGACGTTTGTGAAGTAGCAACGGTTTCTGCTGTTCTGACGTCAGCTGCAGATGTGAATGAATGGTGGAAGAAGGTAGTTCCTTGTAAAAAAGGATTTTTAGACTGTGTTTGATATATATACAGTTGAAGTCAGAATTATTAGCCCTCCTTTGAATATTTTTTTTCTTTTTTCAATATTTCACCAAATGATGCTTAACAGAGCAAGGAATTTTTCACGGTATGTCTGATAATATTTTTTTTCTGGAGAAAGTCTTATTTGTTTTATTTCGGCTAGAATAAAAGCAGTTTTTAATTTTTCAAAAACCATTTTAAGGTCAAAATTATTAGCTCCTTTAAGCTATATTTTTTCGATAGTCTACAGAACAAACCAGCGTTATACAATACTTGCCTAATTGCCCTAACCTGCCTAGTTAACCTAATCAACCTAGTTAAAACTTTAAATGTCACTTTAGGCTGTATAGAGGTGTCTTGAAAAATATCTAGTCAAATATTATTAACTGTCATCATGGCAAAGATAAAATAAATCAGTTATTAGAAATGAGTTATTAAAACCTTTTATGTTTAGAAATGTGTTGAAAAAAAATCTTCTCTCCGTTAAACATAAATTGGAGAAACAAAATAAACGGGTTTATAATTCAGGGGGGCTAATAATTCTGACTTCAACTGTATATATCTGTCAAGTGAGTGAAGTAATTATCTTCTATTTAAGATCTCCAGTCTGTGAGCTCATGAAAAAAAAAAATATGTATAAACATATTTTCACATTCACTAAATGCAATTTATGTTTTATCAAAACAAAATCGTTTTGAACTAATATGCTGTTTTCTGCATAGAAATCACTCAGCTTATGTATTTTTTTAAATATAGAAAATGTTTATAATGTCCATGGGAACTAAGCTCTAACACTGACCCCAACTAAATCACCGGATGATCCTACCACGACTTTTTGAAAAGGCAAAATGTAATTCATTTGGGTTGGAAAAGAGAATGATACCTTACACTATCTCTCTCTCTTTGTGATCCACCTGGCCTGTTCTCCTGACAGGTGCTGGGTCTTTGTATTGTGTTGTAATGGCTTGACTAGACTGATGCTCCGACGGCTGACCTCCACCAGAACATCTGATTCTATCATCCAACGCCCTGCTCGGGGGTCAGACTGCTTTATCAGAGGAATTACCTAAAGTGCCTGTTATTTCATCATCCTGCCCGCCAATACAGGCTATTCCTTTAATTTATACACCCCCAAAACAACTGCAGTCTCCATACATCAACCTCTTCCTGCAAGAGGTAAAATATCACTCGCTCATCCGAGGCCAGGTGTAGAATCATTAACCTCTGTCGCAGCCAGAGCAAGGGGCTATTATGGGATGGAGGCGATGCCCGTACTGAGAGAAAGAGAGAGAGAGAGGCTTTTGTGACTTGAGCTGTCCTTTAATACACACTTCTCAGACACCGGCATGCATCAATACACTGACTTCCTGCTCCCACAGGCAGCTGCTGGACTTAGGAATGTGAGCCGGTGTGTGGGACTTGTGTGTTTGGTGCAATTCTATCCTCTAATGTGGGAAAACCTTAGAAATAATGACTCGAGAGGTATATTCAGGGTGCAGTACATGTTAAGTTCAGTTGATGGCATTTGTAATGCTTATTAAAAAAAAAAAAATCTGTTCTTCATTTTCTTAAAAAAATATTATGAAATAAATAAAAATATAGTGGGGCAGTTACAAAGGAAGCAAAAAAAAAATCTAATATTTTACTCTAATATTGAGATTTTTTTTCATTTCTTTTTGTTAAAAATAATACAGTACTTATTTTCATCAAGTAAGCATTGAATTGAACAAAACACTGAAAAAAGGATGCTTACAATCCTTTCTATTTCAAACAAATGCAGATCTTTTGACCTGTCTGTTAATCAAAGGAAACTGAAAAAGATTTCCATACAAATAAGAACCTGCCTGCCCAATATTTAGCTTTTCTGTCACGGAATTATCTTAAAAGATAGTAAAATACTAAATAAAAACATAATATTATTGTTTTAATTGCATTTGTTTGAATTATTGTAACAGTGGTGTTCACACCAAGAAAAAATAACTATAAATGTAACCATAACAACAGCCAAGTCCACACTAATGAATTACTGTATAGCAATTTTTTTTATTGTTTCTTAGAACATGCTGCATTTTTTCATCTGCCAAACTGGAAAATAATTTTAATGACATTTGAAAATGAACCTAATGATAATATTCCTCTGTGTCATTATCATTATAGCTATGATGTAGACAAAGATGTGCATTTGAATATAGCTCTACAGAAGATTACATTCACGCTTAAATTATGTTAATCGGAAACAGTGAGCAAGATTGTAGGATAGTTTACCCAAAAATGTACCTTTGCTGTTCGGTTTACTCACCCCCAGGTCATCGATGATGTATAGTAAGTGACTTTTTGTAATATATATCAAAAAATGTGTATATATATATATATATATATATATATATATATATATATATATATATATATATATATATATATATATATATATATATATATATATACTGTATATCTCAAGAAAACGAACATTATTAATCCATAGGCTCAACAAACAGCCCCGATTGCATTCACAACAGTCACAAAATAGCGTATGTGCGATGCAAACTCGGACTTGAGCTGAACCAGATGAACTACATTTTATTTATATACAGTTGAAGTCTGATTTATTAGACCCCCTGAATTATTCGCCCCCTTGTTTATTTTTTTTTCCCTATTTCTGTTTAACGTAGAGAAGATATTTTAACACATTTCTAAACATAATAGTTTTAATAACTCATTTCTAATAACTGATTTATTTTATCTTTGCCATGATGACAGTTAATAATATTTGACTAGATATTTTTCAAGACAATTCTATACAGCTTAAAGTGACATTTAAAGGCTTAACTAGGTTAATTAGCTTAACTAGGCAGGTTAGGGTAACTAGGCAAGTTATTGTATAATGATGGTTTGTTCTGTAGACTGTTGAAAAAAAAATAAAGCCTAAAGGGGCTAATAATTTTGACCTTAAAATGGCTTTTAAAAATTTAAAACTGCCTTTATTCTAACCCTAATAAAAACAAATAAGACTTTCTCCAGAAGAAAAAAAATAATATCAGACCTACTGTGAAAATTTCCTTGCTTTGTTAAACATAATTTGGGAAATATTTAAAAAAGAAGAAAAAAATCTAAGGGGGTTTAATAATTCTGACTTCAACTGTAGGTTGCAGCCCCATTTGATGAACAATTAATGTATTGGTCCTCATCTGCTGTATGTGTCTCCATGGTTTTTTCATTTATTTATTTTTATTTATGTATTTTTTTTATAAATGTGGGACAGGCCAAAGTATTTTGTGAAATAATCAACGTATTTGACCTTTACATCTGCCATATACTGAATGAAGTTTATTAAAGCCTCATCTTCTGAACGTTTTTTTTTATGAATTACTTTATTTATTATTAATACATTTATTTATTTATTTAAAATTCTGGACAAGTCAAAGTTACTGTGGAGGTTATTAACATGCTGTCAGTTGACCTTAATATCTGAGCGAAGTTTACTAAATGACTAAGAATCAGTCTCCTGCAAATCTGCAGAGGTCTGTATTGGTGTGTTATAGTACCATTCAGCTTTAACAAGACCCCAGTGAGAATGCGCTTCAGCAATCTGTCTGTAGCTGTAGTATGTTGATGTTACAGTAAGGGCTTGCCTGACTTTGCTTACCCTTGGAAAGCTTCTCTCTCCCTATGATCCAACATCTGAAGAGATGATAAAAACCCTCTGGTAGCCTCAGAGCAGCTGCCTGGCTTAACATTGTCAAAAAGCTTTTTTTACTCCCCCCATCGTTTCAACCTCTGGTGTGTATTTTATTGAGCCGTTCTCATCCCTCCCAACTGCATAAGCTGTGTTCAAAATGTATTTCCCTGCTCATTAAAACAGACAGCCATGCACACTACATACACACACTCTCTTGTTCTGAGAAAGGATCAGGCTATGAATGTTCTCTGAACTCACTTTTAAGTTTTCACACAATAAGCTTCATTAATATTCAGCAATTCCAATATTCTTACAATTCTTACTGATCAATTTTCAGTAACAGTTTACCCAGTATGTGTTAAATAATGCATTATGACACAATTTTCATCTAACACTTAATTAATTATAATTCCTTACATTTATATACGAAGTGCTTTTCTGGACACTCAAATAACACATTTTTGGGGGGAATCTTCTCATCCAGCAACATCCAGCTGCATGACGTGATGGCAGCCATATTGCACCACACCACACACCAGCTGATTGGTGGAGAGGAAACAGGGTGATGAAGCCAATTATGATATGGGGATGGTTAGGAGACCAAGACGGACAGAGACCTGTGGGCAAATTTGGCCAGGATGCTGGGGTTAAACCCCTACTCTTTTTTTGGGAGGACATCCTGGGATTTTTTACGACCACAGAGAGTCAGGAGCTCGGTTTAACGTCTCATCTGAAAGACAGTGCTCACTAAGCAGCATAGAGTCCCCATCAATATACTAGTAGGGATGGCTGACGTGAATCTGACGTTTTGACACAGTGTCGAGATCCCAAAGCGCAAGTGTTTCAAAACACTGCACCGAAGCATGATCTGAAGCACCCGGGTCACGTGACTAAGGTGATTCGAAATACCAAGGTCACATGACTAAAGTGTTTCAAAACATCAGGTCACCTGACTAAAGCAATTCAAAACTTCAGTCGTTTCTGAAGCATTTCGAGACCTGGCAAATCCACATTTTATTGACAGGGTTTTTTTTCATAACTGTGCTACAAATGTCTTTGAATCCCGACTTGAACAAATACTCCTAAATTCTGACTTTTTTATTCATTTTATTAATGTTATTTTTTATGATCAAAACGAGACATATTTATTCACAGTGTTCATTCGCATGTCAGACCAATGTTAAGACAAAATACCTCACAAGAACAGAGCATTTAAAAAATAATGTCAACCACTGCATTACCCTGGATTCGAACACATTATTTCTGCATGCTATTCAGGAATTCTCACCGCTCCACTAAATCACTTGTAACTTTAATTCTACAATGTGGAGTATAAATCCACAATTTTCATACATTTTCCTTTGCTGAAGCTGTTCCAGAGCAATACATAAAATATAACCACGAGTTGTCACTGTAGAGACAAGTTTAGAAACATTTCGAAACTTCGACACATTTGCTTCAACTGTTTCATGAAGCCTTGCTCTGCCCACCACTATATACTGGGGCATTAGGACCCACACAGACTGCAGGTTGACCGCCCGCTGCTGGTCTCACTAACACCACTTCTGGCAGCAAGCGAGCTTTCCCATGTGGTCTCCCATCCAGGTACTGACCAGGCACAGCCCTGTTTAGATTCAGTGGGCGTCACTGGGCGTCAAAAGCAGAATATTACGTTATTGTCACTAGTGCGCATATTAAAATAAAGCCATGATGACTAGGTGTGGAATCATGGGAGTTGTTGTAGTCATTACATCCAATGAGACTCAGGCAGAAATCATGTTCATCATGAAAGATGAATGTGAAAGCTGTAGTCTCTTCTGTCAGATGCCGTTCATGTGCATGAGGAAACCATGTACTCCTAATGACCGAATCAGGATGCAGCAGTCACATCTAGTTCATTTTCAATGGGATAAACTCAGAAAGCAGCAAAATGCAGTTTCAGTGGTGGCGTTGAGGCAGTGGCAAAATAAAGATGAAAATAAGCATACTGTGTGGGACATACTGTGTCTTACATGAAAATCATGACAGACATGTTTCTAAGAAATAGCAAATAAAATTAACACAAGTACAAAATTTTGTTATAGTTACGAAAATGTCTCTCAGTAAAGTAAAATAAACTTTGCAAACCAGTCAGCAACTGGGGTCATTGCACACTAGTACACACAAGCATAGAGGTTCACACCATGTATCACTACAGTATAAAGAGCAAAAAAAAAGACTATTTAACTCACACAACTATAGTGGCTCATACCAATTTACTGTTATTTTACTGTATAAACAAATCTAGATGTGGACGGTTAGTTAATGTTTATTCATCAATATTAGTAATATTGTTTCAGTGTAAAGGATCTTAAGTAAACTGGAATGCTGATTGTGTTCATAGATAGATCTGATTCTAGAGAATTAGGCCCAATCCCAATTCTACCGCTTAGACCTTGCCCTTACCTCTCGTTTTGCGCGTTCACGTGAAGGGGTAGGGGTGTACCAATTCTCTTTAGCTTGAAGACGAAGGGCTAAGGGGAGAGGATAGATACCCCTTCAAACGAAGATTTTTCAGGACCAAACTCAAAACCAAGGGGTAAGAAAATTTCTCAGAATACACCAGTCACAACGGCAGGATCGCTGCACCCGGAAGTAAAGAGATGCACAAATTAATTTTTTCATCACTATTACGAATTTTTACAACAAACAGGCACATGTTTTAATATATTAATAACCGTGTTTGTGTTTTATCATCATGCTTTTTTTTAAAACGCTAAAATAAAAACCGCTAAATTTCACAATCTAAAATAACTCCTGTATAGCAGTCCCACAACATTCTGACACTCGAATACCCTGTCAGAAAACTCTAGTGGCTAGAAATGACCTATTTACAGTGTCTGCTATAATGGTAATGTTGTTTTTGGTGTGTTTACATAAATTAATATGGTAACTGTGTAAATGCACAGTATAGTTACGATCTTATTGCTACATTATGTTGTTATGATAACATAATATATGGCTTCAGTGATTTCCTGAAGATAAAAACCAAAAAATAAAGCAACTGGAATAATTACAGCAGTCGCGATCGTCTGATCTCATATGAAGCAAGAGATCGCAATGGCATATGATGACGTGTGCAGGTGTTGTAGTGCTCTCCCATTTGTTAGGGGTAAATTTTGAAGCACTTCCCCTTAGCCCTTGAAACAGAGTGTGAAGGGGAAGGGCTTCAAAATTTACCTCTAACAAACCAAGGGGTAGGGGTACAAAAATAGAATTGGGATTGGGCCTTAGTCTTATAGAAAATGAAGACTAATGCTTTAGGTTTCCTGTAGTATTCCTACAAGAGAATACTAAGAGTTTTAAATGGCAGCATATATTTAAAAGACTGTCAAATTGATATCTCAATCAGGTCCAAAATGATCAGTCACAAATATTGCAATCAGACCAAATCATTTCAAATTCATTCATTAATTTTCTTTTTGGCTTAGTCCCCTTATTAATCAGGGGTCGCCACAGCATAATGAACTGCCAACTTATCCAGCATATGTGTTATGTGTATATGTGTGCCCTTCCAGCCACAACCCATCACTGGGAAACACCTACACACTCTCATTCACACACATACACAATGGACAATTTAGCTTACCCAATTCACCTATAGCGCATGTCTTTGGACTGTGGGGAAAACCAGAGCACATGGAGGAAACCCACGTGAACACGGGGAAAACATGCAAACTCCACAAACGCCAACTGACCCAGGCTCGAACCAGCAACCTTTTTGCTGTGAGGCGACATCGCTACCCACTGCGCCTGAAATTCCCTTGAACTTATCTAACAATACCACATTATTTACCTTATAATGCATAAATTACCTTGTAGCAGAATTTAAGCAGCATAAATAAGCAGCCTTTTGCTCATACTCCTTTAGAGAAATGTAATAAATAAAAGCCGAATGCCATAATTCCTTAAACCTTTGTCAGACTGCTGTACAAACTGTAAAAACAGATGAAAATTGACAACGTAAAAATCAAAAAAAGATTTTTAATAAATAAATCAGCATCTTGAGATGATTATAAAAAACTTTTAATGATTACAACCTTTTCACCTTTCTACAACACTCAGTAGCTAATTTGTCTCTAGACATTGATGCCTGAGATAAAGTGTTGGAAGGAAAAGACTCTCTTGAGACTTAGAAAAGGCCACATTTAAAGCACTGCACTTCTGGATTCTGCACACCTTACATGTCTTTCCAGATGACGCCTTGCTAAAAATCTGCCTCATGTGTAAAAATGCACCAGCACAAACCTTTCTAACACCAGGCAGACCTTTTCTTTCAACGCATCAAACCCAAACTCCCCAAGCACCCTCGCAAGGGTACAGACAGCTCCCAGTGCACTTCACAGGCTGTTTTCATCTCATCTCCCATCATACAGAGCAAATATCAAAAATGTGATTTGAATGTCAGGGAAAATTATCCCTGAAGGACAAAGGAAAGAGGCACAAAATGACAAACTCGTTCAACAGCACATTGAGTTTTCTTTTATTGGAATCAAACGAGCCGTCCGCCTCTCTCTTTCCAGTATTCCCCTATGTGAAGACCTCATGACTGAGTGAGAGAGAGCGAGATGAAGAGAAAGAGAGAAAGCCTTCGCTTCTCTAGACACCAGGCTAACAGCCCAGAAGGTTAATTGAAGTCTGGGCGAGTGACTTTGGTGGCCTGTCTTTAACAGGACGACCTATAAATGTTTAAATGTTTGATTTCTGCTTAGCTATCGAAAAAAATGGATCTTGTGATCTTTTTTTGCATGCCTAATGTCCTTGGACAAGGACTTGGGACAGGTTATTGAGTTAGTGCGCTAGATAAATCTGAACACCAGTCTTACATTACTCAACTAATGAGCTAATGAAATTTGAAAAATCAGTGCACTTCCTTCAGGGGATTGGACAGGAATGGAGACGTTAGCAGGTGGCGTGAAGATTGTTTGGAACTTTGAAAAATGTCCTGACTTATTGGGGAATCGTTCAGCAGCGTTTCATCCATCAGTGGGAAACCTACAGATATTTCAAAGCCTCGAAACTTCAGGCCTATCTGAGAATGAAATCTGCAGAGCATCCTAAATCTTTAAAAACTAATTTAGTTAATGACTTACCGCTGGCGATTAAAAGCTCTGCCTCCAGTTATACTGGCCTACTGATCAAAGTGTTTCATGATTTACTCGGCGGCGTTTGTGTGTGTGTGTGTGTGTGTCTGCATGTTTGAGTGTGCGCGGGCACGCACATAATCCTCCTTTTGCATCCTCGTCATTTGCGAGATAACCTTGTCATCGATCCACAAAAAATGCCTGTAGATGAAACGTGCATTCTTGAGTTCTCTTAATCAAGAAGCTTATTGATTATATGACTAATGATGGGCCATTAAGATATGGCTGAAATGAATGGTCTGTCGTATCATACTGAGCTCTCAGCTAATAGGATGTTTCAATCAAGAGATGTTCATGATATCGCTTCTGTTACAACTGCTCTCTAATTTTATCTGTTCTTTAAGATAAGTTAATGTCCTTGTTATGTCTAGAATGCTATTGATTTGCCACCGCTTGGGTATTGCAATGCTTTTTCATCTTTTTTTTCTGCACATAAAAGTATGATACCCTTTGGAAGGTGGGGGGGGGGATGGGGGCAGAAGCTGTGGACAGGTTTGCTAAATGACTGACCGAGCAAATAATTTCACTTCCTCTGCCTGCCTCATGTTTTACGCTGACTTTTCCATTTGGTCTTTAATTAGGAATCATTTCAGAGAGAAAAAGACACACCAGAGAAATACGAAATACAGGTTAAAGGCAGTAAAATTTGAAGGTAGAGCAGGATTCAGTCTCAGATACACTTTTTGTGTACTTAAAATATATAGTTTTTCCTCCAGTTCAGTCTAAGTTAAATTTAGGAATGCAGATTTTAGAAATTGTGGTCATAGTTTTTAAAAACTCATAGGTGTTAACAGCTTAAAAAATGAAAATTCATGTTTTGAGGCAAATTAAATAGGAAAAAATATAACTGGTTCGAGCCCTGGCTGGGTCAGTTGGCATTTCTGTTTGGAGTTTGCATGTTCTCCCCGTGTTTGAGTGGGTTTCCTCAGGGTGCTCAGTTTTTCCCCACAAGTCCAAAGTCACTCGCCATAGGTGAATTGGGTAAGCTAAGTTGTCCATAGTGTATGTGTGTGAATGAGTGTGTATGGATGTTCCCCAGTGATGGGTTGCAGCTGGAAGGGCATCCGATGCGTAAAGCATATGCTGGATAAATTGGCGGTTCATTTCGCTGTGGTGACCCCAGATTAATAAAAGAACTAATCCCAAAAGAAAATGAATGAATGAATGAATGAATAATATAATATAATATAATATAATATAATATAATATAATATAATATAATATAATATAATATAATATAATATAATATAAAACTAAATGTTTAGAGTAATAATAATAACAAATGAATACATTACAAAAATATATACAAAGGCTTTGAAAGAAATTTCAAAGAAATTAAAAACTTGTATTCAGGAAAAACACATTGAAGTAATAAAGTACAAAATAAGTTTTTTGGAGTGGGGAGGGGGATCATATTTCAAATAAATACTATACTTTTGAACTTTTTATTAATCTAATAATTCTGAAGGATTAAAAAAAATCTATCGTGGTTTCCTCAGCAATATAAAGCTGATGTTTTTAACATTAAAACAATAATAGGATGCTTTTAAAGCACCAAAGCAGCATATTAGATCAGCATATTTATGTCTGAAGGATCAGGTGACCTAAGTACAAGAATAATGGATGCTGAAAATTCTGCTTTAAAATCAAAGGAGTAATGTACATTCATTCATTTTTCTTCGGCTTAGTGCCTTTATTCATCTGGGGTCGCCACAGTGAAATGAACCACCAGGAGTGACTATGGATGTGTTCTGTTCTCTGTTTTTCTGTTAAGAAAAAAGTATATTTGTGCCTGATTCATTTTATAATGTTAAAAACTGTTATCAAACAGGTTTTCTAATGTAATATTCATTCATTCCTTTTCCTTCGGCTTAGTCCATTTATTCATCAGGGGTCACCACAGTGGAATAAACCGCCAACTTATCCAGCATATGTTTTACACAGCGGATCCCCTTCCAGCTGCAACCCAGTACTGGGAAACATCCATACACATTGATTCACACACATACACTATGGCCAATTTAGTTTATTCAGTTCACCTATACAGCATGTCTTTGGACTGTGAGGGAAACTGGAGCACCTGGAGGAAACCCACACGAACACGGGGAGAACATGCAAACTCCACACAGAAATGCCAACTGACCCAGCCAGAACTCAAACCAGTGACCTTCTTGCTGTGAGGTGACAGTGCTAATCACTGAGCCACCATGTCGCCCAAAGGAATAATATATATTTTAAAATATACATTTAAATAAAAAAAATATTTCAAGTGATAAAGATATTTCATAATTGTTATAAATTTACTATATTTGGATTTTTGACAAAAATGTTGGTACGATTTAAAACTTTTAAATAGTAGTAGCCTACAGTATATAGATATATGAGCTTCAGACTGTTGGCAAGACTTTGTTGACTTCGGCACTATTGTGTTTGTGTGTGTTTGTGCAGATCGCTGGCCCTCCAGAGTGGTGTTTGGTTTCACAACACACAAAGGCCATAAGTGGTGTAAGCTTTGTTTAACGAAGAACATTCAATAGCTGGAGGACGGGGTTCAGCTCCATCCCGGGCCAGAAGGGAAGCACGACAGGCATCCCAGGGGTGTGTGAGTAACCTTCCGTATTGAAGGGGTCTCTGACAGTTTCCACATGGTGTGAGGGGGAGTACATGAAGCCTGTGAATGAAGACCACTATAAACATGATACCCGACGCACTGCAGACCAGGTGTCAAACAGTCGGTAGCTTGAATGCACCACTGCTTGTCAATAGACATCTATAGACTGGGGAAGAGGTGTTCAAGAGAGAGTAAGGCCCTGTTTACGCGTGGTTTAAGAAGCTTTTTTTTTTTGTCAATTTAATCACACACAGACATTGCTAAATACAAGTTTAAACAGGGTCTAAAATCCCAGGTAGCAAAGAATTCTGGCCCAGATTTGGCATAAAGCTTGCACAGCAGACAGCATGTGGGCCAAACATGGCCTGGGTTTGGCAGAGGGGGCACCATTTTTAAGGCGGCACACAATACTTGGGCCAAATGTAAAATGTAGTATTTGGCCCAGATGTTAATAATTGATATGTGGGCCATGTAAGTTTGGCTTTTGACCTCCATTTAAAATACATTTTTATTATTTTTGAATAAAGAAAAAACTTCTACCAATCAGATCGCTTCGAGAAAAAAGTGCAATGCTTCATGGGTTTATCAATTTCATTGCAGTTGTGATGCACCAACATATCTGGCCCAGTTCAGGCTCAGTTATGGGTTATTAACTTGGCTGAGACTTGGCCCAGATATGGTCCACGTTTGGCCCTTGTCTAGCATCCAGATTCACTGCGGCATGTGGGCCAAGCAAAAGCTGATTGTGTGGGCCAAAGCTGGGCCAGAGAAATTTTGCTATGTGGCATGTTTTGAAGCTGTCAAAAACAATGTGGCTGCTTTCAAAGTGTAATCCCTCAGGTGGTTGAATGCTGATTTGCTGATGCTGATTCTGAATCAATGCTGATTTTAACACAAACCCACAGCATTCAGTGTACTTCTGTGGCTAATATCAGAGCAAAAAACAATGTATACATACAATATTGCCCATAGACACTCTTCAAAAAATCCGGAAAGTGGCCAAAAGTGAACAAAAACAAGGTGTAAACAGAAATGTGTATCCATCATATGTTTGTGATCCAATTGACCAAAACACACACCAGGTGTAAACAGGGCCTCTCCAATTAAGACTTAACTCCTGTGATGGAGGTTGAACATTTGAAGCACAGGTTGAGATTTGTCCTCTTAAGAACAGATTAACAGAAATGATAAGTGTATACCATGATCCTGAACTGCTCCTGACCTTCATGTGTGCTGGAGAGCATCACCTGTCTGGGCTAGGACTCGGTTGTCTATTCCGACTGCATCTTTGCCACGTCCTTGTTGGCTACATCTCTCGCTCCTGATCTCGGGTTCACGCGGCCGTAATGGCAGGCGCATAAACAGAGTGTGCAGCTTGTCAGACCTAATGGTGCAATGTTAAAACATGAGGCCTCTAGGGGTCCATATAGCGTCGCCCCCTCAGACCATCAAACCCCCTGCCCTCAGCCGGCATTATGATCAAAAGCTTCACCTTGCAGCCCGAAGGTGGAGAGAGGCAGAGGAGGGATGAGGAAGAGTCCTCATTATGGCTCCGAGACATCCATTTGGGCATTTTTAATATGTGTATCCTATTAAGCTCTTTAAGTGCTTTTTGATAATTGTGCTTTGTACTTTTACAGCACTCCAGTCTATTCCCAGTTCAATTTCCTCTTTTATCGGACGTTTGAAATATTGATCTCTGACAGATAAAAGCAAACACTATAATCTTGCTCCTGAGAGAGAGAAAGCGAGAGAAGGAGAGAGCGAGGCGGCGCTGTAGGAATGCACTGGGGACGTCTCTTCCTTCCAAACCCTCTTTGTTTTATTGCGTTTCTTTGTCAACAGAATTTGCTTACTGAGATGCTTATGTAAAGCACCTGCTCGCTGATGGCTCGTTGATATGACCGTCTCACTCGGTCTCATTTACTTCTATCTGACTCTCTCTCTCTCTCTCACGCTCTCCATCTCCCTTCATCCGCCCCCTCCCTCGCCCCCCGTCAAATCCCACACTCCCCCCTCGACATTTTGCGGAGCGGAGCGGAGGGGCGGCAGAGGTGCTTTCGATGATTGCCACAGCTTAAACGGCTGTCAGGCCGGCCTGAATAAGCATGATTTATCCCCGTAGTGCTTTATGGAAGTTAGTGTTTTCTGTTAACCTGAGCTCTCAAATGCAGCTTGCTGCTGCCTGGCCGTCACATTAACCTGAATCAATCACGTCTTGATTTTTCCATAAAAGAAAAGCCAGCTGTAAATAACTGGGCGGACGCTGCGCAAGGATGAATGCGTGGTGCGGCGTATGGCCAGCTGCTGCGGCTGCCACTCAGTGCTCCAGTGTGGGCTTATTACAGCAACGCTGCTATTCCTACTGCAAGTCTTTCGTGGAGGTTGGGAGAGATAGATTGTGCAGTCAGGGTCTCTTAAGGTGTGCTTCAAATATGCTCTTTGGTTTTCTTTATTAGTTTGGTCATGACCAAATAAAAAGCAATACATTTGATCCTGGTTTTCCTGTCATTTTTAAGACTAAACAGCTTTCATGACATTAAATATCTTACCGAACATCGGTAAGTGCTGAACACTCACAGTATAATGGTATTTTTATCAGTTGAGAACTTAGGATGAGCTTTTACATGTATAAAGGGGTCAAAAAAGCCATGAATTCCTCCGTCACACATGAAAAAGATCTGTGGCAGCAGGAAGATATACAATCGAAGTCAGAATTATTCGCCCCCCTTTGAATTATTTTTCTTTTATAAATATTTCCCAAATGATGTTTAACAGAGCAAGGACATTTTCACAGTATGTCTGATAATATTTTTTCTTCTGGACAAAGTCTTATTTGTTTTATTTCAGCTAGAATAAATGCAGTTTTTTTTTTTTTTTTTTAAAACATTTTTAGGTCAAAATTATTAGCTTAATTATTTATTTAAGCTATATTTGTGTTCGATGGTCTACAGAACAAAAGATCATTATACAATAACTTGCCTAATTACCCTAACCTGCCTAGTTAACCTAATTAACCTAGTTAAGCCTTTAAATGTCACTTTAAGCTGTATAGAAGTGTCTTGAAAAATATCTAGTAAAATATTATTTACTGTCATCATGACAAAGATCAAATAAATCAGTTATTAGAAATGAGTTATTAAAACTATTATGTTAAATATTATATATGAACATGTTATATTGAAATTTAATGTCACAAGAAAATGCTTGAGCATCTTTTAGGGTCCATTTTCTGATATCATGTCTTGGTGTTAAATTAATCCAGATGTCTTTGGTCTGTGTTGTCTTTCAGTCATTTTTGAAGCAGACCATGACCCATCTTCTCGGTGGTCTACTTGTTTGGTGTGCAGGGTTCGTTGTTCATTCATTCATTCATTTTCTTTTCGGCTTAATCCCTTTATTCATCAGGGGTCGCTACAGCGGAATGAATCACCAACTTATCAAGCATATGCTTTACGCAGTGGATGCCGTTCCAGCAGCAACTCAACACTGGGAAACACTCATACCAAAGTCCCTTCAAGGCAAATCATTTCACTCAGCGGCCATCTTTGAAACACATCTCGGGCAGTATGCTCAGGCATTCTGTCTGAATGAGGAAACATCAAATTCTCCAAAACTGCTTGCCAAACCTACGACTGAATTTCATATTAGGAATCACCAATAAAATTAAACAACAACTGTCTTTTTAGTTTAATTTCTAAACATTCCAATCTCACAAAATCTGCAGAAACTCACGTCTGGTTCTAGCGCCTCCCCTGGAGCATCGTCAGTCTATAGCGATCAATGATTGGCTCCTGTACTAGTAGATGAGGCTCTATTCACCATCTTGACCGTTACACTTTTCCCCATTCAAAAAATATACGAGTGACATGTCTTGTGTATTCTATAGTCTTTGCCCATACACACTCTTTCACACACATACACAAGGGCCAATTTAGCTTATTCAATTCACCTATAGCGCATGTCTTTGAACTGTGGGGGTAACCGGAGCACCCGGAGGAAACCCACGCGAACACGGGGAGAACATGCAAACTCCACATTGAAATGCCAACTGACCCAGCTGGGGCTCGAACCAGTGACCTTCTTGCTGTGAGGTGATCTTGATATCCACTGAGCCGGTTCGGTGTTCACACTTTTTTTAAGAGCAATACCACCAAAACTTTTTTTAATCCTGCAAAGTGTGAACACACCTTTACTTAAACCTAAAGACATGTAAGGATGACATTGGATTGTTTTGTTTGTTTTTCCTCCCTCCATCCCAGAGCATCATTCTTGTGTCCTTTCATCTGAAGAAGCCAAGATCTCAGATTTGCTGTTCTTCTTTTTTTTTAGGTAGACCACAGAGAAAGCAAAACCTACAACCGTTCTTACATTTTTCTGCTGCTGTTTTCAGGCTTTTTAGCTTTCACAGACACTATTTAAGATTTACTGCAAACATTTGAGCATCCAACCCACTGTATTGACTTCATTTGACAAGCGTAATCCTTCTCCTCTTCCCCGTCGTTTCCATCCCAAGATCAATCACCTCATCAATGCTGCCTGACTGCTATGAAGTGCAGGCAGGAGGTTCGATTCCTGCTCAGCACCCTTACAGACTTGCAATAATATAGAAATTGATTCATCTTCAAAGTTTTCTTAAGTGCTCGTCCTGGTGCTGGGGGATGTCACTGGTTTTGTGGAAACACAAGCTCTTTGTGCTCCTCACCAAAGTGGAAGTTCTGAGAAAACAGCCCACACAAATGGATCACAACAGCAACTAAATAAAAGCCTCCCTGCAGGTCTTGCTTTGTCCAGTGTAATGAAATAATATCACCAGCCATGACAGCTTCATATATAACAGCCTGATGCTGTGCTGCAGTGTGGAGTAAAAATGAACTAAAAAGTGATGAATTCACAATAATAACTTTCAGCATGTATCAGCATAGGCATCGAACAAAAGATGAGGCGTATTAAAAATAAATGAAAGAAAAGATTTCATACACTACCGGTCAAAAGTTTTCAGGTTTTTTTTTTTTTTTTTGTTTTTTTTTAAGAAAATGATTCTGTTCATCAAGGCGGCATTTGTTAAATGTAAAAAATTGTTAAATTGTCAAATATTGATTCAAATTTTAAATAACTGTTTCTTGTTTTATGTAGTTTCAAATTAAATTATTACTCCAGTCATTATTGCTTTTATTACTATTACCATTAATAATAATAATATTAATAATATTGTAATGAAGCTGAAAATTCATCTTTAAAATCGCTGGAATAAATTATTAAATGAAATGATAAACTACTTTTGAACAGTTATTTTATAGTGCAATAACATTTCACAATTTTACATTTTGTACTGTATTTTGGATTAAATAATGAGCAGGAGAAGCTTATTTTAAAACATTTAAAAATCATACTGACCCCAAAACTTTTGACCGGTAGTGTACATTAATACAAATTGTCTCATATAATTACATAAGAATTCAATTTAATTCATTCAATTTAAATCACTTTTCTGCAGTATAAAATGCTACATTTAGACATGAAGCATATTAAAATTAATATAGGAAAGGAATACATATATTAATGCAAACTATATATATATATATATATATATATATATATATATATATATATATATATATATATATATATATATATATATATATATATATATATACAGCTTAAAGTGAAATTTAAAGGCTTAACTAGGTTAATTAAGCTAGGGGTAGGTTAGGCAGGTTAGGGTAATTAGGCAAGTTATTGTATAACGATGGTTTGTGCTGTAGACAGTCGGAAAAAAATTAGCTTAAAGCGGCTAATAATTTTGTCCTTAAAATGGCTTTAAAAAAATTAAAAACTGTTTTTATTCTAGCCGAAATAAAACAATAAGACTTTCTTAAGAAGAAAAAACATTATCAGACATACTGTGAGACATTTCCCTACACTGTTAAACATCATTTGGGAAATATATAAAAAAGAAAAAAAATTCAAAAGGGGGCTAATAATTCTGACTTCAACTATATATATATATATATATATATACAGTGAAATTTTGAAAATTAATATTTTTTATTCATTTCTCAGTGAATAAAAGCAATGTATTTTGGTGCATTTAAACAAACAGATTTATTAAACAGATATATCCATTACAATAATAGTTTAGTCACCAAACATATTTAGAAATTGAAAGATAATACAATTAAATTCAAGCAAAATATTGCAAAAAAAAATTACAACCTACAAAATTTCAACAAATTTTTTTTTTTTTTTGCTTTTCTTGATTTTTCCTAATTTCTAAATTTGTTTTTAATATTTATCTATAACATACATTTGGGTGTACTAGTTATTGGACCGTTATCATAAGTTATTTTGTTAGATAAGCTCCAGATTTGGCTTCAGTACTGACTAATCTAATATATATGCACAAATATAATATTGTATAGTATAAATTTAAAAGAGAGATTTGTGAGAGGTGTATTTATATATGCTGAGCACTGCACACTATAGAATACACTATGCTATGCTTTATACATTTTTTATGTCAATTGACCAACATTTAAGTCACATTTATTCCACACTGCATCATATAGTATAGCAGTCAATTACCTGATATTTTTAACCAGACAGAGAATTTTTAAACAATCATAAATATTTTGTGTGGATAAGCAAGGGAGAGATAGAAAGTGCGCCCAGCACACTTTTGGCCATTCATTTTCTTCAATTCCGCTGAGTCCAGACAATAACTTATGGCTTTTCAAAATGCCTCTGACATATTCATAGACCCACAGCTCAACCTGGCGGATCGAGACTGTCAATTTTACTTTACTCGCCTCTTTCATTCAAAGTACACAAGCGAAATGGACATCTCCTTCTCTCTACCAATCTCCTGTTCTCTTTCTTTCTCTCACCTAGAGCCCAGTTGATGAGTACACATGTCCCTTATAAAGCAATCTCCACGCGTGTACGCTGAGCCACATACCCGCGGTATAGCCACATTGTGGACACTTGTTCTTGCTAATATGCCTAGGTTGGCATTTGGAGAGTGAGTGTAGAGGTAGAGCTGCTGGTGCTAGTGTTTTGGGAAGTGTAGTAATTACTGTTCGGACAGTGTCAGCGACCTCCAGATTGCAGGATCTTGTCTCTTTTGTCTTGGCTGTGCCACTCCTACACTGGCTGAAATTGTATCTATTCACTTTGGCTCTGTTAAAGAAAATGCTGGTAGTATTGGGAGCCAGTGAGCCGTGATGGTGAGGGCTTCCTTCTCCTGCCTGGTAAACACACACACACACACACACACACATTTAAATGTGAGGTCCGTGCAGAGCAGCTGGACCATAGGGTATCAGAGGTTATTGAGTGTGTGCGAAATGGAAAGATAGAGGGAGAAGTAAGGAAAAGAAAGAGAAGGCAAGAGTGGAAAAAAAGAAGCATGCTGTGTGTATAATTTGATGATTATCAGGTGAATGCCATGCCCCACCCGGACTATCGACAGGTGTCAGGTGACATGTAGACCGTGGCAGTATTTGTCAGCTGTCCCTCTCTGAGTATCTCTGGAGTCACACACACACACATATCACTCAGATATATTTAATTCGATCAGCCACTATGTTTGCACTTCCCTTGACAATTTCACACTCTGCATCCTCACTGTTTCTTTACAAGTCCGTACTACCTGCTGTTCATCCGTGGGACACATTAAGATGCTTCCAGTCTGATAAACCCCAGCACTTTGGCCTAAGTTAGCGTGAGTGGTTAGTGCTTAGCGTCAACATGCTAATTGGTATTCTGCAGCGCGGTGGGAGGCTGTTCAGGATGTGGGAGAGTGAACCAGTGTTCGATCCTATAAGAACAAACACTCTGTTCCCTGCCCTGCTGTCAGAGCACGGCGATACGAAGGAGAACAGGACCTGACATTGCATACACACGATACAGGAGAGCACAAACACACACATACACGCTTGGATGTAAAGTGCAGGCTGCTTTGTCGTTTGTAATAGACATTTCTTAACTGTTTTCATTTCAGCATCAGCCTCTTTGTACACTTTTTTAAAGGCTGTTATTAGAATTGTTGGTTCCATGAAGAACCTTTAACATTTATTGGAGCCCTTTCATTCATTAATAGTGTTTTTTAGATTCTTCAGATTATTCTTCAGCTCACTGAACGGTAATTTGCAGAATTATCTGAAAAGAATTCAAATAAAAAGGGGTAACACTTTATTTTGATGGTCCATTTGAGTATTAGTAGACTGTCTGCTTAATATCCGCACTGTAAAACCCGATAAGTTAAGGAAACCAATTGCAACAAACCATTTAAGTAACTAATCCTAATGAGTACTGTGAACTTAATCCAATTGAGTAAACGAATCAATTTGAGCACAGTAAAACCCAAAAAATGAAGAGAACTCAAACAAACTGAATGTAAAACCTAATAAGTTAAGGCAACTCAAACCGTTTGAGGAAACCAATTGCTACAAACTATTGGAGTTAAAAAAAAACAATACTGTGAACTTACTCCATTTAAGTTGAAGTAACGACACTAGTGGTGTAACAGATCACAAATCTCACGGTTCGGATCACAAATTATACAAAATTATACGGTTATACAAAAATATTACTGCAAAAATCATTGGTTTACCAAACAGAACTTAGAAGCTGTAATTTTAATAAAAATAAAAATCAAGACAGAACCAGATGAAAAATAAGGAAAACATTCAATATGAAAAATGATCTGTTGCTGATAATGCTAAATATAGAAATATAACATCTTGTACAACATATCATATTTATTTTCAATGAATGATTCAACAATTCACACATAAAACTTCATGTTTCATTATCGGTGGATCAATTTTGAAAGCCAATTCAGTGACATAATTTTGATGGTTGTTTGTTGTCACCCATTGGTAACACAATGTAATTGCTTTCAGCGTCAAAAATTCACCAGCGTCAAGTTCCATTAAACGGTGATTTTAATATTTACCATAGACATCAGTGTTTATATCTGAACTATAAACTGTTCTCCCAGTTCTTCTGTGTTATTTACCCAGAGGAATCCACTGAACTGAGCTAAACTGAACTGAACTTAAACACTGAAAACTGAACTTACACTGTTTCAATTTACTATAATCTTCTATGTGAAGCGGCTTTGACACAGTCTACATTGTAAAAGCGCTATACAAATAAAGGTGAATTGAATTGAATTGAATTTAATTTAATTGTTTGTAACGAACTGAAAAAGCATAAAAAACTGAATATCTCTCAATCAAACGCAGAGTTGAATGCAGCGCTTATTAGAAGGATTATTAAACATATGCAAATCATTATCATTTATCATTCATGTTGCATGGCTGAACTGAGATCACGATCTTTTAACGTTTATTTGTGCAGCTTTACACTGAATGCATTAATGCAGGCTAAACAAACAGTGACAGAAAACACATTTAATTAATAGCCTAAGAAAGCATTTAGGTAGGTCCTACCACAACTTTTTCCGTCATCATAAAATTTTACAGGGATGCCAAAATGCTTTCATACACGTGATTTGAATGACAGGAGGCGATCTCTCTGCAATTGTTATAAATGTTGTATTAACCTACAAGTTCAGAAAAGTTATTAATCCGCGGGTCACATGCGTTCCGTACTGTGGGGTGTGATCCGTACACCACTATTCAACACTGAGTTCAAAACTCTTTTCAAATGAGTAGAATTAACTTTCAGTAAATTTTGAGTTAACTACACTCATTTCATTTGATAAAGTTGACAGTTTTACAGTGTGTTGATGCAGCTCCTTCAACAGACATTTAACTGACTATAAGAAACTTTGCAAGTACATGTCAACGTACACTAACCCTAACTCCAACCTAACAGTCTACTTATAATCTAATGAGAATTAGTTGGCATGTAGATGCAATGTCACTTAAATTCAACAAATAGAGCATCAAAATAAAGTGTGACCCAAAAAGACGTCCCTTTATTTTTTAAGATTGCACTATATCACATAAATAAATTCAGCAATACGTCCGTTCCATTTGTTTTCTGTTAAAGCTATTTGTCACTCTCTTTTATAAGACATGGAGACCACAAAGCCCAGCACAAATGATTAAATAATCCTTTAACCTTTACAGGGACCTTAAATATGCATGGCACAAATCAATATCATTAGCTGCAACAAAATACATAAAATGAAATCAATGCTAATAAAGTGACATCAGTCATATACTCTGCGTCGTTTCCACCCTTCGCCTATTGCCATAATTCTTTGCACTACCATATGCTACTGCATGGATCTTTTTCATTACAAGTGAGGTCGGGTCAATTAACAGAGCTGTTAACACTCTTTAGTTTAAGTTCACACACCAGCCAGCTGTTATTACCATCCTATTCTTAAGAAAAAGGGTCTGGCCCTTTAATCCACTCTGTGTTAAGAAGAGACACTCATTCAAGAAACTGCATAATGCTTCTCTCTCTCGCTGTCTTTTTTAAAATACTGGACAGCATTATTAAAATGACGATTATCAATCCAACTAGATCGTGAAAACTATATTTAAGCTCATATCCATCATGCAGTGAAGTTTCCAAGAACCAGAAAGCAAAATGTGGGTAAATATGTCACTGGTTCAAATGGGGTGAGGTTATTTTACTTGATGTGAAGGCATTTGTGAGCCATGTGTTTTTTTGTTTGTGAGTGTATGTGAGCGTCTGTGTTCCTACGCTTGTAGACCCTCATACCTGTGGGAACCCTGTGGAGCCCAGCGTGTTTCCTGCTCTTGAGTTTGAAGTGCTCTCCAGCTCGACCGTGGCCTCCGAAAATCATTAACACGCTTTTGTTTCCTAACGTCATCCTGCAAAGAAAGAGAAAGAGTGAGCGAGAGTCGTTTTTTCGAAATATGAAGCTAAGCTAAATGCTTAGATGACAGATTTTTTAACTGTACAGAATATTTTCAAATATAAATGTATATATATTCATGTACTTCGGAGATCACAAAAAAGTGACACTTTTTACTTAATCCAAATTCAAAATAGCACTGTTAAATGTTCGTTAGCTCAAACTCATTTAATTGCACTAATTTTTTTTATACCCTAATCATATAAGGTCAAGACTTGTGATCTGACAAGTGTAAAAAAAAATGCTGCACATTTTTATTCAGTGCTGTAAATAATTTGGCTTACGCATTTCATAATACTTTAGTGTTGTTCTGATCTTACGTTCTTTTAATGAGAATAATTTCTGAGCATTTGGGAACAGAGAGGGAGATTTACGGTAAAGCCCCTCCTGTTTTTGACGACATTTAAGCAGGAAACCTTAACATAATGCACACACTCACACTCACACACACACACACACACACACACACACACACACACACACACAAAAGCAGGCACAAAAGCAGGCACACAAATGGACTCTAGGGATTTTGTACCCATCATGCCAGTCTTGCATAAACACGCATACACTTTGGGAGTCATGTAAATTGCCCTAGAAGGGAGGTCAACTAAGTGTAATTGTGCTGAAATTGGCCATGTATCCGCCCTGCCATTCCTCTGCCATTACTCCATTCACTACCTCCAAAATAAAAACTCCCACAAACCCAGGTTAACGAACATGAATAATCATGAATAATTATCATTTAAAAATAAATAAGTATATAAAGATATAAAGCTCTCAAAGCTGAAAATAATGTTTTATTTTATTTATTTTTTGTTTTCTTTTGACTGAATGATACATTTTTAAAATAAAAATAAGATGTCTTTTGCATAGTAGTTTGCAGTTTATGTTATTAGATTTAAATACATTTGATTAAAGACTAATCTTTTTATGCTTAATTTAACATGCTTTATTAAATGTACTTTTAAAGTATCTTTAAGTATTTTACATTTAGTTTACAATAAACTATATTTTGAATCCAAAATTGGTGCCTGTCTATTGATATACTTTAATAATTATTCTGTAGTTTATCTTATAGCCAAATATACACATATTTTGTTCCCTTTAAATTATATTTTGAACCCAGTATTGATGCATGTCTTTTTATGTAATTATAATTTTATAATTATTTTGATCTAATACACAAATATAAGCAACATTTTTAGTTTACATTAAACTACATTTTTAATCCAATAATAATGCATGTCTACTAATTTAAATTAATTAATATTAATTTTTTATATTTTATCTATACTATACAAATATAAACAACACATAACCATGGTTTCCATCCACAAGGGGTGAAAAAACTGCGCAGGTGAGCGGAATTACTGAATTTAATGTCCTGTAGACAAACCTAATTACTTCGTCGTGCAGAACAAACCTTTATTTGTTTTCAAGTGCTACGTTATTTGTCTTTTCAAGAGTTAAGCACATTCCCATGACAATGACATCTGTCTGCAGATTTAAATGACATTAGCTGTATGCTTTCAGCTATGTAAGATACATGAACTCGAGCCTCTTAACAGAACCAGCTGCAGACATTAAACATTTTAAAAAGATATCTAAATTCCACGTCTGAAGCAAGTCTCGTTGGACACTCACGTGTGTGAAAACCAAGCGAAGACGCTGTTGAATTCGTGTCGTCGAAGCTCTCTGCTCTGAACTGGAGTGCAACGCCTCCTCGTGGCCGCGCACGGGAGCGCGGCTCTCCAGCCGGTAACGCGCGCGTCCGTAAAGCCCGAGATCAAGAGTAAATTTCCATAAAGGTACGAGACGAGAGATCGCCGTCGCCGCTTATCTTTTGATCAGCTATGACTGATGCTCGGTTCATTCAAATCTAGCGCTCCGCGGAGAAAGAGCTTCATTAATGCGCGCGCGCGTTTGCGAGAAGGAGAGATGCTGGAATGCAGATGTGAGAGGAATAGCAGGTAATTAGTAGATAAGAGTTCTCATTTGAGTGCAGATACACACATCATACATAACAAAACGTCTCGTATAATTGTTTTTTTTAAACTACAATATTCAACAGATTACAAACAGTAAAATCAGAAGCTGCTTTTGTGAGGTAAAATCGAGGAGATGAACAGTTTGTGTTTGGAAAGGCTGGAGTGAGATGTGCAAGGTTTGATAAAGCGCTTTGGAAACAGATGCAGATGAACACAACGCAAAGAGCAGCTAATGAGAATTAATTTATACGATTTGATTAAAGAGAGCAGGTTTAAAGAAGCAGACAATATTGACACCCACCATTAAATCACATATAAGGAATCTTGCTGGAGTTATAAATACCAATACACCCCATTAACATTATAGTCTAAGCATTATCATAAAAAAATATTATAGTATAATAATAATTGTTATTATTAATATTATTAAATACATTAATATAAAAATGATCTGAGCAGACTCTTGAGCAGGCTTTTGATTTATGTTTTTAGCAGCCTTGTTTTTTTTTTAAATAATTATTAGCCTACTTAAAAAACAAAAGTCTGTTCCATGTGTGCGCACTGCAGCAGATTTCATCGCACCTAATTAATTTAATTGATTTTGAACTCATGAATAATGATCTCTGAAGTTTTAGCACTGATTCTGCTGTGATTCTGTTTACAATGCACTATCATTGTCAGTATATAATTTATAATTTGCAATGTTAAAAAGGGTATAAGAACACACTGAAATCTCATTAATTGTTTTAGTCATATTTTAAACATTTATAATCATAATTACATATTTAAAAATGACACCATAATTTCTACATCAATTCTAATTCTTGCATGCTGCCTGTGTCAAATACAGCTTTGCAGTGTTAAGGCGACAATAGGCTTGTTGTTAAGCTTTTATTGAGAATTAATGACAACACACACATCACTCTTCCTGTGCCTGTTTGTGTGAGACAGAGAACCAAAACACTGTCATGATTTAGAAAAAAAAAATCAACTGGACAGTCTAATTACTAGACACAAAAAATAAAGCTATAACATTCCACAAAAGCTACAACTAAATAGAGAAAATGAGAATACTGTCTGCCCCTAAATAGAGAATTAAAACTGTCAGAATACCTGAAAAGATAAAGAAAGCTCCTGACAATGTACAGAGTCAGCAAATGTTGCCTTGCCGTGAGACACAGAAAGACCTGTTTACTGCCGATGGACAGATTCAACCGACTTCTGCTGCATACTCAACTACACACTGCAGAAACATTTACAGTATATGTCATATAAACGTCATTATTATTAATATTAATAATTATAAATCTCTCCCAATTATATTATCACCCCCTAAAAAGGCACCTTAAATCATAATGAAGTACAACATAAACAGCAGCTTTTGTTACCGTGCAATGAAACTAAATGTGTAAAAGAGGAACACGTACTGTTTGCCTTTTTCTCTTTATTACTTTTTTCGTGCCCCCTTCCCCCTCTTCTACTTTTTTCAGACACTCACACTTCTAAGTCTTTCACACACACATAGTTACACATGCGTACACACGCATTCACACTGTCTGCTTCACACACTTATTAGCTCGATAACTTATTTGAACACTGTACTTGAACCTGTTGACTGGAAGTATGTCACTTTTACCCATACTCGCTTAAAACACACACACACACACACTGAAGTGTCATCCCACTCACTGCGGTGGTCCACCACCAACATACATACACACACACGCTCTCATTCGTCCTCTCACTCGTGTTAGTAGAGCTTTAAGAGCTTGAGAGTGATGTAGTAGCAAAGACTGCGTGTGTGTTTGTGTGTGTGGATTAAAAAGATGTATGTCGGGGAGCTCAGTGAGATGTACATCATTATATAAGGAAGAGAAGGAGAAAAACAGGCTATGTGCGTGTGTGTTATTGTGTATTGGTGACAGCGGTGAGGAATAAACTTCATTAGTTTCTAAAACAGCAGAGTGGTTTAGACCAGGAACACAAGGTGCTGGACAGAACAAAAGCACACATATGTGCTTAGAAATAACTACAGTATTTTTATCTTCAGGAATGTGGCAGTTTTGTGTAAGTGTTACTAAATGTTCTTGCCGAATGTGGTCACAATGGCACCAAAAGGAACTGATCTTTTACATGGCTTGGAGTAATCTGAATGTCTCGTTCTTTCTTTCAGGGCTTTATTTTTCTCTCACACTTGTGTGTTTATTTACAATATTTACATATTGTTTACAATGTTCAGTTTAATTAAACAAAAGAAATACAGTATGAAGATTCAACTAAACTGTAAGCAAGTTTTTAATTTGAAATTCAGAGTACAGTATATTGGATACATGAGAAATAAAATGATTTGCGTTTATTTGATGAAAATACAGTACAAATTTTTAATATGAAATATTCCTGCAATTGAAAATCATTTTCTATTTTCAATGTATTTTTAAATGTAACTTGAGTTCCAGTCTCTTTAGCGTCACATGATTATTCATAAATGATTCTAATAGGCTGGTTTGGTGCTCAAAAATGAATGTTATTTATTTTTTTAATAATAATTTATTTATTTTTACAGAAAACTGAGATGCATTTGTTTCTGGATTGTGATATAATGTCTTTGCTGTCACTTTCGGTCAATGTAATGCATCCTCGCTGGATCTATAAGTAGAGCTATCTTTACAAAATAATAATAGTTAGAGTATGTAATCCCAAAATAATTGTATAACACAAATGAATTTAACATGTAGTTTGTTTTTAAAGGTTTTATTATAAAATACTGTCTATAAGGCTCTCAAAAGGTTCGCTGTCTCTGTGTGTGTGAGTGCGAGTGTGTACATTTCTGTCTATCAATGAATGCCAGTGTCAGTGTGTGTATCGGTCTGTCACAGAGTGTGTTTATCTGTCCATCCTTGTGTTTGTTTGATGTTACCTGTTTTCCCACCCCTCGCTCTCTTTCTGTCTCGGTGTGCTATTGAATGCATTACCACGGCTGTCTTCATTAAAATTCTGGCTCAAGTTTAGAGATGCTCTCCATATTAGAGTTAATAGGCAAATAGTTAAGAGCAAAGCTAAGAGGGAGAAGGTAGAGAGGGAGTCCTTAAATTTGTTATTGAAAAAAAGACTGGGAAAATACCTTTAGAGTGAAACAGAGTCTATCTTGAATGGATTGAATTCTAAAGTTATCAATTATTATTATTTTAACAATGAAATAACTTTAAATGTTAAAATGATTAATTATTGATAAATAAAATAACATGATTGGAATAAATAATAGTACATAATAAAAAATTACAGACGTTATTTTGATGGTCTGTTTGTTGAATTTAAGTTACATTGCATCTACATGCAAACTAATTGTCATTAGATTATAAGTGGACTGTTAGGTTGGGGTTATGGTTAGTGTAAGTGTACATGTACTTGCAAAGTTTCTCATAGTCAGTTAAATGTCTGTTGAAGGAGCAGTATCAACAGATATTAAGCAGACAGTCTACTAATACTCAAATGGACCATCAAAATAAAGTGTTACCAAAACTAAATATTCATTTAAAAAGAATTTCAGGAACATTGTGCAGTATAACTTTCAGTATTAGTTACTGTAATTTTGAGACAATGTGATGTTCTTCTTGCTCTCAGGATCTGAATGATGCATTTGTGTGGCAACTCTAATTAATTGTGAGTTCTGAGGATGTGAATGCTCGTAATGATTACATAATTGCAAAGTGGTGTGAACGCACCTTATACAGATATCAGAATACAGTGTATGTGCACTAGTATCTGCAGTTTTTCTTTGCAAAAGTTATGTGGTCAAATATCTTTGAACTAGATTAAACAAATGTAAAATCTTATTTAATAATTGGTTTTAATCCATTCACGCAAGCCCTTGTCTACATGGGCATCTACTGTATCTGCAGTCTTCAGTACTTCATTGCATTTTTTATTTATTTGTTTATTTATTTTTCAACTGTGATCAAAGGTCTGGACTAGTTTTGCCACCATCACATGTACAAAATATTTTAAATAATAAAAAAAAAAATTTAATAAGTAAATAAATAAATGAATCAACGAATAAGTAAATAAATAAATAAATGAATAAATAAATAAATAAATGAATGAACAAATAAGTAAATAAATAAATTAATTAATTAATGAACGAATATGTAAATAAATAAGTGAATGAATGAACGAATGAATAAATTAACAAATACTTGCATAAATAAATGAATAAGTAAATAAATAAATTATTGAATGAATGACTGAATGAATGATTAAATAAATAAATGAATAAATGAATGAATGAATAAATAAATAAATGAATGAATACGTACATAAATAAATAAATAAATGAATAAATGAATGAATAAAAAAATAAGTAAATAAATAAATAATTAAATAAATGAATGAATAAGTAAATAAATAAATGAACAAATAAGTAAATAAATAAATGAATGAATACGTAAATAAATAAATGAACGAATAAGTAAATAAATAAATGAATAAGTAAATAAATAAATAATTGAATGAATAAGTAAATAAATAAATGAATAAACCAATAAATAAATGAATAAATACATGAATAAATAAATTAATAATAAATAAATGAATACGTAAATAAATAAATGAATATGTAAATAAATAAATGATTGAATGAATAAGTAAATAAATAAATGAATAAATAAATAAATACATGAATAAATAAATAAATTAATAAATAAATGAATGAATAGTAAATAAATAAATGAATAAGTAAATAAATGAATGAATATGTAAATAAATAAATGAATGAATAAGTAAATAAATAAATAAATGAATGAATAAAAAAAATAATTAAAGAAATGAATGAATACATAAATGAATAAATAAATGAATGAATAGTAAATAAAGAAAATAAATAAATACGTAAATAAATAAATCAATGAATGAATAAGTAAATTCATAAATAAATTAATGAATAAGTAAATAAATAAATTAATGAATTAATAATTAAATAAATAAATAAATAAATAAATAAATAAATAAATAAATAAATAAATAAATATATAAATAGAAGCTAGGCATGTACTGTATGTGCACTTTCAGTAATATTGAAGATTCTTCATGAAATGAGTGAAACTGGATCATATTAGTGCAGATATTGGCTGTATAAGGCAGCAAATTTTAATGTGTATCTTTAGTCCGCACATACTGTTGAGATGGTAATTTTGATATAAGGTGATAGTCTGGTATATGTAATGGCCAGTATGCTATCACAATATCATTATCTTTCATAAGCATGACGTCAGATGTTTGTATATGCATATTCCAGCTTGTCTGCAATCTAATTCCACTCATTTGTACACGCAGTGCATATATCTATAAACCTGTGTACACTCTGTGCTGTAAGTAACTTGTTTGTCATTCAGTCTGTGTTTGTGGAGATGCAGGTGGTCTTCTCCTCACCCCTGAGCTGGGGTTTCCAGACAGAGACGGGGTAAAGCCAGTAAGGGTCAGCAGGTAAAACAAGGCTAAAATCTAGTCAGGATCCCTGTGGTTGTCATTTAACCCCAATCCAGCAGCTCGCACACATATCCAGCGTGTCCCCCGGTCTGAGGCCAGGAGAGACGGGCTATTGATCGTCAGCAATGAGAGAGCCAGCTGCCATTACACCATTACAGCCCTGACAGAAGAACTGCACCGCATTGATCTGCAGGCCAAGGCCCTCCTGCTGGTATTTATAGAGGTAGAGTGAGAAACATCCTTACCCCATCCTTCTTTATCTTTCTCTCACTCTCTCGTCCTCGCTCTTTCTTTCTTTCTCCCTCTCTCTCTCTCTCTGATGAGGTGTAATTGATTGTAAATGAGAATGTGTTTCCTACCTGACCCCAGTGCACTGTGGGTAAGATTGATTACATCTAGCACAATTATGATTGATATGATTTAGTCACTGAACACACGTGTTTACGATTATAACTAAACCACAGTGGGTTTTCATGTTCAATGTAACTTACGTTCTACATATTTATACATAATCAAACATTTTAATATTAAATGCATTCAATATATGCATATCACCTATGAAGTCTGATTGTAGCAAATGGTACAAAATCAGTTAGACACAAATGTTCAGTAACACTTTAAAATAATGGTCCATTAGTTAATGTTAATGTATTTCTGCTTACTAACATGAACAAACTATCAGTGATATATTTATTACAGTACTTATTCATCTTTGTTAACGTTAGTTAATGTTATTTAAGTTAAATAACATTAGTTTATGTTAACTCACAGTGCATTAACTAATGTTAACAAGCACAACTTTGGATTTTAATAATGCATTAGTTAATGTTGCACTATGATTGATTAGTGTTTTATTCATACTTGGTTAATGTTAGTAAATACATTAACTGACATTAATTAATGGAACATTATTCTAAAGTGTTACCAAATGTTTACATTATTTAAAGCAAAATTATAGCTAAACAATTATTTTAATGGTCCACTAGAAGTCATTAGAATATTAGACTTTCTGCTTAATATCAGTTACAGTTTTTCTCAGTGGCTTTGGTGCATTTCTCACAACACTATTTACATTTGCACAACAGTTAATGCATTTCTCAAAACAATTAGTACAAACTGAAAACCTAGTGGACAATCTGCAAAAGCGCGTCACTTGCTCAAAATGAAAAGCTCATTCCTCAAAAGCAAGTATTCATGTCAATGAAAGTGTCAGTGTCATTAGGATGAAAAGTCCTGACACCATTGTTTATGAACAAGATAGTCAAATGGCTTTGTCATGTTTTCATTATGACAGTTTACTCTGTACATTTTTTCCAATGCAAAAAAGTCTATACAAAAAAGTATATACTATTTGCACAGCCATTTGAAAACTACAGTAAAGTTAGACATCACTGCATTTAGTGAGGTATCTGAGTACAAGACACTGAATATAACATTTTTACTGCATTTGCTCTTTGCAATTAATTTATTCACAGCATTGTGCAAAAGAATAAATACACCCTTATTCACAACAAACATAAACTTCCTTTGGGTAGAGCTGTGCACAACTGTAAACAATATAGCAGTGCATATTGGAACTGAACCTACAACATACACAGGTCTGTAGATCAGTCATCAAATTGTTCAATTTAGTAGACAATTTCAGGAAAAAAAAAGATTTACATTTTTTATATAAAATTAGCTTGACATATTTTGACAACTAGTTCAACATTTCTGTATGTCATGACTCAAGTAATGAAATGAGGACTCTTAGTTTTATATGGAATGACTATTCAGCATTCACAAGTTTAGATCATTTTGACTGACATGACATAAGCAAATGATAATGTTATAAAACAGCAGAGAGTTGTATTAAAGCAATTGATTAATTTGCAATTTGGTGGAAGGAATGAGAAACTGCTACTATGATGTGCACAAGTGACTAATTGTTTTGAGAAATGCATTAACTGTTGTGCAAATGTAAATAGTGTTGTGAGAAATGCACCAAAGCCACTGAGAAAAACTGTAATATTCCATCAAAAGCCATTCTGCTGACTATGAGTAACTATACATACTGTATGCACGTCAACTTCTTATACTAAACTAAAATTTAACCTTAATGTCGTACAGGGATAGCTCACCTAAAACTCTGTCTTTTATCGCCCTCCACATGTCTTCATGATTTAAAAAATGTTGAAAATTAGTAGCCACTGAATTTCATAATATTTTCCCATACAATAAATGTCAGTAGTCATTAGTTTCCAACATTCATCAAAATATATATTTTGTGTTAAACAGAAAAAAAAATCCTATAAAGGTTTGGAACCACTTGAGGGTGGGTTAATGTATATTTTTGGGTGAACAATTATATATATATTTATTTATAATATATATTTATTTTTGTTATGCGTGTTAACAAATTTAGTGCATTCAGATCAGGAGCAAAGCAGCACATCAGCGTCAAGTAGGTGCATTATGTGGTTAATAGGATTCCACACAAAAATAGTTCCATTAAAGCACAAAACAAGCACAAAATGCACATAATATGCATGCCTTGTGTGTTATACACAAATCATTGTCAAAAGAAATCTGGTAATTCAAAATATGTAGGCTACAGAAGATACTTGTTTTTTTTTTTAAATAATCAATCAGTTTGGGTTCCAAAAAATGGCCAAAAATGTGAGACATAAAATGCTACTTAGCAGATTTTTTAATTATACAATATTCAACTTAATAATAATAAATAAAAAAAAAAGTAAATAATAAAACATATATGAGCACTATCGCAACCCACATTTTACCTCACACATTCATGTGCAGCAATTCATTCATTCATTTTCTTTTCGGCTTAGTCCCTTTATTAATCAACTTATCCAGCATATATTTTACGCAGCGGATCAGGAGCAGCAATATGTGACACAATTGATTTAAAGGGCACCTATTTACCCCTTTTTCCAGATTTAAGATAAGTCTTTTGTGTCCCCAGAATGTGTTTGTAAAGTTTCAGCTAAAAACACCCGTCAGATTATTTATTATAGCTTTCACTAGTTTGTATTTTATAGCTCTAAACAGCTTGTTGCTGTTTTTGTGTAGTGGGCCTTTAAGGCTAGTCCTCCGTTAAAACGTGCCTGTCAGCGTGCCTCAATCTCCGCCCTTGGCTGCCTCAGACAACAGACAGACATGAAGGAAGCAGATCTCACGTAACGTTTGTGCGTACATAACGTTTGTCTACAGTAAGAACTTTACCAATGAGTGTTTGATGCATTTGTTGTGGAGTTGCAACGATGAGTCACACACAATGTCCTTACAAAGTTCACGCACACACACAGCACGGACACACACACAGAGAGACAGTGCGCGCGTTTAGCTCTGCACTCTTTTTGCACAGCAAATGTGACAGGATACAGGTTAATATCCACTGCTGTATGGATATCTGTTATGTTAATGTACAAAATAAACCTGATTTAACGTCCACAAACCGGGAATGAAGCGTCTTCTTTTGTAATTGTACTGACACGCGGCTGTGGGGATGAAGTAAAGCTGTAATTCATTACACACATGCACTGTTTTAAAACATTTTAAACTTGTAAAACTTACTCTTGATCACATTTGATAATGATTGATGATCCTAGCAAACTGAACAGACCTTTTATTCACGGTTGATTTGCGCACGTCCTGTCTTGTTGATATGATTATATACGTTACTACGGAGACATGTTAATATGCAGCTGTTAATTAATTCGGTGGGCGGGGGGACCGCACTCCTATGTCAAGTTGCAGTCGCTCTCAAAACTGCTCCAATTGGTCCACCGTTTTTATGTTGTTAAATTGAAAAAAAGGACTGGGGGTGTTTACATCACCCCAATATGACGGTCTATACACTATACCTACACATATGTCTGTCCTTGAAAACAGCTTGAAAACTAGATTTTTCACTATAGGTGCCTTTTAAAATATGCAAATGTTATCCAGTTTATAAATTAAAATGTTCTAGAAGCAAATGTATAGTTGTCACCTTTTTCGGAGCCACTGCAGCCACCATGCTCTACAAACACTTCTAGTGTGAATACTGTTAAGCGTCTGCAGCTGCAGTAATGCTCTATTTACAGTACACTGACATGCTGCTTATACTTACAGTGTGAAACCGGCACAATACACTAATGAGAGTTGACATAGTCATCCCTAGGTAGAAACTGATGTAATCTGGATTATATAACTGAATTCCAAAGATGACATATAAAGTTGATAATAATTAAATATAATTTCTTTGACTTTGTATTTATCAAATCTATGTTTAATAACGAAATGTAGCTCTAAACTATTGTGAACATATTCAAAAATATATAAAACTTAAAAAAAACTTTAATGAGTAATGGATTGCAATACGGCTGCCACTATTCTTAAATTGATTTATCTATAGATTAATTTATTTATCATTCGACTAATCTAAATGATTAATATGAGAATTGCCCACATCATCTGTTTTCAGATGCACTTTGGGATAGCATTAGATGCCAAAATTTACATAGACCAGGGGTTCCCACTTTTTCTTATGAAGGGCCAAAAACCAAACTTGATTGAGGCTAGTGGGCCGAAGGTAAATATAGTTGCCATTGGTAATTTCTTAAGTTATTTATAAATGTTCAAAAATGACTAGAAAACACTGCTTTATATTAACTAATACAGTATTTTTTTACATTTTATAATGAACTTCTTACAGTAAAAACAAAACAATCTAATTTATAACAGAATTACACTAGTTTTTGCTTTAATTTGCTCGCCGATGTCTTCTGCATAGTCCTCTCTCTGTTGAGTGACAGTATTTACATTTTAAAAAGTCAGATTCATTTACAACATTTAATTAAAACATTTAATTTCATTCTTTCATTTTGTTTTCGGCTTAGTCCCTTTATTAATCTGAGGTTGCAACAGCGGAAGGAACCACCTTAATTTCAGTTTGCTCTAAATAAAATAAATAAAAAGCAATAAAACAAACAAAAAGTTTACATCAAATTACTGTAGAAATGACAATATTTGTGTTAAAAGCATTCCCCCCAACCCTCTCCATCATTCTTACTCTCCTTTCAGATGGGATGCTGGGCCAAATCAAAAGTTACAATCGGCCAGCTTTGGCCCGCATGGCCTACTTTGGGCATCTCTGACATAGACTAATACATTAATGCATTTTATTTGTGAAATATGAGTAAAAAAAAAAAGCTTACATTTGCATTTTTAATGTAAAAGGCAAGTTCCCTTAAAAGGACAAACAAAATAACTTTATTAGTTCATTATTAGTGAAACTGGATCATATTAGTGCAGATATTGGCTGTATAAGGCAGCAAATTTTAATGTGTTTCTTTCGTACGCACATACTGTTGAGATGGTAATTTGGTAACACTTTATAATTACACACTTTAAATCATTTATTAAGCATTAGCAAATAGTTATTTAATTATATATTAAGCATTAACTCTGCATCAAGAGATGTTAGTGAGCAGTTTATAACTGTAGATACAAATGCTCTGTTCTTGACTTATTTATACTGTTAGGAAAAAGCAATTACAAAGGATTTTTTAAACATATTTGTATCTCTTTTTCTTTTCATTAAACAATTGTATTTGTATTGCTTAAAGGTGATATTAACTGAACATCTTCTCGAGTGTGGTATGTTTTCCATACTAATGAAGCATTTGTGCAGAAGCAGATGAAGCTTGTCTAAAATTAACTTGAGCTTTGCAGCTAAAAACTTCCAGTCAGGAGAAATGTGTTAAAACTGAACACAGAATATGTGAAAGGCTTAGACTTTTAATGTTGTGCAGAGAATTAGCAGAAAAAGAAGACGTATGTATGGGTGCGGCCAATGGAGGACTGGAGAATGATTGACAAGTGACAAATTCCACTAAACTCCACCTGTTAATATTAGCTGCCTATATAAGTTGAAGTCAGGAAATTAAAACTGTGTGCGCCTCCTGAATGTACTGTAACTTTTGCATTGCATTGAGGATAACAGCACTTTGTAAATCGAATTATTTATTTGTATCCAATAAATTGCTAATATGTTAAACCTTGAAGAATAACCCCTCCTGACCTTTTTTTTATTGAACACGCAAAGAATTGATTAAATATTCCAACAATAACTGTAAATTTATTAATATTCAACTAATAAATTTGTTAATATGTCATTATCAAAAGTGGAAAATAACCAGCATCTCTTGCAAGCAAAACTAATAATCTGTCATTACATTGTCTGCATTCACTCATTTGTAATTTAGTGGTTTGTAATTACCCTACGATGGTTGAAATTTTAAAAGTAAAATTAAAATAATTTTAAATCATAAGTGGTTTAAAAATATTGTTGTCGACTAATTATCTACAGTTGAAGTCAGAATTATTAGCCCCCCTGAATTATTAGCCTCCCTGTTTATTTTTTCCCCCAACTTCTTTTTAACGGAGAGAAGATTTTTTCAACACATTTCTGAAAATAAAAGTTTTAATAACTCATTTCTAATAAGTAATTTATTTTATCTTTGATTTGATGACAATTGACTAGATATTTTTCAAGACACTTCTATACAGCTTAAAGTGACATTTAAAGGCTTAACTAGGTTAATTAGGTTAACTAGGCAGGTTAGGGTAATTAGGAAAGTTATTGTATAACGATGGTTTGTTCTGTAGACTATCGAAAAAATATATAGCTTAAAGGGGCTAATAATTTTGACCTTAAAATGGTTTTTAAAAAATTAAAAACTGCATTTATTCTAACCAAAATAAAACAAACAAGACTTTTTTAGAAGAAAAAATATTATTAGACATATATTATTAGAAAATGTCCTTGCTCTGTTAAACATCATTTGGGAAATATAAAAAAAATAATAATAAATCAAAGGGGGGCTAATGACCTCAACTGTATGTCAATTTAGTCAATTATATAGACAAATCATGGTAGCCCTAGATTGCAATTTAAATAAGTAATCTACCCAGCACTCCATGTACAGTAGTTGCAGAGTTACTACTTTCTATTATTTCCTCGAAACAACATTTATCCAATTGTGAAATCCAATATTTATCTAATCTATCCTGTTTTTCCACAGATCACCCACAATGTGGCATGAAAAACTCACATAAAAATCCAACAAAAATTCCTGAGGGGTAGCTTAATTAATGTGTCAGTGCTCTTTGGGTGAGGTATTCATCAGAATAAACAGCAAAAGTAAGTCCAAGGCACTGGAAAAAAAAAATATTAAAAAGCCTTTATTGACATGGATATTCCTGTTCCTCAAGAAATAGCCATGTCAGTAAAGGCTTTTTAATATTTTTTTCACATTTTTCAAGTGCCTTGGACTTACTTTTGCTGTTAACTCTCACATAAGTTTGTACACAATTAGGCCTGTTTAAAATAAAGAGAAAGACAGAAAAAAGTATATTTAAAACCCCACTTAATAAATCCCACCTCTCTCTTTCTTTTCCCTTTCATCCCATGTGAAATAGCACATAATCATCTCTTCTTTGCCAGTGTTGTGACAGCACACTATGCCACGGTGAATATTTCAGTATGTGTAAAAGTTGAAGCAATCAGCACCGGTCTATACTGCTTGCTTAGCAGGAGGTGTTAAAAAGTATTGGCAGCTGACATAGCCTGACTTAATATCCAGCTAAGTGATTTAATAGCTTCTGTTGGATGCTTAACTGCTGTTTTTTCTCGTATTGATTTATGAGCTCATAAAACGTACAGTGAATTTTCCCCCACCGTGGGAGCTATTGAACCTGCTATTTGATATTTCATATCAGCTCAATACAGTAATTACCCACAATTTGGCAGCCTTTCCATCTGAGAATATAAGCTAAAGCTATGGAGATCGACATCACAACAACAACAACAGTGAATGCGTGAGAGCTGTTTGCTCTACTTTGGTTGCTTGAGAACATGGAAATGAGCATGTGTAGTTATTTATCTACTTATCTTAGCATGTATCTATCTTATTTATTAGTCTGTGTTATTTTAATGTATTTAAAGCCATCATAGTTCCACACTTGTGCTTCTCACTGACCGCTTTGTGGCAAAATGGTGCCTAAATGTTCAGCATTAGGGTAAATAGCATCAGTGTCCAAGAATCCCAAGAACTACCATATATGTCCCTGTCAATAGTCGACACACTGCTCCTCATCAATCCATCTTTCCGTCTTTTTTATCTGTTGGAGTTTTGTCTTCCATAATTCAGTTATTGTGGGAAACCATAATGAAATTTCAGCATTGTTTGTTATTCTCTCACAGTCTGTAATTCAGGCCGTCATACAGCTAAGCTGAAGTGTCCTTCTGCCTGTTAAAAGCAGAGAAAGAGTCTCTTTATATGATCGGGCCATATTTCAGGCTTCTCCGGGCAGCCTGTCTCTCTGAGGGGAATTGAGTTAAGCATGTGGTTGAAATGGTTGGTTATGAGTGGAAGCATTACAGCAACAGGCTTTTAAAATCCATTTTGCTCTCTCTGATTAGATTTGGTGTTATCATCACCGCTGTGCTGAAACGACTGTAGCTTGTTCATATTTCTGAAGAAAAGCATAAATCCAGCTAATTGGGCCCTGTCTACTCCAGTTATGGCTGATGAAGAGATATTGCCTGCAAAAACCACAAGTCACTTACGACTGCCTTTAAAGGCTGCGCCTGGAAACTCTCTCTTACTAGCTTTCCCTTTTTGATCTATCTATCTATCTATCTATCTATCTATCTATCTATCTATCTATCTATCTATCTATCTATCTATCTATCTATCTATCTATCTATCTATCTATCTATCTATCTATCTATCTATCTATCTATCTATCTATCTATCTATCTATCTATCTATCTATCTATCCATCCATCCATCCATCCATCCATCCATCCATCTGTATATATTTGTCTAATCATAACCTTACCCAGTCCTATCAATCAATGGCTCTAATATTGTCTGTCTCTCTGTCTGTTTATATATATATTTGTCTAATCATAACATTAACCCTAGTCCTAACAATCTATGGCTCTAATATTGTCTGTCTGTCTGTCTGTCTATCTATTGTATCTGTTTGTCTAATTCTAACCCTAGTCCTATTAATCTATGGCTCTAATACTATCTATTCATCTGTTCGTCCATCTGTCTATATATTACAGGCATGTGATCAGCCCAGGGCAAAAAAGAAGGAAGACCCTGCCCTCCTTAAAAAATAGACTGACCAACCGACTGACAGACAGACAGACAGATAGATAGATAGATAGATATAGATAGATAGATAGATAGACAGATAGACAGATAGATAGATAGATAGATAGATAGATAGATAGATAGATAGATAGATAGATAGATAGATAGATAGATAGATAGATAGATAGATAGATAGATAGATAGATAGATAGATAGATAGATAGATAGATAGATAGTTATGCGTGTGTTTTTAAATAATAAAAATATTCATTCATTCAGTCATTTTATTTTCGGCTTAGTCCCTTTATTAATCTGGGGTCGCCACAGCGGAATGAACCGCCAACTTATCCAGCATATGTTTTTACACAGCGAAAGCCCTTCCAGCTGAAAACCCATCACTGGGAAACTACGGTCTCATTCACTACGGTCTTTGGACTTGTGGAGGAAACCCACACGAACACGAGGAGAACATGCAAACTCCACACAGAAATGCCAACTGACCCAGCCTAGGCTTGAACCAGTGACCTTCTTGCTGTGAGGCGATCGTGCTACTACGCCACCGCGTCGCCCATAATAAAAATAATCATTCTAAAAATAATAATAAATAATATTATTTATTTCAATATTTGTTGTTTGCTGCCCAGTTTAAGTTTTAATTGTTTTTAATTAGTTTAAATGTTTAGCAGTTTATAAGTGGCCTAAGTAATATTTAATAGGTTTATACTTTGTACCTCAATGTTGGGACAGATCCACGCACCGCTCCTAGATGGCGCCACTAACTCAGTTAGTTCTCTTGTGTCCACAGAATATAACATTCCCTGTAATTTAGTCTTTATTCCAACGTGATAAATAAACTACTAGTCAACAATTCAAACTGTAAATGTATTAAGTCCAGTTGAATTGAGTAGCCTAATATACTTTAACATTACACCCTGAAAAAAAAACATACATCGCTAATAAGATGGAGTTTATCACTTTCCCCTGTTTTCAGTTCCTGTTTTTAATAGTTTTAATTAATTATAAAATATATTCATATAAATTTGTAATATCATCTAAACTTATGACACTTTCAGGTATTAAATTTGTAATGTAATGTAATGTAATGTAATGTAATGTAATGTGTATTTATATAGCGCATTTATTGTGTATGGCTATACACCCAAAGCGCTTCACAATCATGAGGGGGTCCCTCCACAACACCATCAGTGTGTAGCATCCACTTGGATGATGCGACGGCAGCCACAGGACAACGGCGCCAGTGCGCTCACCACACACCAGCTATTGGTGGAGTGAAGAGACAGTGATAGAGCCAATTCAGTAGATGGGGATTATTAGGAGGCCATGATGGGTAAGTGCCGATTGAGGGACTTTGGCCAGGACACCGGGGTTACACCCCTACTCTTTACGAGAAGTGCCATGGGATTTTTAATGACCACAGAGAGTCAGGACCTCGGTTTAACGTCTCATCCGAAAGACGGAGAAATTTGAGGTGCTAGACTGTAGCACAGAATTAATGAAGACATGAAGACAGATGACTTGCAGAGGATAATAACTAATGTGCATCCTGCAGCTGTATTTGCAATATACATAGATCGCACGTGGGCGTGACATGCAAATGTGTGCGCGGAAAAAGTGTGCACAGCCGCACACGCATTCAAAACGATTTCATGATCTTGCATATTTTCAGCGGCTTCGTCACATTATAGGACTACACAATATCATTATGTTATACGCAGTAGCCTAGGTATAGCTCTACAATTATATCCCTGAAAGATGTCCGGAATGTATCAGGCTGTTTGCTTTGATGACGATGGAGACACCCCACACCACCCCAGCACCCCCCCCACAAAAAAAAAAATAAAAATCGGATTTGCGCAAATTACAGGGGGTCGCCCCATTGAGCTCTGAAAATACGGAAGAATCAAGACCCTGATTATATTTTTAAAATATAAAAAATTACAATTATTTTTAAATTAAAATTGAAATATTATTTCAGAATATTGCTGTTTTACTGTATTTGTAATCAAATTGATTTAACTTTATAGAACATGAGCAAAAACTCACTGACAAGTAATGGTAGTGTATCTCTAAAACAGCATGCCATTTATAGGGCTGGCAAATTTTATAAACCTTCAGAGCCAAAATTCAGCAATTCAAAGTCAAACTAACACACAAGACTCACACAGCATTCACAAAGCTCAATCTTTTTACTCTGTCTACACTCTCCTCATAGCAAAGCATGAAGCAAGCAGTGTAAAGCTATCCTAATCTGGCAACACTAATGCAGTGAACCAGCACTACAAAACTGGCAATCAGAAAGTGTGGGTTGCTATTCACCTCGAGTGTGAGCGAAGCTAAAACTCACGTTTTTGCCAGGGTTCCTAGCACCTGCAGAGCGGTGGAGTGTGTTGTAATTGCAGTTGTATAATGGCCTGTTTAACACTATGAATAGGAACAGTGCACCTGATGAAAACAATGAGCAAACCCAAGAGATTGAGTGTCTGCCAACACTAAACCCAACCATTCAAACTGCACACAGATAAAGTTACAGTTCACTCCTCTGGACTGCATTAAACTAATGGCGTTCATTGATATGGCTCAAAATGGAGTTGTTTTTCAAAATATTCTTTAGAATAAAGAACGGCTTGAGTGCTTAACATATGGCTCAGCAGATTACTAATTGAATATTCCGTCTCTCATTTTGTGTATCACCTTTCGCCAGAGCAGCATACAACCGCTCACATATTGCATATGTTATTTCGTCCATAAATTACATGTGGCGTCACATGATATTATCAGTTGTAATCATGAATAGGGAGGCAGTTGGCCATTAGTGTGGGAGGATGAAGATGAGTAGATTAACTCATCACATATCACATTTTGCTAGAAAGCATGTGAAATCTATACAATACACACCATATTTAAATTGAAAGTGTGCTGTTATATATACAGTTGAAGACAAAACTATTAGCCCTCTTGTGAAATTGTTATTCTTTTTCAAATATTTCTGTTTAACAGAGCATTTTTAGAAGCATTTTTCCTATAAAAAATTCCTTATTTCTTTTAGTTAGATTGGAATAAAAGCAGTTTTTAATATTTTAAAAGCAATTTTGAAGGTCAATATTATTAGCCCCTTTAAGAATAATTATTTTTGATTTGCTACAGCAGTGGTCCCCAACCTTTTTATCACTGCGGACCGGTCAACGCTTGACCATTTTACCGCAGCCCGGTGGGGGTGGAGTGGGGTGGGTTGGGTAGGTCAATAGCCATTTTCTCAAAGGATGACAAGCTAACAAAACATTGCTTCAATTCTGATACAACTTTTAATTATAAGACAATCAAAAAGCACCTCAGTGTTGGGTGTTCTGTGTTTATCTGGGATAATTATTATATTGAAATGTGCATATTCCATACAAAGTATGAAGCTGATTGGTAAGTTCTTGTCACGTGACTCGTGGTGCGCTTATGACATTCCGAAACAGTGAGATTTTTTCAACTGCCTGTGCCTACATTGGAAATAAGGAACTTACATTTTCCCCTTCGCAATTTTTTTTTTTAAAGATGTCTGTTTCTTTCTTGTGGTTTAAATTTTGGCACTTAACCTGACCAAGATGTAACTGAGAGAATACGGTAATGATCCATGGACGGGTACCAGGACGGGTGTTGGGGACGACTGGGCTACAGAACAAACAACTGCTGTCCAATATCTTGCCTAATTAACCTAACTTGCCTAGTTAACAAAGTAATCTAGTTAAGCCTTTAAATTGCACTTCGGACTGAATACTAATACCTTGCAAAATAGGTAAAATATTATGTCATACGTTCATCATGGCAAAAACAAAATAAATTAGTTATAAGAAATTAATAATAAAATATTTGTATTAATTTCAAAGTCCCCCCCCTACTGTGTATATATATATATATATATATATATATATATATATATATATATATATATATATATATATATATATATATATATATATATATATATACACAGTTGAAGTCAGAATTACCCCCCTGTTCATTTTTTTCTCCAATTTCGGTTTACGGAGAGCAGATTTTTTCAACACATTTCTAAACATAATAGTTTTAATAACTCATTTCTAATATCTGATTTATTTTATCTTTGCCATGATGACAGTAAATAATATTTGACTAGATATTTTTAAGACACTTCTATACAGCTTAAAGTGACATTTAAAGGCTTAACTAGGTTAAATAGGTTAACTAGGCAAGTTAGGGTAATTAGGCAAATGATTGTATAACGATGGTTTGTTTGTTAAACGTTTTTAAAAACATTAAAAACTGCTTTTATTCTAGCCAAAATAAAAATAAATAAGACTTTCTCCAGAAGAAAAAAAAATTAACAGACATACTGTGAAAATGTCCTTGCTCTGTTAAACGTCATTTGGGAAATATTTAAAAAAAGGGGAAAAATTCAAAGGGGGGCTAATAATTCTGACTTAAACTGTATATGTATGTGTGTGTGTGTGTGTGTATGTATAGAGAGATGTTTTACACTTTTAGTTCAGATAATAATGTAGTAATCGATGTATGCATTTATTTATTTTGGGGACACAGTATAACAAATGGTGGGAGAAGAATTCAGTGCTCCCCTTTATTCAGAATCTCATTTTAAATGCTTTGCTCAGACTAATATATTTTAAAAAGAGGGAGCAATAAATGATTTTATTTTGCATTTAGTGCAGGGAGTGCAGCCTTAACCATAACTCTGACAACAAGCCTACTGTCTGCGGCTGTTTTATGATTACACCACGATGGTAAAGTTATGGTATGGCTGTATGTTTTGGATCGTTGGTATATTGCTTTTGATATCTGTGCTTTTATAATAAGTACAGGCTCCATTTGGGTCATTATCTTCTCTCTAATGCCTGTTCCTTTTGTCAGAATGTCCTACAATACATCTAGCGAGGCATGCTTTGTGTGAATAATTGAAGATATCAGAATTTTAGAAGTTAATATAAGCTCAGTATTCGGCCATGTTAGAGGCGTGCTTTGACAAATGCATTATATTTTCTCCTCCCTGATGCACTTACTATCTGTTACAGCTAATATAAATATGCAAATCTGCCTGTTGAACTTTAGCGGAGCTGCTGTGATTCGTCTCTTTAAGATATTCATTTGCATGACTGAAGCACTCATGCATCATGCCAGTGTCATTCTGAAAGCAAATATTAATCAATTTTGCGTGATGTTTCCCTTCCTCCAGCAATCCCTGTTTCTTTGTTTGATTGTATTGTTCGCTCTTTTTTTTACGTTTAGTTGCTTTACAATTTAAGAATGGTCTTTGTATGCGACCCAGCTATTGTTGTGTGTGACCCTTGTACAATAGTGAACAGAGACGGTGACATAAGTAATTCATGTAGATGAATCAATTTCATTATGAATTTAATTAGACTGAGGTATATCCAATATCACCACGATCGGGCTCTCTTACAACTTTTAACCAGTATTACCAGGAGCTGGTGATGTTTTTGGTTTCTGTTTCACACTGGTATGGTTTGTCTGTCATAAGGTGGACATTTCTAAACACCTAATACGGAGACACTTGCAGGACACATAGAAAATAGGACAGAAGTAGTAACATAGTAGTAGTAGGAATAGTAATAATAATATTAATTATTATTATTATTATTATAAATATAAAATAATTATAATATATATATATATATATATATATATATATATATATATATATATATATATATATATATGGCAACGCAGTGGCGCAGTAGGTAGTAAGAAGGTCGCTGGGTCAGTTGGCGTTTCTGTGTGGAGTTTGCATGTTCTCCCTGCATTCGTGTGGGTTTCCTCCGGGTGCTCCGGTTTCCCTCACAGTCCAAAGACATGCGGTACAGGTAAATTGGGTTGGCTAAATTGTCCGTAGTGTATGTGTGTGAATGAGTGTGTATGGGTGTTTCCCAGAGAAGGGTTGCGGCTGGAAGGGCATATATATATATATATATATATATATATATATATATATATATATATATATATATATATATATATATATATATACACACATACATACATATATATATACATACATATATATATATATATAAATATATATACATATATATATATATATATATATATATATATATATATATATATATATATATATATATAAATATATATATATATAAATATATATATATATATATATATATATATATATATATACATATATATACATATATATATATATATGAGCAATATCACATGAGTAGCAGTGCGATGTGGCTGTATATCAACACTGGTGGGAGGCGTGCGTTGGCGTTAAGGAGAGACGCTAAACACATGCGGGCATTTCTTTTTTCTTTCTGTTTACTGAACTAGTCTGCAGTAGCGAAAACAGGAGACTAATTAGAAACAGATGGCCAACCAAAAAGTCAAAGAAAGTCACTCTTTGGTTATACAAAGATACATGTTTTACAATACATGTAAAAATGGGATATAATGAAAATCTGGATGTATATATAACATGGAACATGCTTTTTGGAGAGAATGATTTTATTTTCCAGCAGACATGCTGAAGGACATGTCAAAGCAACTTGGGCTGCCATAACAACTCAACTGTGTCAAAGGCCGATTGCCTCCATGCCACGCCACCTTGATGCTGTAATTAGTGCAAAAGGAGGCCCAATGTAGTACTGAGGACATAATAGAGTACAATAACACAGTAGGCCGACATGTTTAGGATCCTTTTTTTTTTATTGGTCACTTGAAATATTCTAATTTAATATTGATTTGGGATTTCTTTATCTTTAATCCATAATCAGTATAATTGAAACAAATGAAGGCTTTAAATATTTCCCTTTGTGTGTAGTGAACTAATATAACACACAAGTTTCACTTTTTGAAACAAATTATTGAAATAAATGGACTCTCCCTTAATATTCTAATTTGTTGCCACATACCTGTATAATGTAATGCTGCAGTCATGTTTTAATAAAAAGGTATTTTTGTATTGCATTAATCTGGTTAAGGTGGAAATAAAATAAATCACATTAATGACACAAACTGTGTGATTTATGACACATTAGTATATTAAATAATACAACACACTGTATGTGTTAAGAAGAATAACACACTGTTTGAGTTCAAAATAACACAAAATGTGTTGTCCTTTACACACACAGGTATGTTTAGAAATAACACAGGATGTGCAGATTTTAACACATCTAATTTAAAAGTAATTCTATGGGCAATTTTTAGGGATATAAATGTGTACGCTTCTGGAGATATTTTGCATGTAGCTAAGCCGCATACGTCTATGTAGATACTGTGAACAATTTAAAGGGTACCTACTGCATGATGCAAAATCAACTTTTAGAAGCTGTTTGGACAGAACTGTGTGTAGGTATAGTGTGTCCACAGTCATATTGGAGTGGTATAAACACATTCAATCTCTTTTTCTAAATTTCTTGACTTTACAATAGGATCCAAATCCTAGTGATTTTGAGGCGCTCCTTAACGTGACGTAGGAGTGCATTTTTTCCCCGACTCACCCACTGTATTGACAAGCGAATTTTTTTCTCATTGCAACTTTGACAGATATATGTCAAAAAATTTAAATCTCTAATTACTTCTTTCAATTAAGGAGACTTCACGTTCACAGATTTTTTTAAATGACCCATTACAGAAGTAATATAACACATCTCCAATATGTATACATGACATTACAATAATTTTCTCAATTAAATGGTAAAATACTGAAAACGTGACTCAAAGATTCACTAAGAAACTATGAATAGGAACTGAATCGCTAACTTATCCGATTCATTCATTTTCCTTCAGTTTAGTCCCTTTATTAGTCTGGGGTTGCCACAGCGGAATGAATCACCCACTTATCCAGCATATGTTTTACATAGCGGATGCCTTTCCAGCTGCAACCCAGTACTGGGAAACATCCATACATGCTCATTCACAGACATATACACTTTGATCAATTTAGTTTATTCAATTCCCCTATAGCACATGTCTTTGAACTGTGGGGGAAGTCGAAGCACCCGGAGGAAACCCACGCAAACATGGGGAGAACATGCAAACTCCACACAGAAATGCCAACTGACCCAGCCGTGAATCAAACCAGAGATCTTGTTGCTCCGAGGTTACAGTGTGTATATATATATATATATATAAACAAAAAAAAATCTGAGTTTTTGTGCTAGTGCCTAGGCTGCTTTAGGCATGACATGGATGAGTACTACCCAAAAATTAATTCAGAAATTAAGCTAGTCAATGTTTTAATAAATGGAGCATGGCTCAGATTATTTAACCCAGGCTCATTTTGATTACGTACCTCTATATACATTTCTGGAGAGTGCCAAATATGTCCCAGGATCTATGTTTTTTTGCAGTTTTTGTTTTCGTGAATCCACCAGATGCCGCTGTGTACGCTTTTTCAGATCTCAAATTTATCTTGCAAGTGCCATTCGCGCCTGCTCTCCTTGCATAAGTCCACCAGAGGCCGCTGTCGGCTGACTGACTGACCAACTGACCGATATCCCCCCCCCTTCCCTAAACCCAACCAATAGTATTTTAAAAAGCACCGATTGACCCGCCCACCCTCTTCCCTAAATCCAACTGCAGTGTTTTGAAAAATAATCGAGAAAGAAAATTTTTCAGATTTTACCACATTCTCACTCTGTTATTTACTTGTTTATTTTATTTTTTTGCTTCTGTTTTTGGCTTACCTGATTTCTGGAACTGTTCTTCACCAAACTCAAACCCCGTCGTCGCGGTCAACCCCACTCTGTATCTCAAGTTGACCAAAGAACGTGTCGAGCTACCAGACAAACTGATAACAGCGGAAAAACTGTCAACATGCAGGTAAGCAGTCAGCTGGTAAGAGAGAAAAGGAACAGTGTCATACCGCCCTGTGGCGTTCGTTTTAAAGACGAAATGCAGTCATACGTAGCTCTGGCTACAAAATTCGCGATCTCCAGAAACATATATAGGGCTACGTTTTCAGAATGAGTCTATGTTGGAATGATTTGTTTAGAAGCAGATTCATTCTAAAACTAAATGCCACAGCGTTGTTCTGAGATCTGCAGAACAACCTACTACTCCAGCCTGAAGACAAGACAGACATTCAAAAATGGATCTTGTTAAGAGTCTTGAGTACTGACACTAAAAATCACCTCCAGCAGGGTTAAGAAGAGCACTGGACTGCTCACACCCATAACGCATATTCTAGATGTTAAATCAATATCCAGTTTTGAATCAAAAGTCCAAGACTACACAAACCCATCCAGAGGGCCTGTTCTCTCGCTCTCTCTCTATCGCTCTCTTACACACACACACACACACACACACACACACACACAGGCCCTGTGGGATCTCCAGTCAGACAAACAATGATAAAGTAGTGCTCTTATGCCTTTGACACTCTGAGGAGATGCAGACCTCAAAACGCTTAACTAATAAACCCTGTCTGACTGCAACACACCCCGTGTACAGAGACATCAAACGCAGCGTTAGTGACGCCGCGGGTGTTTCTCAAAGAATATTGTTTATTAGGCTTCTGCACATTTCCCCAGTGCCACTGGAAAAGGTCAACGTAAGGTGAAATCCAGCAAATTGGGCCACTTTTTGTCAGTGAGATGAAAAGATTTTACCCTAATTCTGACCCTCAAACATGTTCCATTTCAATTCACCATTGAAGAAGAATAAAGACGCCACGAGCTCCAGAGGAACAAACCCAAACGACAGAGTTTCACCTGTGTCCCGCTGCAGTTAAAGGCCACACGAGAAGAGTGAAAAGTTCGATTGTACAAGACCCGCAAAGAAACCAATGGAGGAAGGATGAGTGGACGGGTGGGGGAGGCGAAAGGTCAAGCATGTAATATAAGAGCAGGATCCCGGCCATCTCCGTCAGACAATAGCCTCCCACAGCAGACACTCCTCTGTTCTCTCTCTTCTCTTAATTACAGTCATATCACCCCGCCGCCACCGCCTGTCCTTAACATATTCCTCTTTATTTGGAGTCCTTTTTTCTCAGCTAATGGAATGTCAGCTCTCTGCTATTCCCTCTCCTCATCTCACGCCGATCAAAGTGACCTCTGCCTCTCCGCCGGCGCGCAAATCAATACGCACACTGACAGAAAACCACACAACATATAATAAATGACAATCCGCACACGCACGCACGCGGGCCGTCCCGTGGCATATCTGACAAAAGCCTTTCATAGCAGTCATTCTGGCGCGATGGCAGTGAGTTATGTTTAAGGGAGGATTGGCGGAGCGCTCGGCTCTGCGCAGGTGTGGATATTACAGGGCAGGGTCTCACTTCGGTGTGTGAGAACGCCCGTCCCGGCCTGCGGCTGACAGCACCAATGCCATTACAGTTGTAGCTGTTTATTGTGGTTGTCTTGCTGGGAGAGGTTCTATCCAAAGCAATTTTCCTCTTAAGGGGGCAAATTGCCGGCGGAAAATTGTATGTGCTGTCGCTCAGCCATGATTGGCAGGGAGGCCGAGTTTGGCAACAGCGAATAAAGGAGAATGAAAGGATTTCATACTCGGGAGCTGAAAGCGGGCGAGGGAGGGATGGATGGATGGAAGGAGGAACGAGAAAAAGCACAGTGCATATTAAAATGTGTTGTGAAAAACGAGTGTGAAATTTCACACAGTTCTGAAAACGACTGCTGTTCTTCCAGGTGGAGAGAGAGGAGCCAGGTGTTTGTGAAGGTCTCACAGAACAAGTAAATCTCTCTCTCTCTATCTTTTTCCTCTCTCTTTTTTTTCCACAGGAGTGTGCTAGCTTTGTAAAGGATCAGGAGGATTTGTAACAGCTGGCATTCTTCCAGTCACTTGAAACAAAGAGAGAAAGAGAGAGAGAGAAGGGGGAAAACAGTGCAGTGATGGAGTGAACGACAGACGCTTGCATTCTACAAACTTTGAACTCAGTTATAATCTTCAAGCGCTCTTCATGAAATAAAGAGCTGAAGTGCTGTGAAATAGTCCAGATGTATAAACTCTTTGGTTCCGTGTTTGCATTGCATTAATAGTGCTGCTCACTTCAGTGTGTGTGTGTGTGTGTGTTCTGTCTGTTCATGAACAAACATGAAACATTCTTCCTTCTTGATCAATACTTTGTATTCTTCTTCCTTTGTTCAATCCAATCCATAGTTTTCCTCTTCCTCTTTTTTTCTTTCCTTATCCATCAACTTTGCCTCTTGTTATTCATGCTACTCTCTTCTTTCCTTCTACCTTTATTGTTTTGTCTCTTTTCCATCCTGTCAATATGTCTTTCTTTCATTATTTTTCCACTTTCTCCCTATTTCTCTATTCTTTCGAACTTTCTTGTAATATTTTTCTTCTGTTTGCTATCTTTTGCTTTGTGTGTACACTTCCTTATTTACTTTCCTTCCTTTTTTATAGAATTATTTATTTTCCTTCCTTCTTGTCCAAATTTATTTTTGTTTACATTTATTTTTTCTGAGTATATTTTCTTTCTTTCTTTCTTTCTTTCTTTCTTTCTTTCTTTCTTTCTTTCTTTCTTTCTTTCCTAAGTAGGGCTGAGCCTGGTCAGAACCTGAATGGGAGACCACGTGGGAAAACTAGTCTAATGTTGGCTCAACCTGCAGTCTGTATGAGTCCTAATGCTCCAGTAGAGCAAAGGGGACACTATCCCGTCAGTGGGCGCCGTCTTTCAAGTGAGACGTTAAAGCAAGGCAAGGCAAGTTTATTTATATAGCACATTTTATACACTGTGGCAATTTAAAGTGCTTTACAGAAACAGAAATAAAAGAGACAAGTATAAGAAAATATAAAAACAAATAATAAAAATGATTAAAAAAACAGATGAAAACAGATAAAAATGTGTTAAAACAGGTTATAAAAGAATGAAAGAGAAGAGAAAACAATAGTGTGATCTGTCGGACGTAGCACTGTGCTCATTCAGTAAAGGCACAGCTAAACAGATGTGTTTTCAGTCTGGATTTGAATATGCCTAATGTTGGAGCACATCTGATCATTTCTGCAAGCTGATTCCAGCAGCGAGGGGCGTAGAAGCTAAAAGCTGATTCACCCTGCTTTGACTGAACTCTTGGAATTTCTAGTTTATATGATCCTAAAGATCTGAGTGATCTATGAAGTTTGTATTCAGTGAGCATATCTGTAATGTATTGAGGTCCTAGGCCATTTAGTGATTTATAGACAAGTAATAATACTTTAAAATCTATTCTGAATGTAACTGGGAGCCAGTGTAAAGACCTGAGGACAGGGGTGATGTGCTCTGATTTCCTGGTTCTGGTCAGAATCCTGGCTGCAGCGTTCTGGATGAGCTGTAACTGTCTGACTGTTTTTTTGGAAAGGCCCGTGAGGAGGCCGTTACAGTAATCCACTCTGCTGCTGATAAAAGCATGAACAAGTTTCTCTAAGTCTTCACTGGAAACAAAGCATCTAATTCTTGCAATGTTTTTGAGATGACAGTATGCTAATTTACTAACTTCTTTGACATGACTATTGACACTCAGATCTGACTCCAGAGTCACACCAATATTCTTGACCTTATTTTTTGCTGTTTGACTCTTAGTGCCAAGGTACGCATTCATCTTGAGAACCTCATCTCTGTTCCCATACGCAATGACTTCAGTTTTCTCTTTGTTTAACTGAAGAAAGTTTTGGCACATCCAGCTGTTAATTTCATCAATGCATTGGCAGAGGGTGTCAATAGGGCTGTAGTCATTAGGCAGTAAGGCTAAGTAGATCTGAGTGTCATCAGCATAGCTGTGGTAGGAAATTAGGTTCTTTCTCATTATTTGGCTCAGAGGAAACATATAAAGGTTGAACAGGAGAGGTGCCAGAATCGAGCCTTGTGGGACTCCACATGTCATGGGTGTCCACCTTGACCTATGGTCACCTATACTGACATAGTAACCTCTCCCTTCAAGGTAAGATCTGAACCATTTGAGGACCGTCCCAGACAGCCCAACCCAGTTTTCCAGCCTATCTAGAAGCTGTGATTGATAGTGCCAAATGCAGCACTAAGATCGAGCAATACCAGCACTGTTAGTTTGGCTGAATCTGTATTTAGGCGGATATCATTGATTATCATTGATATCATTGATTATCTTTTAGAGCGCTCTCTGTACTGTGATGTGGTCTGAAATCAGACTGAAAATTGTCTAAACAAAGCGAGGTCCTAACTTTCTATGATCACTGAAAATCCCATGGCACTTCTCGTAAAGAGTAGTGGTGTAACCCCAGTGTCCTAGCCAAATTCCCTCCATCGGCCTTTATCGTGGCCTCCCAATCATCCCCATCCACCGAATTGGCTGTATCACTGTCTCTCCAATCCACCAATAGCTGGTGTGTGGTGAGTGCACTGTAGTCGTTGTCCTGTGGCTGCCCTCGCATTATCCAAGTAGATAATGTGTATATATACTGTAGATATAGTCCAGTGGGTAGCACGTTCGCCTCACAGCAAGAAGGTCGCTGGTTCGAGCCTCAGCTGGGTCAACTGGCATTTCTGTGTGGAGTTTGCATGTTCTCCTGGCATTTGCGTGGGTATCCTCCGGGTGCTTCAGATCCCCCACAGTCCAAAGATATGCAGTACAGTTGAATTGAGTATGCTAAAATTGACCATAGTGAATGAGTGTGTGTGAATGAGTGTGTATGGATGAATGAATGAATGTTCCTTTCTTGTCAAGATTACATTTATTCTTCCTCAGTATATTATTTCTTTCTTTCTTTCTTGTCCAAATTACATTGTCTTCCTCAGTATATTCTTTCTTTCTTTCTTTCTTTCTTATACTCTTCTACTTTTCTTTCATTAATTTATTCCTTCCTTCATTTTCTTTTCGGCTTAGTCCCTTTACTAATCTGGGGTCGCCACAGCGGAATGAACCACCAACTTATCCAGCATATGTTTTACATAGCGGATGCCCTTCCAGCTGCAACCCATCACCATACACACTCATACACCATGGACAATTTAGCCATTTATTATCCACCCAGAGGAAACCCACACGAACACGGGGAGAACATGCAAACTCCACACAGAAATGGCAACTGAACCAGCCGAGGCTCAAACCAGCAACCTTCTTGCTGTGAGGCGATTGTGCTACCCACTGTACCTTCCCCCTTTCCCCTATGACCATACACAATAAATGCGCTATATAAATACACATTACGTTACATTACATTCTCTTTCTTTCTTTCTTTCTTTCTTTCTTTCTTTCTTTCTTTCTTTCTTTCTTTCTTTCTCTTTCCTTCTTGTCCAAATTACGTTTATTTTCCTCAGTATATTCTTTTTTCTTTCTTTCTTTCTTTTCTATACCTCATTTCATTCATTTGTATTTCTTTTTCCTCAGTCTTTTATTTTTCTTTCTTTCTTTTGCTCTCTCTCTCCAACTTGCCTCTGCAGATGGCTTCCCTCTGCCTCATCCATTAACTGTTATTGTTTTTCCTGAACATGACATTGATTCAATTTAACACCAATCAATTTCAAACGCTTCTGACATTCAGATCTGACCTTAAGGCAAACGACTCATGAACTATGATCAGAATTAAACTTTTGCTAACGAGGTGATCTCTCAACCCTGCCCAACAGCAACGTTCGCTAAAAATTAGATCAATTATTATAAGGCAAAGAGACCCTAAGTTGATTACCCTGCCCTCTCTAATTTGTGTAATTAATAACCAGGCCTGGACCAAAACAAGGAGTTTATTAATCCATATCTACAAGCCGGTAATGAAAATGTGTGGGCAGGTCATCCATTTAGATGGTAATGTCATAATCAATGCCGCCACACCGTACATGTTAATGAGCATTGTTATGAATTGTTACAGTTAGAGCTGTGTGTATGGAGACGTCGGCCTCTTTGTGTTGTTATGTATGGCAATCAGACGCGTGAAAATGGCAAATCTAATTAGGAATTCCGACTGGAGCGGCTGGGAACACTGAGAGCAGTAGACGGTATCGGAGCTGACAGCTGCCAGCCGGAACGCCGAGTGTCGGAACAAAACCAGCATTCTGCGCCACAACAGGAATGACAGGAAAAAAGGATGTATCACAAACGAATAATTGCACTCTGCATGGCCTCTTGCCATACAGCACAATAGAACTGCCAGCACAGGAAGAAGATGCTATTGTGTGTGTACAAGCACTCTTTATGAGTTTTACCTCTGAGTCGAGGGGATAGACTCGTGTCATCTGCATGGCGATGAGGCTCCTGTTCTCGCATTCAGTCTTCCTCTGCAGGACCTGTGTGGTCCTCCGCTTCTGCGTGATAGATAATGCACTGCTTTCATCTGGTAAATGAATACATGGAAATTCACACTAGCTTTAGCATTCATATATAGAGGGCTGACACAAATTCATAATGTAAGGAGGAATGCGTTTTCTTGTGCAATGTGATCCCTGGGGCTTTATTATTTGTCACCAACTTTGGGGTCCCTTTGAAATTATATTGCTAACATTGTTTAATTTATGTGTTAATCAAGGCTGAATTTACTGGATCATAAATATATTTTATAATTTTTTGTCTTCACTTTTGAAAAGGTATGGTAGTGACGAACACATACATATGCGCATGACAGCATTTTGGCCATTATATTTTGCTGGTTGCCTTTTCAAAGTTTAAAAAAAAAAACTACTTTATTTTGCTTCTGTTCAACTCATTAGTAAGATATCTTGTTGCATGTTGTAAGAATTGACCCTATATTGAAGTCAATCACCATTACTAACAAGTTTCTTAACTATGTTATATACAAAATATTATTTATTGAACAATGACATTTAGTTAACAGTAATAACTATTATAAAAGCAGCTAAGCAATTCAGTCAAAAACACTGTCTGGACATGATAGCAAGCAGCAGATTCCAGAAGAGATGGCCGAGGTAAGGTTGTTCTCAATAAGTTATTGAGTGCTGCGGTCCTGGAGCTCAATCATTCATTCATTCATTTTCCTTCCACTTAATCCCCTTATTCATCAGGGGCCGCCACAGTGGAATGAACCGCCAACCTATCCAGCATATGTTTTACGCAGCGGATGCCCTTGCAGCTGCAACCCATCATTGGGAAAAATCCATACACTCTCATTCACACATACATTACGGACAATTTAACCAATTCACATATAGCGCATGTTTTTGGACTTGTGGGGGAAACCGGAGCACCCAGGGGAAACTTACGCGAACACAGGGAGAACATGCAAACTCTGCACAGAAATGCCAACTGACCCAGCCGAGGCTCGAACCAGCGAAACTTCTTGCTGTGAGGCAACAGCGCTACCCACTGCGCCACCATTTTATATTATACAAAATATTATTTATTGAACAATAATATTTAATTACAGTTATAACTATTATAAAACAGCTAAGCAATTCAGTCAAAAATAAAGTTAGCCTGTACTGTATATATCATTAAATAAAACTGCTTTGCCTTCAGCTAAAACTGTTCATTTTAGTTCAAAGATTACTTTGATAGGCCCAAAATGAACTGTATCTCTTGTTTTAGACACATCATAGCCAGCAGCGGATTCCAGAAGAGATGGCCGAGGTACGGTTGTTCTCAATAAGTTAATGAGTGCTGCAATCCTGGAGCTCATTCACGCATTTATTTTCCTTCGGCTTAGTCCCTTTATTCATTAGGGGCACCACAGCAAAATGAACCGCCAACTTATCCAGCATATGTTTTACACAGGGGATGCCCTTGCAGCAGAAAATCAGTACTGGGAAACATCCAAACACGCTCATTTACACACATACACTACAGTCAATTTAGTTTATTTAATTCACCTATAGCACATGTCTTTGGACTCGGGGGGGAAACCAAAGCACCTGAAGGAAACACACATGAACATGGGGAGAACATGCAAACTCCACCCAGAAATGACAACTGGCCCAGCAGGACTCGAACCAGCGGCCTCAGCGCTACTCACTGTGCCACTGCGCCACCCATTACTAACAAGTTTCAAACAATAATATTTAGTTAACAGTAATAACTATTATAAAACAGCTAAGCAATTCAGTCGAAAAATACTTAGTCTGTGAGATATACAGTATAGCATTAAATAAATTTGCTTTGAACTAAAACAAACAGTTTTAACTGAAGGCAAAGATTACTTGTTTGATATGCCCAAAATGAACTGTATCTCTTGTTTTAGACACATCATAGCCAGCAGCGGATTCCAGAAGAGCTGGCCGAGGTACAGTTGTTCTCGATGAGTTCAAGAGTGCTGCAATCCTGGAGCTCATTCATTCATTCATTCATTTTAGTACCTTAGTACCTTTATTCAACAGGGGTCGCCACAGCGTAATGAACCGGCAACTTATCCAGCATATGTTTTACTCAGTGAATGCCCTTATAGCTGCAACCCAGTACTGGGAAACACCCATACACTTTAGACTGTGGGGGAAACCGGGGCACCCAGAGGAAACCCACTCGAACACGGGGAGAACATGCAAACTCCACACAGAAATGCAAACTGACACAGTCGGGGCTCAAAGCAGCGACCCTCTTGCTGTGAAGCAACAGTGCTAACCACTAAGCCACCATGTCTCCCATCCTGCAGCTCACATACAAAAAAAAAATAAGCATCATCTTCATAAATAAATAGCATGTATTAAGTTTAAACAACAATATTTTCACCTATAGAAATGCTGAAGACAGAGTGACGCAAATTACGAAGGAGTCTTTATAGTGACAATGATAGAATACTGCACGGCTAGAACAGATATCTCAAGCAAACAGATACAAGAGCTAGAAATAAACATTGCATAAAATATTTATGTGCAGATCCACTATATTCCTAATAGTTGGATAAATAGAAAGACATTCATTCATAATGACACACTATGAATAATATTACATTACAAAAACACTGCAAGAAGTTGGAAGTGTACTGTATATCATAACAGGCTACCTTGCCAGCATCTGTAAATAATGCAGTGTTAGAGAGACAAGAAGGGAGAAAAGCGCACAGGTGTACAGTCAGACACACCAGTCCTGTCACAAGTAGCACACTGATGCTAACTGCTTTTAGCACCTTGCACATGCCACCGCGTGTGCGCGTGCGTGCGTGTGTTTGTGTGTGTGCGCTGTCTGTTATAAGGTTAAATATTTTACACATGCACGCTGCAAATGTAGCTCTGCAACACCTGTTCTTTAGAGTCAACAGCAGCATCTGCCACACAGCTCATTAATGCCTGCACAGATACATTCACCTGAATGCACACAATGTGTATTTTTCCCCCTATCTTTTACACCTTTCACTGTTCGTAAACTTTTAGAAAGTCCCCTTTGATTAGCGAAGACTGCGTTTAACAACTGAAATGACAAACAGATAAAGTTTGATCCAAGTTTGATCACAGGCATCGAGATGATCATTAAGAGCTTGAGATGAAACCTAATCAAAGAGATCGTTTAAGGAAGGGTGAATAAGAAGAGGTAATGCTATCATCAGTCATCATCCCAGCATTACCTGCTCCAGTTTTTGAGCTTTGAAGACGGCCAATAAAAGCTGCTGTTAGGATGAAGTTAAAGTGATTCGCTGGGTTTATATTGGGTTAGTACTGATTGGCTTTAAATTGCTCTGTCTGGAGATTCCCTTTCATCTTTACTGCTGGAAATCACTGTTTTCCTGTTGTCTGAGTAGGTTTAAACATTTACTCTCTCTTTCTCTCTCTCGCCGGTTTGTGTGGATGTTTTCCCTTGGGAACGTGAGAGGGAACTGCTCAAGGAGTGAATTTCAACTAACTAGCAGGTGAAGAACAAGGCATGGTGAATCGGAAAACGATTGGCAAGCCAAAGCCAGTGTCTGTGTATTTCCATACTGAGTGGGCAGATTATACAGTAGATGTGGCTTTAATATGGCAAAGAAGATGCAGGCAAAGCTGAAGCGCTGATCTGGGGGTACGTTTTCACAACAATGATGCACCTTACTTACTTACATACTTACTTCAGGGTCATTTAATACTGACGTTAATATGTAGCCACATCATGTTGGTGTTTCATAACATCTCATTTTTAAGAGTTGGGTCCCAATTTGGAGATGGAGGACCAGGACATTTACACATACACTACGGACAATTTGGCTTACCCAGTTCACCTATAGCTTATGTCTTTGGACTTGTGGGGGAAAACGGAGCACCCGGAGGAAACTCACACGAACACAAAAATGCCAACTGACCAAGCTGGGGCTCGAACCAGTGACTTTCTTGCTGTGAGGTGACAGCGCTACCCACTGTGCCACCGTGCCACCCAATGATGCACCTAAAAGCTAAAAAAAAGACATTACCAAACCCTGTTCTCACAGAACCACTGGAAACTCTATATTATGCATGCCAGACCACTAACTGAACAGGTCACTATAAAGAAACACTTTGCACCTGTGCACATATAGTCCCGTAGTCCTCTACTGTTGTCAAGTAATCGGACATTGCCACAGACTAAAGATGCAAATTATGCATTTTAATTTGTTAGTTTATATACAAGCAAAAACAATATTGTTTTCAAGAACTGGTTTTCAAAAGTCTTAATTTAAGTCCCCAATGCACAGTGGTCATGTAAATGAATGATAAAATGCATAAAAAAGGTTTCCATAATAAAGATTAAATTAAAATAACGCTTTTTAGATGTTAGTCTTAATAATATCTATAAGTTAGTGTGCTACAAAACAGTGACATAATGCACATTTAGAAGATATAAACATCCAAAGCAAGCAGTTTGTCACTTCCGTCTAAATGGATCAAGGATTATTTTGACCTCCTCATACTTCAGTTTCTTATCAAATCTCCTGACCAATCAAATGCTCTATGGCACGGATTCTTAAACTTTTCAGCCCGCAAAACCTCAAATAACAACTCCATTGACTCGCGACCCCCACAATGCTCGGAGGTGGTTATAAACATACAAATATTGCACACAATGGTGCACACACCAATAGTAACTATATAAACACGAGCATATTGACAACACAAAAAGTGCAACAGTCTAACAATCATATAATTTTTTACAGTCATTAATCGTTGTGTAATTAAATATTAACCTCACTTAATGGTGGGCACAATGTTTACAGCACAAGTCTATTCTTGGTTTAATTTTGGAGATCATCCTCCATGTTCAGTCATAGGCTTTATTTTTAATGTAAGTGCCATAAAGGTGTCAAAGTTTAAAATTGTGCCGTAAAATCAATCTTCTGCAACTAAAGCTATTGCTGTGATGTTAATCTAGCATAATAACCCCAAGTGGTCGCATCACAGTACAATGGAAAGCTGATGGCTTTTTATTTGCATGTTGATTTTAATGTAACTAAATAAATATAAATATTAAGTATATATTAAATATATTATAAAGTTAAAAACTATTTTTATCTTCTGTAGTTTATGAATAAAATATGGTGATTCTTAGTTTAATAATGTGAGAAATGTTTAGAAATCAGCAAGCAACCTCTCTCATTGTTTTGCAAGTTTTTTGCTAGTATTTGAATGATTCTCTTGCGTAATGTCTAAAGTGATGACAAAACAGGTAATTTTGCTGACATTTTAAGATTATAAGGCTGAACGGCATGAAATGCCATCATTCTAGAGACATTTCCCAGTATTTCTCTGTTGCAATTGGGATATCACAATAATTAACCCCAAAAAAGCCAACGCAAACACTACCAGAAACACTACTAGAAAAACTATGGTAACCTAAATACAGCACTACAACATAGAAAAAGGGAAATCGACTTAGAAAGTCACCTTTTTTATAATGATTTGATCAGCTGTAGTTTGAAATTACGCTGAGTTTTTCTCCTCTAAGGGCTTATGCGGTCTCTGTCACCATTTTGTGGCGGAACGTCAACCGTCTTCTCTGCTCAGTATAAAAGGATGTACCTGATTTCTACAAAATTCTAAATATTTAAAATAGGCACTATCCTCATAAATAAACTGCATAGTTGCAATTTAAACAATTACATAACCACCTGAAAATCCTCAAAAGTACATCATGTTGTCCAACAGCAGCAATATTTGTAACTGTAGTGAGTTTATTGATTTGCTGTCACTCTATGTGGGCGGAGACAAGGGTGAGGAGGCTGTACAAGTGTTGCTAGTGTAGAATATTGCACGGTTATCAGCCAATCAGAATCGAAAAACAGACATATTATTTTTTTATTATTATCCAGAGGTAGAAATGCAGCAACAATATATTAACTTACTTAACCTTACTTCCGGGTGCAGTGAAACTGCCGCTGTTGCATTCTGGGAAATTTTCTTACCCCTTGGTTTCGAGTGTGGTCCTGAAAAATTCACCTCTTCCCCTTAGCCCTACGCCTTCAAGCTAAAGACAATTGGGACACCACTACCCCTTCACGTGAACGCGCAAAACGAGGGGTAGGGGTAAGGGGAAGGGCTAAGGGGTAGAATTGGGATTGGGCCTGAAAGTGTGATAGCCACTGAAGCTAAAGGAAGCTAGAAGGTGGAAACCCATTGACCAAAAGTAACAAAGTGCTCAATACAGCATCTTGTTCAAAACATAAAATAGCACTTAACTTCAACATGAACTATTTCAATCATCATGCTGGGAGTTTAAAATCCTTTGGGATTTATTGATTCGTTTGTTTGTTGAATAAGATTTCTTGTAGTCCCAACACAAGCAGATTGAATACATTTCCATTTTACAATTTTGTGGACTGCACACAACAAGATTAAGTTGATAAAATGGTCACGATCTGTGTTCCATTAGCTTAAGTACAGTACATTGAGCAAGCAGCAAAAATCATTTTTTAAGAGTTGTCTGTCCACATAGCGAAAGCACATACAAACCCAATCGTTACATTCCTGAAGTCTCATCGGGAGGCTCTGAGGTAAACCTCTGACAACAGCACACTATCTGTTTATCAGATTCAAAGTCGACAGAGAAGGAATCCATATGCTTTGATTTTATTTGACATTCACCCCCCCGAGGCTACAGTCTAATGGTGGGAATGGCAATACTGTTCTCCATCTGGTCAGGTAGCGCCAACGTAGGCTAAATTAGCACGTGGCACACAGCAGGCATATGCCACAGCATAAAGCTACAAGAGAGCATTGTGTGCCAGCTGTTGTGATGGCTAATACTAGCATGGCGACTGTGCAGTTTGCTGGCTTGAAATGAACAAGAAATTACAAGACTAACAGAAGAGAGGTGTTTCGGTTTCGTATTTTCAGTACAGCCTTTGTTATTTCTGAGAAACATGATATTATTAAAGAGACTATATTATGAGTCTGTAAATGTGTGTAAATTAAGTACCAAAATTATTCATAATTCATAGCTACAATCATTAAATCCGAGATCTAAAACCTAGATTAGAATGTTTGTTGTTGATTTGTAATACTCATTACATGTTTCTGTAATTATGCTGTTAAAAACACACCTTAAAATAAATTAACAGTCCAACTTTCTTTTAAAATATGGACCTATTAGTACTAAGTTGCATCGAAAATGCACTTATTTGGTACACCATACAAATGGTGCTCATGTTGTGTAGCAAAATAGATTTTCTGCTATTGAGGTTGCATACAGGTAAAGTTTCGGACGGGAGAATTTTATGCATTTTTGCATTGGAGTATTTTTAATGGTTTTTAATATGTCCGATTTTAAAATGTCTACATAGTTTAATATTTTGTAACTTTTTACTTTATATTTTGGTCCCCTTTTGTATTATGTGGCCTTAACTACTGTACTTATTTTTTGATGCAAGTAAATACCATGTACTTGTGTTTATATTGTATTGCACAACACTAACTTTATTGGTGCTATTTAAGTGGGATATGAATATGGTTTGGTTGTATGCGTAGATTTAAGTGTGGTTAAGGTCTGAGGGATCAGCTTGATCTCACAAGGAATGGTAACTATTTTACTTTTGTCAGTTTATTGGCTAATTCATACGAATTAAGTCTTATGAAAATGTACAATTTTAAAAGGAGGCGTGGCACCCAATCCTGCCCCTAAACCCAACCGTCATTAGGGGATGAGAAAATCATGCTGAATTGTACGAATGAGATCGTACGAATTCATACGTATTAGCCACTAAATCAAAAAAGTTACAAATTGCCGTGAGATTGTGTTGGAGGGATCGGACAACAGTGTAATTACATATGTTAGAGAATTAATTACACATGTAATTACATGCAGATAATTAAAAATATATAAGTACAATGTTAAAACATGTATGTACATAATAAAATCATTGTACCTAATCATTGTTAATTAAAATGTAAGTGCATAGTATTAAAGCCCACAATATAAAGTGGAACAAGAACCTTTGTTTTAACTTGAGAAATTTTTGGAAACATATCCCCTTGGCAACCAGGTAACGTAAAATACTAATTGGTTATTGTGTATTTAATTTTTTTTTTATTTAGAGTTTAATTCAGGTAACAAAAATAACCAACATAGGCTCATCCTGAAAACGTAGCCCTACTGTATATACATTTCTGGAGAGCGCAAATTATGTAGCCAGAAGTATGTATGGCTTCATTTCATCTTTAAAGCGAACGCTATGGGGCGATGTGACACTGTTCCTTTTCGCGCTTACCAGCCGACTGCTTACCTCCATGAGGACGGCTTTCCCGCTGTTTAGTTTGTTCAGTTAGCTCGCCATGTACATTGGATTGGGATGCAGAGAGGAGTTGACCACGATGATGGGGTTCAAGTCCGGTGAAGTATGTTCCAGAAAGCGGGTAAGACAAAAACAGAAGCCAATAAAATAAAATAAACATGTAAATAACTGGGTGAAAATGTGGTAAAATCTGAAAGTGTGGTAAAAAAATCAGGGGGCGTTTCTTTTTCTGGATTGCTTTTTAAAACTGTCAGTTGGGTTTAGGAAAGTGAGTGGGCAGGTCAATCGGTGCTTTTGAAAACATTATTGGTTGGATTTAAGGAGGGAGGAGAGTGGGTCAGTCGTTCGGTCAGTCAGTCAGTCAGTCAGTCGACAGCAGCCTCTGGTGGATTTACGGAAGACCAGCAGGCACAAAAGGCACTCGCGAGAGAAATTTGAGATCTCAAAGAGCAAACACAGCAGTCTCTGGTGGATTCGCAAACACAAAAACTGCAAAAAAAAGTAGCTCCTGGAACATATGTGGCACTCTCCAGAAATGTACTGTATATAGCAGTATGTTTTCAGAATGAGCCTGGGTTGAAAATAACTTACATTTAAAGGCACAGTAAGTAATTTTTGCTGCTAAAGGGCAGATATTTACAACAAACAATGGTGTAGTTTGATGAAGCTGTAACAGTGTGGAATCATGGGAGTTGTCATCTTCATTACATCCTATGGGACTCCTGCAGAGTCAAGGGTGTGTGACATCATTAGTGTGGCAACACAGTCACTGTCACTTGTTAAAATTGCTTAGTTCTCTGGATTTTACTGTAATGTAGGAGAATGTACACTCAGCAGCCACTTTATTAGGTACACCTGTCCAACTGCTCGTTAAAGCAAATTTCTAATCAGCCAGTCACAAGGCAGCAACTCATTGCATTTAGGCATGTAGACATGGTCAAGATGACCTGCTGCAGTTCAAACCATTCATCAGAATGGGGAAGAAAGGTGATTTAAGTGACTTTGAATGTGGCATGGTGGTTGGTTCCAGACGGGCTGGTGTGAGTATTTCAGAAACTGCTAATCTACTGGGGTTTTCACACACAACCATCTCTAGGGTTTACAGAGAATGGTCATAAAAAGAGAAAATATCCAGTTAGTGGCAGTTCTGTGGGCGTAAATGCCTTGTTGATGCCAGAGGTCAGAGGAGAATGGCCAGACTGGTTCGAGCTGATAAAAAGGCAACAGTAACTCAAATAACCACTTGTTACAACCAAAGTATGCAGAAGAGCATCTTTGAACACACAACACGCAGGATAACGCACCATGTCATAAAGCGCTAATCATCTCAGACTGGTTTCTTGAACATGACAATGAGTTTACTGTACGCAAATGGCCTCCACAGTCACCAGATCTCAGTCCAAATTTGCATCATGGTTGTGCAGTCGACAAATGTGCAGCAACTACATAATGCTATCATGTCAATATGGACCAACATCTCTGAGGAATATTTCCAGTACCTTGGTGAATCTATGCCAAGGATTAAGGCAGTTCTGAAGGCAAAAGTCCAACCCTCTACTAGTAAGGTGTACCTAATAAAGTGGCCGGTGAGTGTAACTTTGGGTAACTAGAATAGCAATAGTTTAGTTAACTAATGGCATAGGTAGTTTTAATGTTGGTAAAAGGGTTGTAACTACAAAAATGTATTATAGAAGTAATTACATGCAGGGGCTTTTTTTAAATATGAGTATGACAAAAACTGCATATATTAAAGAACCTTCTATCAAATAACTATTATATATGGTTAGTACATAGTAGTTAAAGTCACTCGATATAAAGTGGGTGCAAATGAAGTGCGGCTGGAAATGAATATCTCAACATCTTCTACAATAACTGAACATGTAATGGCCTTAAGGTCAACAGGGGCTGAGACTCGATGTGGCACATGCATGTGTGTGTGTGTGTGTGTGTGTGTGTGTGTGTGTGTGTGTGTGTGTGTGTGTGTGTGTGTGTGTGTGTGTGTGTGTGTGTGTGTGTGTGTGTGTGTGTGTGTGTGTGTGTGTGTGTGTGTGTGTGTGTGTGTGTGTCTCCAGCTGCTGAGCCTTCACCACAGATCAGCCCCATCTGTCCAGCGCTGGTGTGTTTGCCCCGGCCGTGACACCATGTTAATGAGATCCACACAGGTGACAGGTGAAAACAGGACAAATCCCAACACAAACACTCACACACTTATGACAACACTGAAGGCAATGCACATCCAAACAATGCTGAAGACTGTCTACAAACACACATACACGGCAGATGAAAACACTGCTGGCATCAAAGCACAAACGCTACACACATCTCAGTGACGTGACAAGACAGAGGTTCTCACAACTCGGTGGCACATCTGTCAACTTTTCAAGGTAAACATTCAGTTCACACGCACACACAAAGTGCACTCTTCTTGCTTGTTGTCACTTCTTTCCTTAAAAAAAAACAACAACCCTAAATGAGCAAATGAAAAGCAGTGCAGCCATTACCACAAAAGCTGTTTTCAAAATGGCGGTTTAATTTAGTTAACATTTAAGAGAACAGCACAGAGATAATAAAGTCCACCTGGCTTCGTTTTACACAAGTACACCAGTCGTCATCCTTTCTCCCATTACAGCCGCTCACGGAGAATCTCTCCCATAGTGTACGGTTACATCAGCAGAGATTAAAAAAAACAACAGTCCCAATACATGTGGCATTTCATAACGCTTCGGTTTAAACCAGGCCGTGTGTGTAAACAATCTGGCAACTTGTAGCAAACGTGTGCATGGTTCATCAAACCAGTATCTCCATGAACAGTGTTACTGCAGATCAGCCAACAGCACTGTGGTTTAACGTGAGAGCGTTCAGACTGAAACCAGAGCATGTCGTATGCTGGAAATCAGCTCTTTATAACATGACCTATTTCTTGACAGCAAACTCTTAACTTTTGGAATATTACCATAATGTATCTGTAACAATTAATGAACTTATATTTTTCGAGCATAACCTGGGGATAACCTGCTTTTTTTTTTGCTTGGTTTTTTTTTGCCATTTTTAAAATAACTATTATAATATTTATATTTATAAAAACCAAAATAAAATGAAATAAGTCCTATTTCAGCAAAAGCTCAATTATATTATTCTTCATGTCCCAAAAAACTGTGCTTAATCTCATTGTTCAGACCAGTGCATGGCAGTCGAGGGCTCTGCTGCATGTGAACACACCGGACAAAAGACTTCACAGCAAAAGAGAAAGGCAAAAACAGGGACTACACACGGTGCGTCTGAACTCTAATTAATGCTGGACGCTGCAGTGCATAAGATGGGACTTGTGACGACATTCAGACAGAAGGAAAACATCCCGTTTTGGTCATTCGTCCGAGGCTTGGTTTACAGGAGTGGAATGTGTTGCCGGTTTGGAGGGGTCAGTTCTGGCGGAACATGATGAATGTGAAGCCGTCAGGTGAGCGAGTGCGGATCCTCTGTATTTAAATAGCAAAAACGCCACCTCAAAGAGTCTGAGCTCAGCCACAAATCAGAGAAAACAACAACAACACTTCAACAAACACACACACAAACACATACGCTCTCACACAGTGCAAATACGCTTTTTTTTGTTCGTTCTCTCGACGTCGTGTTCGCTCTCGTGACTGTATTTACCCTGCGCCTTGAACAGAGAGAGATGTGGAAGAGAGGATGAGGCAGCTAGATGTTCCTCTTCTGCTTTTCTTCCCCATTCTCTCTTCAACACAGCACTTATTCCTCCTTTCCCTCGGTCCACCATCTCGGTCATTCCCTACCTTTCTGTCCGTCTTTATTTCTCCCTCTCTACTTATAGAGGCTCATGGTGGGACTCTGGTACATGCACATGTAAGCGTCACAGAGAAGTCTGCGTGCATAGCCCTGGATGTTTTTTGGGTCCAGCGCATGGAGTTCTTCAGGAGTCATTTTCAGGTATTCCCCAACTTCTGGACACCGCGACACCTGTGGGATGTTAAATCCATTCTGACCACCTGCCAAAAAAAAGCAAGTTAGAAACATGTTTAGTAATAAAGCAGTGAGTTGGATCTCTTAATTTAATACTTAAAAGGATAGTTTACTCCCAAAAATAAAATAAAATTAAATAAAAAAAAAATCAAGAAAATTTGTATTAGTAACATTGTAGGGACATTGTATCTCTTCCTCATTAATAAGTTACTTTGGATTTAAAAAAAAAGCATCTGCTAAATGACTAAATCTAATGCTAACATAAATGCTATAAAGGTATTTTAAAATGATAACAGCACAAAAGCAAAGTTTTTGAAGTCCTCTGTACCGTCGCGGTCAGCCATGCTATCGAAGAACAGCCAGGCCGAGTCTGCCGATCCGTATTTGACAAAGGCGACATAGTGACTGGTCTCAATGCAGAGCACAGCGAACAGCTCCATCTGCTGGTGAGGATAAGAACCCTGCCTCCATACTGACTCGTGCAGCTCTTTAGGGACTGATAACTTCACATACCGATGAGTCTTACGCCGCGGGTGCAGATGTACCTAGGATATACAGAAAACAATATTCATATTTATATACAAATTCAACACATTTATACACAAAAAAGAAATTAATTTTACTTTTTTTATATACTGTAAAACCCAAAATGTAAACATATCCCATTTAAGTTGAACTAATGAGGTGCCTTCAACACTGAGTTTAAAACTCTTTTCAAATGAGTAGAATTATCTTTCAGTACATTTTGAGTTAACTACACTCATTTCATTTGATAAAGTTGACTGTTGGGTTTTACAGTGTACTGATGAGATCTTATGATGCAATGCTATTAGGAACTTTAAACAGAGACATAAAATACACACAAGCAACAGTCAAAAGAAGAGATCTGAATAGAAATATTTATTCTTCATGGCTAAAAATACAGAATTGCAGAGTTTTACGGTCAATGGTAGATAGATTGCTCACAAACTGTAGGTTGGTACTGTTTACATAAAAATTGTTGGCAGTAATATAATGTTATTTACATTAGTAAAGTATATTTATTTAGGTATATATTTTATTTAGGTATATATTTTACTTAAATTAGTTGCCAAAGCAAAAAAGGTTTGTAGTTTGTGAAAGTTTTTTTAGTTTGGTTTCACATATTAAAATAAGAAAAACAATAGAAATAGGAATTGACAAAAACTACGTATATACATAAATAAATTATATAATTGAACCTGCATAAAGACACAACAAAATAACTAAAAGATATCATAATAGTTTTTTTTAAATGATACCAAATAAGATAGAAACAGTTTTATATATACTGTGGCACTAGACTCTTAAACTTGTCTACTTATGCAGTAGGTAAATTCATTTGAACGGCTATTCATAAGAAAAGGTCTCCATCTAGTGGATATGAAAGGTACAACAGAACGATAATTCAGTTAAAGTGCTGCTAGAATAGCATGTTCGTGAGTCTGCGATTATGTGTGTGTGACATACCTGCGTATTGCACTTTTCACAGAACTGCTTGATCTTTCCTGGTGTGATGTCATAATCTTCATAGCACTCTCTGCACTCATATAGAGCTAAACCTCCACAGATTCGACATTCTCTAGGGGCTAAAACAAACATTCGTCAATCCCTTTAAATATAATGCATTTTTTTCTTATATTCTTTATCCCAATACAGATAAAATACTTTGTGTTAACCTATTTAGTTAGTTAAAGTGACTCACTGTCGTCTAACAGATCTGTGATGTCAAGCTCCAGAGAAGGGAAGATCTTATTAAACATTTTAAAATCCTTCCCAAAGCGAGGCATCTGAATGATAAGGCAAGAAGGGGCCTGGAGAGAAATAAACAGACCAGAACATGACATTTCCGCTCATTCTCACATTTATCACAGTGAACAACAATATCTAGATGCATCAATTCTCATTTGAATGCATCGTTCTCTTATCATTTTTAAAACTGTTTAATGGGACTCATTCGTGAAACATTTGTAAATATAAGAGTAGTCTGAGTGGTTTCCAGACCTTCTCAAAAAGGCCCTACAGAATTATAAAATAACTTGCCAAAATCAAATTTGATTGTTAATCATGTAAATTGTAATAAATTCCAACCATTCATAAATGGCGAAAGTGCAGACTCGTTCACAATTAGAGTAATCTCATTCAATAAATTAGAACTACGTTAATGACGTGTCCAGGAACGCAGTGGAGTGTTCAGAACTTCCTTCTATGGATTGACTGCAGTATATTTCATAATTCATGAATAATATTACAAAGACTTATAGGCCATATGCCTAACAATGCAATTTCAAAAAAGGTATGTCCACCAAAGGGTTTTAGCCAGTTTCAAAATGCCAGCTGCATTTCTAAATCTGGTCAGATGGTGGCACCTGAGAATGCTCTGGTGGCACAGCGTTTTCCAGCTGAGATGCTTGGGTTGCTATGATTTGGAATCCACAGCAGTAACACTTTACTAATAATGTTTACTTTACTAACCATTTTGAAATATTACTGACATATATTTTGTATATACAAAATATATACAATTTCAGACAAAAGAGCGAAGGAAATATAATGGCGGTGGAAAAGAGAAAAAAAAAAAAAGAGCAGCATGGAAGGAAGCACATACACATTTCATTTGTACCAACATTCGGAAAATATTAACACTTTCATGAATTTACACAAAAATTCTTATGTTTCATGAATGAGGCACACTGTGTTTATTTGGAGGAAATTCAACATTTAGGCCTATACTCAGGATGCTAATTCTACTACTACTACCAGTATTATTCATTCAGGAATAGTACCTTAAAACGATTCAACAAACACATGAAACCTGACAAAAAGTAATACACAGTACAGTTTAAAAGTTTATTTTAAATAAATAAAAAAGTAATGATTTGATCAAAAAATGTTTAAAAATATTATTTCAAAACATTACAATTTTTACTGTATTTTTATAAAAACATGCAAGTTTATAAATACAAGCAAGTTTGATGTATGCCAATTTGCATTTAAAAACAAAAAATATTTCTCCAACCCTAAACTACCAGTCTATACATGATTTTTTTTCCTACAAAAGTTCTAAATGTTTCTATGTAACAACAAACTTTTATGGTTTGTAGGCATGGGCCAGAATAAGATTCTGACTGTATGATAACCTTGGATAATAATATCACAGTTTCATGGTATTACTGCTCTAAAATATATTATTTTTAAATGTCTGGATAAAAAAAAAAAAAAAAAAAAATCCCCTTTGAACTCAATATATTTTGTTTTGAGAAACATTCTAAATATTTTGGAGCAGTAAACATGTCAAGCTAAATAATTCAAATGAATCATTGACTTCTGCTATAGTCACTGGTTTCAAAAACACTGATTTCTTTACAATTAAAAACGACATCTTGAATCTTTTTTCTGCTGGAGATACTGTTGTCCTAAAAAAATTAAAACATGTAAATAAAAAAATCTTACATATACCATAGGAACGGTATAGCAGAAAACTGACAGTTTTAAAACCTTGACTTTTTCAAACTGCGGTATACCTTGAAAACGATTATCATCCCATGCCTAATGGTTTGTTCATGTTATCTTTTGTTTGTAATGTTTAATTTCAACATATAAACGATAAAGATATCATTATTAAATAATAAAGCATGGAAGTGAAACAGGCCTCTCTACTAATTGTATGGTTCACAAGGCTCCAGATGCACATGTACATAACGTACCTCTGCAAATTTGAGATCACTGTTGATAAAAGACCACTCCAGAAGCTGCTGGCTGGTCGGCACTAGCACTTTATCTTTCTTATCCATGAAGATTTGATAAAAGTAACAGTCCTGAACCTTCTGCCCTGCAGACCTGCGAAAGACACACAGCACTTTTTAATACCAACTTCATCATATCAAAAAAGGCTAATTTTTGGCATGGATTTAAATGTTGTTTGACATGCGCACCGAAGTTTGAGAAGAGGATCAACTCTCAGGATGTGATGAAACAGGATGTTGAGGAACTCCTCTGGATCTAAAGAGAGAGAGAAAATGCCTCAGGTCAAACAAATCACTCCATACAGAATATTGGATATAAAACATTTAGATAAATATTTATACTCTATCAAAAAACAAAATCAAATAAATGCAAAACATATCATAATAGCCTGATCCACTTTACACAAAACTATTGTTTTTAATTTAGTTTTCTTTAAATACTTTGTACTTGCATTCAAAGAAAGTAAATGATAGGAACAGTGTACATTTTGTGTTAAGTTCAGGAGGAGTAAGAGTAACATCAACCACATACTTACAAATTTAATGATAGAAATTAACAGTCTGTAATTACATGGGGGATTTTATAATATAAGCACAATGTAAAAACACGTACCTAAGAAGAAAAACAGATAATGCTTTATTTTATGGTGTACTAGTTACTTACTATAGTAATAACAAAAAACAATTTGAAGTACAAAAACTTAAATAATATCACTCATTATTTGAATGTATAGTTACACAGTAACAATGATATGATTTTGTTAGCCCACATTGCTCATTTTTTTGTGGTGAACAATTCATCTGTGCATGTCATTAAGAAAAAAATGTTTGTTTACCCATCTAATCTTTAATTGAAATCTGAAAAAGCACTTCTTGTATTTTTTCAGTTAAATTCTCAGATTACGTATATATCTTAGTAAATGGGTGTGGCCACCATACAGTATTTAATCACGCTGCTTCAACTGTCAGTTTTGACAACAAACAGAAATGGTGAGGAGGAGGTGTCTGTTAGGTTGTAATAACTCTCCACAAACCCTTTACTGAACTTTCTAAATGAAATGGCTACCATACTACATCCATTCAGCACAAGCCACGCCCACTGTTTTGTCATTTAATATTCCTCAAGAAACTGCGTCACAATAGAAAAAAAATAATGGTTCATGGGGACTTTAAATGTTATTATAAAGTGGTTAAGGATAGACACGTAATATAAACTAGGTCTAAATTGTAAGAACTTTGACTACCATAATTTAAACGTCAAATAATGTAAATATTTTGGAATTAATTAAGATGCTCTTCTTCAATAAAAAGTATGTTTTTGATCAACAATTCAACTTTAGTTTCGGCATCCTCATTAAAGTCTTTCATTTATGGCTTTATCTCTGACTTTGCACTCTGCTTGTGTACAGAAGGGAATGTTCTGTGTCATAACAGTTTTATAAAAGCACAGTGGACATAAAAGATTCCACCTGTGTTTCAGTATGGCTGCACAATGTTCTCTAAAACAGCAAGATGCACTCAAGATAAAAGATCATTAAAAGCTTCTATCAAGTACACAGAAAACACTTCACCCCCCAAAACGATTTGGCATCATCATCAGAGTTTCTAAAGAATGGCATGTTCTACAACATCAGTAAAAGCCATCACATAACAACATTATGATATGTCATTAATAATAATAATAATAATAATAATAATAATAATTATTATTATTATTATATTAAACTGACAATTTAATAATATAATATTATATTATTATATTAAACTGACAATATTATATATATTGTTCAATTGAAACAATGTAAGATCAAGCATCATACAATTTCTTGATGCACCTCCAATAATAAAATTTCTACCCAATTGCGTCGTTTATTATAAACACCAAAAAATGTATAAAATAAAATGTACTGAATCTGATTCTAAAAATTAGGTCATTTTATTTTAAGGTGACATAATTACATGTTTTCCATGCACTTACTATAGTAATTACTAAGGGTAGAATCGCGTCTTTACACTTTACATTGTGTAAATGGCAAATGTTTCTCTTAGCAGCATAAAAACCTAAACGTATTGAAATTGTAAAGCAGGTAGCGCTCAAATTACAATGAACGGAGGTGTCGTCATGTCTTTTGGTTTTGATGAGAGGGTTTGTCTGTGCAGAATTCAATTGCAGAGCTGTATTGAACAGTACGAACTACAATGTAGTAGTAGACTAATTTACTATTACTACTAGAAATAATAATATTAACAAGAGCAACTTTTGTGTTATTTCTCTGTTACTCTTTTTCCTAAGGGGGTGCAGCTGTAACCTAACCTAATGTTTTTGATTAAATAGCCTACATGCTTAATTATAATATTTTTTTCTTATTAATAAAAAGTTTGAAGAAATTTCTCTGATGCACTAAAGCCCCGGTTTGTTGCATTTCATAATATATATATATATATATATATATATATATATATATATATATATATATATATATATTCTTCTGGAAAGCTGTAATTGTCAAGCTCTAAACCATGGTGCCCAAACCTTGTCTTATGAAGGCCCAAATACCAAACTTGACTGAGAGCTATGAGCCGAAGTTAAATATATCAAACTGTATTACAAAGTTGCCATGGATAATTTCCTCATTTATTTCAAAATAAATAGAAAACATTATTTTAATTATATTAACTAATGCATATATATATATATATATATATATATATATATATATATATATATATATATATATATATATATATATATATATATATAAACACAAGAATTCAATTAATAACAAAATGGAGTTTAATGTCAAGCTGCACCTGCCTTTTCCTTGATTTGTTCACAGCGACTGTTGAGCAACAGTATGTTCATTAAAAAAAATCTGATTCGTTTACAACATTAAATTGAAACATTTAATTGAAATATGTTTTTTGTAGCTTAACAATAAACCAAGCAAACGAAAGGTTATGTTAAAGTTAGAAATGACAATGTGTATTAAAGGCATTAGGCCCAACATTCTGCCTCTCTTCTCAGAGGGGATGGCCAAATCAAAGGTTATTATGGGCCAACTTTGGCCCGTAGGCCCTAGTTTGGCCATCTCTGCCCTAAACTGTGCTTATTAGCTAACCCAGCACAGGCTGATATGTTTTAGGTTGGTATGTTGCTTGTCAATAAATGCAGTTGTCAAATGATATTTGTAAATATCATTATATCATATAAAAACATGATTAATAAATAGCTTCAATTAGACTATGTGATCAGTAATCGATATCGGCCGACATGGCTTCAAGTGAACGGTAATCAACCCCAAAAATCCTGATCAAAGCACCACTAGTAATTACAATGAATTATGCATAGTTACATATAACTTAACCTAACCCACATTCTAACTGCAACAATATAGTAAGTACATGTAATTGATTACAGTAGTCAAATGAATAGTTACACTGTAACTACATGACCTTAAAATAAAGTGTAAACAAAAACATTCACACAGTGCCTATCATTTTCTGTTTGCACCTACAGAGGGCAGCATTTTTTCAACAATACATTTCTTCGACAGTGCCATGAAAAACAAAACTCATCTCACCCTTCTCCTCTGAAGTGAATCCAGACGCCGCCTCCACTTTCTCCAGTATCCTCCGAAGTTTCATGATTTTAGTGGCACACACGTAACCATGTCTAACAAACACACACTTAAAGATTAATAAAAGATTACAACCAGGTTGCTCGTAGAGAAAGACTAACAGAATATATCGATGTTCAAGTGTTTACAAGTTAAACTGAATTGGCTTAATAGAAACGACGTTGTAAAATGCACTGCTAACATCAAAACATTAGTAAAATACTACTCACATTCGTAGTGGATTGACTATTTCTGTGCGCAGTAACTCCTGGGTCTCTTTGTAATATTCTACATCAGTCTTGGATCTGGGCCTCAGGAGAACCGTATCCAATACAGAACTAAAGGAGAAAAGACTGACACACATGGACAGAGAGATTACTTCTTTACATTTAGCATTAAAGGGACAGTACACCTAAAATTTACTAGCACTCCTCTTGTGCCAAACCAGTTTGAGTTTAGTTTATCTGTTGAAAAATCGAAAGCAATCAACTCCCATTGATAGTAGGGAAAAAAATACGTCATATTGACACATTCTGACATTCGTAAAAATATGTGTTCAACACAAAAAAAACATCTCATGATTTGGAACTTGAGGGTAAATTTTAATTTATAAGGTGAATTATCCCTTTAAGAATTAGTTTATAATTTTTCAAAGCTTTGGACTAGTAATGTGTATGGCAATGTTCACCAGAATAGTGTAGAATCCAGATAGCAGGAGTTATAATGTCCTTGAATTCCTTTCTTCTTCCCCACCATCACCTCCAAACCATCATTCTCTGTCCGCGGAGGAGTGTTTTCATTCACCACTTCACTCAGGTAACCCCCAAAAGCTGCAGAAAAAACAAACTAATAAATCAGTTGAGTATAATATTAGCTTCAGAGCTCATAAAACAGGTTATGTTTTCAATAAGCTCTACCGACAGCACGTCTGACCTAAAGTTAAAGAGCCCCTATTATGGTTTTTTGAAAATGACCTACCATGCAGTGTTACATGGCCCTAAGTAAATGGAAACATCCAGCTGAGGTTCAAATCTGAAAGTGCACCGTGTTTAAAACTATTGATTCTTTAACAAAATAGTCGATTCGCCTATAAATGAATGAATAGGATAAATGAATCATGTTGAGTTCGGATCTTTTGCCTGTACGCATCAATGTTGATACGGTACATTACCAAATATGTAGTACCAGTTTCTGTGTGTGAACACGCCTTTCCCTTCAGACACTAGCGGTGATCACGGGACTGACCATGACATGAAGACGACGATCGCTGACAGATGAAGATTGGGCTGCAAGGAATAAAAGGTTAAAGTTCATTTTTACAACAATACCACAGTATAGCCAACCGTGGGCTGTGTTTGTTCCGGTCATTTTTCAGATTTTTGATATAATAAGCTACGCTGCAACGCGGGATTCACCGGCTATTTGCTATTAAAGAAAGAAGCGGCAGAGACTATTATGTATGGGACTTTGTCAGTCTTTGACAGGGACTTTGTCAGTAACTGTAACAGTTCATATGGACCAGTTTCTTCTTCCTCCGGATCATAACATGCAAGTGTGATTAAAACTGTTGCCTCATTATGTGGAGTTTGCAAAATATGTGTTTAATTTTGTGTTGTAAGTTGTAATCACTCAGCGCGGCTTGTAATCACGTATCTAGTATAGATCAGTGCTTGTCTCTCAGGTTAAATCTTTATGAGGCTGTTCACATATGCGTCCAAAACCATGTTAAAAAAACGTGACGCGTGCTTCTTTCTTTACCGATTTAAATGCGTGTCTGAATTCGCGATCCTCTGCCGTTTGTCTTTGCTATGGCCACCATCAGCTGTTCCTATAATTTTCAAATGAGTTAAGCTTTTGCCGCTGTTTGGATTAATACTGAATGTGTGTCGTTGTTATTATTGGGGTTAGGTTTAAGAGTTGAGTAATATGCTGGCGTTAAATGCATCACTTTATTGCATTCCTGTATTAAGCTCTTACATACTCTGTGTGCTACTTCATAGCCGTGGTGGGCTTTTCTCTCTGTCTCGTGCTGAACCCAGTCTACCAATCACAACAGACTGGGTCATCAGACTAGCTTCATGCAAAGGAGGGGTTTGGGAACAAATGAATCGCTGAACAAATCAGATGGGAGTCGTTGGGATAATTAGGTAAAAATAAATGCATATTATAAGACAATGAAAGTGTTTTTTGACCTTGCATACATATCTGTTGTTGGAGACCCCCAAAACCAAAATATGACCATTTATAACGCATAATAGGGGCTCTTTAAAACCACAAAATGAACATAGATCATTGAATGTTTTGACTATGAAATATTTAAACATGATGCTGTTACCAATGTACAGTCATGGAACATTTTATACGTATACATCATACTATTGTGACAGAATCACTAATCTTTTCTGTCCAATTCAAAGTGTTTTGTCATTGTGACACAAGATTATACATTATTTACAAAATGATCATTTAAAAAAAAAGACAAGATGTTATTAATGTAATTTATATGGAGTAAAATACATTCATGTAAGCTATGCATACAACCACATGCTTTGAAAAATAGTATGTATCATGTTAATATTTACTTTATTTTCTAAAGGTGGTCTAATCATTTTTCCTTTTCAAAATGTTATTTTGATTTTTTTTTTTATAAAATTACTATTGGTTTGAATAACAAACATTCTCATTTGTTGTGTTTGAAACCCAGGGTTATTCCACCAAACTCTTGTGAAGTTTTATATTTTCCTGTTTCTGAAAGAAAACAGTCTGGACTGTCAGCAATGGTCAACTCTGAGCTTGTTTCCCTTGCATTAGATGAACAAAAAACCCTCTCAAACCGCTCCTAGTTTCTCTTTAGTTGAAAATAGGAAGTTAAAATAAATATTGATGATGTGGGAAGTGAGCAATTATCAGTAAGTTTTAATTTTTAACTAACCCTTTATAAAGAGTGTTTCTTACCTATGGAGTTGCATCGCTCTATGGGGTTTGGTGAATGATGTAAGGAAGGAAACCGTGAGTCAGGCCTGCAGCACTTCAGTTTGACAAACAGAGCTTTCTTTGGTGGACACGTGAAATAACGAATCCCTTTAAATGTACCATCAGTGCAGCCCACACACTCCTCCTCCTAAAAACACAAGAAACAACAAAATTTATGAAACTATTGTTCAACTGTTTGAGGTTGGTACCAAGTCAGGTTTACTGAACCTAAATACAGTAAAAGGGTAATAATGGTGAATACTATTAAAATGTCTTCTAATTATGAATAAAGGGACTAAGCTGAAGGAAAATGAATGAATTAATTAATTAATTAATAATGTAAAATAATTATGGTGACATGAGAAAGCCAACATATTGTTATACTACATACTTCCGACATTGCATCTGCTTCTAAACAGTCCAAGCTACAAAAACCAAACGTACTCCAGACCTTCAAACTGCTCTGACTCTGGTTGCTATATCTTTTCCAAGTAATCTCACTTACGGTTTTCCGAAAACTGACCTGAAAAATCTGGAAAAGTCCTATTGACTTAACATTGAACCAAATATTTGACCTCATAACTTTGCGCCAGACTGTCATACAGACTTAAGGTTACGCTCATTAAAATCGCACTACCAATTTGCCAATCACTGATCACCTTTCAACTTACTAGCCACACCCTAGTAACCACTTTCAACACCCCAGCAACTGTCCCATAGACTTTTATTGTAAAAAAAACTGCCATTGACTTTACATTGGACATACTAACAACATAGCGATTCATACTAAAAGATATATACACTAGATATCACATAGGGACCCTGAGCATGCGTCAATAGCAGCGCCACATTTGTCCAGTGCTCCTAGGACAAAAGTCAACATGCTAATTCAAACTATAATCATGTGCTGCGTCCCAATCCGCATACTATTCGTCCTAAATAGTATGTGAAAATAGAATTAGTATGTCCCAAATCGTAGTATGTTGAAAAGAGTATGCCAAAAACTCCCGGATGGTTTACTATTTCCGGTCAAAATTTTAAGTGTAGAAGCGTCCATACTCTAACCGCTGATATTGCCCACAGTACATTGCGCGTTGGACGTGAATTCGATTAGAACTACAAAATGCGGGTGAAAAGTGTAAACAAACTACAAACATGATGGACGCGCGAGACCAACCGTTAAGCAGAGAGGCTTCAGTACAGATGTTTGTATGACTGTTAATTAATATCTAGCCCACTGGAGAATATTTAAATAGCGTTGTCTGTGTTATATTTCATCTGCAACAACAATACTGAACTTATATAAAGACGTGTTTGGACATTACCGTCTGAATGCAGAATTATCCAAAGACCTGAGGAGATTTCTCTGCATGAAAGACTCATGAATGGGAGATTATCCTGCTGCTGCTTCTCCAATAAGGTAGGAAATTAAATACGACAGAAATGTGGATGATTGACAGGCCTCTTAACTAAGCAACAGAACGATCTGTGTAACGTGGAAGTAGTATGTCCCAAAGCTTGCATACTCTTCTGTTACACTCTCAAAAGTATATATTTTTCCTCCACAAAAAAAGTACATATTTTTAGGTCGTAGTATAAGTATGCGAATTGGGACGCAGCAATGGAAGCAAAATACTAATTCATACTATAATCATACCATAGATATATACACTAGATATCACATAGGGACCCTGAGCATGTGTCAATAGCGCTGCCACATTTGTACAGTGCTCCTAGGACAAAAGTCATTCAACCGCACTAGTCAAGACAGTGTGCCAATGTGAAGATGCTGGACTTTAGCGCTGTGTACGGATGTAGTAACGAGCAAACAAAGAAAACAAAGCACAAAGGCATCACATTTCATAGGTAAGATTTTGTTTTTTATGTTTTTGTTTGTTATGAACTTTTGTGCTTAACAAGTAATGTTATTGATGATAATACAGTCTCTTACTGCATTCACCATAAGCAAACAATGTTATGAAATGACAACAAGACGCTACGCTGCCAGAAACATGTGTTATTGTCGGCTAAGTGAACGAGTCGTTCATAACGGAGATTCATTCACAAACAAATTGCTCCCTCCGTCAGAATGAGAAGTGAAAGCAGGAGAGGGTGTGTGTTTCAGGACATGGATTAGATCAAATTAAACAGGGAAAGAGGATAATGCATTTCCATGCACACAAACACATACTCTTTGTCGGCAATGCCCGTGCGGTCACATCCATCAATGTAGAAAAGTGATGTAAAATTATAATATTTCGTAATTAAAAAAAATATTTGCATACTGACCACCGGGGAAAACTCCCGATCATAGATATATGTGTATTTCTCTGGCTTTGGATGGCCACAGTCCTCCGCTTCACCTTGGTCCCGCATTCATTTCAAAGGAGCGCTACCCTGTACTAAAATGGTGGCTCTATTGACGCATTCGTTCTAATAGACAACAGCAGGGTAGGCGACATCTAATGTATATATCTATGTAATCATACTAGCAACATGCTAATTCAAACTATAATCATACTAGCAACATGCTAACTCAAACTATAATCATACTAGCAACATGCTAATTCAACTATAATCATACTAGCAACATGCTAATTCAAACTATATTCATACTAGCAACATGCTAATTCAAACTATAATCATACTAGCAACATGCTAACTCATACTATAATCATACTAGCAACATGCTAATTCAAACTATAATCATACTAGCAACATGCTAACTCATACTATAATCATACTAGCAACATGCTAATTCATACTATAATCATACTAGCAACATGCTAATTTATACTAAAATTATGCTAAAAAATGCTAGTTTATATCAGAAACATGCTAGAAACATGCTAATTCATACTTTATTGTTATGTTAGCAACCGCCTTGCAATCACTCAGATCACCCTAGCAACACTTAAGCAACCACCTAGAATACTCTAGCAACCGCCTAGCAACACCTTAGAAACCACCTAGAAATCACTCAGAGCACCATAGCAACCGCCTCAACTGCCTAGCAACACCTTAGCAACCACTCCGAACACCCTAGCAATGCTTTAACAACCGCCTAGCAATCACTCAAAACACCCTAGCAACCCCCTAAAACACCCTATCAACCACCTAGCAACGCCTTAGCAACCATCTAGCAATCACTCAGAACACCTTAGCAACCGCCTAGCAACACCTTAGCAATGACCTAGAACATGCTAGCAACCACCTTGCTATGTCTTAGCAACCACTCAGAACACCCTAGCAACAGCCTAGCAAGAAACATGTCGATATATACTAGAAATATGCTAACCTACATAGTTGAAGTCAGAATTATTAGCCCCCCTGTTTATTGTTTCCCCAATTTCTGTTTAACAGAGAGATTTTTTCAACACATTTCCAATCATAATAGTTTTAATAACTCATTTCTAATAACTGATTTATTTTATCTTTGCCATGATGACAGTAAATAATATTTGACTAGATATTCTTCAAGACACTTCTATACAGCTTAAAGTGACATTTAAAGGCTTAACTAGGCAGGTTAGGGTAACTAGGGAAATTATTGTATATCGATGGTTTGTTCTGTAGACTATCGAAAAAAATATATAGCTTAAAGGGGCTAATAATTTTGATCTTAAAATGGTTCATAAAAAATGTAAAACTGCTTTTTAGCCGAAATAAAACAAATAAGACTTTCTCCAGAAGAAAAAAATATTATCAGACATACTGTGAAAATTTCCTCACTCTGTTAAACATCATTTGGGAAATATTTAAAAAGAAATATAAATTCAAAGGGGGGCTAATAATTCTGACTGCAACTGTATGTGGTGATCTATCCACGCCAACTTGCAGACTAGGCTTTCTCAAGCCACCATAAAGTTGGTCCATGAACTTTACTATTCTAGTTTAAAATATAATTCATTCCTGTGATGGCAAAGCTAAATTTTCAGCATCATTATGGCATGATCCTCCAGAATTCATTGTAATATGTTGACTTGGTACATTAAAAAATGCTAAAAATAATTGTGCACGATTAATTTAGGCATTTTACATTAGAAAACTAAAAAGTTTGAATTGTTCTTCCATCTTTTCCATCCTTTTTTAGGTGAATAGACAGTAAAAAACAAAAAAGGGTATTTGAAACAGAAATTAAACAAATGTAACACACAATTGTTATTTCTTGACAAACAGTATTAGCTATTAATTATTTTAAAAATGTCCTTCTGATCCCAAATTCTTGATTAGTAATGCATTTACTGTCCTTTATAATACAGTTACAGTGTAGCAAACAAACATGAATGTACTGACCAGCTCTAGTCCAGCTAGTGACTCTTGTAGTCCAGGAGGGAGACCAACCCACCGAATGACCCCACACAGCGGCGGGTTCTCTTTGACCTCCACCATTGACCCGACCTCTAATCCGGGCTGGCCTTGTGGTGGTGATGGAGCCCTCTGAAGAGGTGTAGCAGCAGGCAGGAGCTCCGGCTGCTCCCCCATGACAGAGCCGGCGGAGAGAGAAAGGGGCCCATGGCTCATGCTGCCATTGGGGCCAACTTTTCGGCTCAAGCTGAACGGCAGCGAGTGGAACTTGTTGTCATTGGACAGCGAGGTGGTGGTGGGCGGAGCTCGAGATGGAGATGAGCTTGGGTTGAAGTCTGGCGGCGTGTCCGTCAGGGATTTGGCCGGATCTTCGCCGACTGTTAAGAAACAAGGTCATAGAAATGAGAGGCTGCACTGAAAATGTCATGATGACCAGATGATGCGTCAGTGTGGAGGGCCAGGAACTGATCATTCAATCTGAATTCATCTGAGATAATCACAGCTTAATGCTATGAATTGATAATGAATGGCTTGAATGGTGTTTGTTCTTAAAGGAATAGTTCACTTGAAAACATTTCTGGGGTCATTTACATACAGTTGAAATTCAGAATTATTTGCCCCCCTGTTTATTTTTGTTCCCCCAATTTCTGTTTAACGGAGATTTTTTCTGCACATTTCTAATCATAATAGTTTTAATAACTCATCTATAATAACTGATTTATTTTATCTTTGCCATGATGACAGTAAATAATATTTTACTAGATATTTTTCAAGACACTTCTATACAGCTTAAAGTGACATTTAAAGGCTTAACTAGGTTAATTAGGGTAACTAATGATAGTTTATACTGTAGAATATCGAAAAAAAAATGAGCTTAAAGTTTTAAAAAATTTTAAACTTCTATTATTCTAGCTAAAATAAAACAAATAACACTTTCTTTAGAAGAAAAAATATTATCAGACATACTGTAAAAATTTCCTTGCTCTGTTTAGGAAATATTTAAAAAAGAAAAAAAAATTAAAAAGGGGGCTAATAATTCTGACTTCAACTGTACATACCACCCTTCACTTTTTTGGTAAACAAAAAATAAGATATTTTGAAGACTGTTGGAAACAGGTAGACATTGACCACAGTATTTTTTATATATATATATTTGGAAGTCATTACATATATTTTTAATGTCCTTTCGTTGGTGCTCCACAGAAGAAGAAAAAACTGTAAGTAGCTTTGGATCGACTCGAGGGTGAGTATATTTTCATTTTTGAGTGAACTATTTCTTTATTCTTAATGCAATTCAAAAGTTTGGAGGTTTAGGACATCTTAAGTCTCTGATTGCTCAACAAAACAAATTTATAATTATACAAATAAGTAAATGGGAATATTAGGAAAGGTTTGCACCGGTTAGTATTACTCAGTATAATTTAATATATAATTTCTTCATGGTGAAAATTGTCTTTACTCTACAATCTAATCGAATTATTTGCTGATCAAGGGAGAGTTCATTATACTCACTTTTGACCAGTTAAACAATCTTTTAGATGCAAACTTTTGTACATTAGTGTATGCAAAAAAAAACACAAAAAAAAACACAAATTAGCCTACATATTATGCCCTTTCATACTGATCAGTTCTGGTCATTTTCTCCTCACTGAAGCACACATCAACACAAGAAATATGAAGTTTGTTGTTTAATGGGCATGAGAATTGTGGTGAACAGACAGCCCGGTGAATGAGAATGACTTCAGCACAGGTCACATACACAATATGAACCCCTCAACCAATCACAGAACGGCCTGCTACGTCCTCAAATGGTGCACATTAGTAAAGAGTGATATGAAGAGGAAATGATTACACAGACAAAAGAAATCCACCTTATTTTTCAAAGCAGAATTAAACATTTTTCTATAAATGTTTCTATAAATGAGAATGAGAAGAAAATCAAAGTGGAGTAAACTAGAAAACTGTACAAAACAGTGTCTTTATAATATAGGTCAGTGGTTCCCAAAGTGGGGGTCAGGGGACAATGAGGGGTCGTTGGTGATTTCCAAAAATCGAATTAATTTTATTAAACTATTAGAATTACCATATTTTTATCCATAACCTACTGAAGAAAAAAAATTTGGGTAATAGTTATATTAAAAAAACAACATGCAAATATAAAAAGTCATGATTTATTTATTTTTTTTCCAATTTTTTGCGACTCTTGGGGTGATTACGTTATATTAAAGACAAAGCAATAGCATCAGATGCAGCAGATTGATTTTATGGCATCATGTTAAACTTTTGGACACCTTTAGGGCACTCACCTACATTAAAAATACATACAGGCCACAACTGAAAATGGAGGATGATCTCCAAATCGTGTTCTCCAAAATAAAACGAAAAATAGACTTGGGCCTTTTGTGTGCGCAGTTGTTTATATTGTTATATTTTATATTTGTTGTTTATATTTGTTTGCTTGCCCTATTGTGTAAGGTGTATATATTTATAACCACCTCAGAGGATATTGGGGGTCACGAGTCACTGGCATTGCTATTTTGGAGGTCACGGGCTGAAAAGTTTGGGAACCTCTGATATAGGCAATACATAAGGAAAATGAAATGTTTTGTACATCTAAAAACAGCCAGACACATTTCATTCACAAAAGGCTTTGTCTGGTGAAAAATAAGGCAGAAAAGGAAAACAGTGTCCCAATGTCAACTCTAAATACAGACACTAACACAATGGATGAGTGGCGATATGAGTGGTCCAGCAGTTTTCATTTATGCATTTAGCAGACACATATATCAAAAAAACTATATATAGAAGGCTTTTACAAAAAAAAAAAAAACATCACTAATATATAACACAACAAGTCTGCTTCAGTTATCAATTATATGCAGCTCTGTTTAATAAACAAAAAATCTGGATTAACACCTGAGATGTTTGATTTCTGAAAACTGATGTCATGCTATGAATCACGTGCCATCCACTTCACAGTGAACCTGACTCCCAATAAACCATCTCAACAGCAAGTTGCCTTTTAAAATCACATCTAACGCATTCAAAGGCATTGATTAACATGTGATGACTTATTCATGCTAAGATTATTAAAGGAACCTAAAGTGTGGTCTAATTTTAAGCCGGGTATTTGCAGGACGGCACCTTGCTGTTAAGATGTTTATCATTAGAGTTTTCCCAGACTTCCATTCGTATTGATTATTGATTACCTTCATCTATGTACCATGTGCTTTTGGCTTTGGACTGGGCAGGGTGATCGACCGAGCTGCCATTTAGTGTATAATAAAACTCAGACTTGCTCCTGCTGCCAGGCTGCAGGCCTAACCCTGAATAGTCATGATAAGAAGATAGCAAAACAGCGTAGGGGTATGCATGAGAGAGAGAGAGAGAGTGAGAAATTAAGAAAGACAGGGAATATGCGTTTCTACATTAAGCAAAATCTCAAATTTGCACATTTTTGTGTATTCCTGCAGAATACATGTCTGGCCAACATTTCACAAAGGGTGCTTTCAAACCTGCCTCATTTAGTTTGGTCGAATCACACTTGGGTTCAATTTCCATTTTGGTGCAGTTCATTTGGACAGGTGTGTGAACGCAGCAAACTCCGAACAAAAAGAAAAATTAAGGAAAACAAACTAACCAAAATGTGGTCATGTGACAACATGCATATCACTCACTGACCTGGGGCCTCATGTATCAACGCTGCTTACGCTTAAAAACTTGGCGTACGTCAGATTTCACGCTCATGTTTGGATTTACTAATGATGAAATTAACTTGAGAATGTGCGTTGGTCCACGCCAACTTCATGTCTGGTGTACGTCTATTTTTTGTGTGTGTTTGTTTTATTTCCATTGGCGACTCCTAGAGGCAATCATGTTAAATTGCACACTGCAAAGTATCTTTGAGCCGTGCAATGCCAGCTGTATGGGACGGGATCATCTACATGTCTAGCAGGTATATAAGGTTTCAATACCATGGCAGTTGACCAGCCAAACATTAAAGCGCAATTTGCAGCGATCGCCGGTTTTCCCAATGTAATCTGAGCGATCGACTGCACGCACGCTTCTATAAACGCGCCATCTGAAGACGAAGTTGCATACGTGAATCGGAAACATTTCCATTCAATAAACGTGCAAATAATATGTGATGCTCAAATGCGCTTAACAAATATTATAGCAAGGTGGCCTTGGTCAACCCATGATTAATTCATCCTCACAAACAGCATGGTTGGGATGAGGCTCCAAGGTGGCAGGCACTAGGTCAGTTGTAGAGCCGGCGATTGGGCAGCTGAAATGCCGGTAGCGCTGCCTTGATAAGAGCGGCGGGGTGCTGCTATACCGCCCTAACAAAGTCTTCCTCTAATATATCTGTGTCTCCCACAACACGGATACTACTCCAGACAGTAAAGGGTCACCCACAATTGAGGCAACTCTCTCCTCAAAGGGTGTTAGTTCAGCATCCCCTGTTCCCCCGCCTGTTTAGTCCACACTTTGACGGTGCGCCGCTGTTCTCCTCTTAACCTGCACCTTTACATCGGACCATTTCTTTTTAATTCACTCACAGTGCGATGTTCAGACCCCACTGTTTTAGCCGCGTCAGCTAAACTCTCCCACTCTATTTTTTTTCTTTTGTTATTAATTCTGGAGGACAAACTTGCAAATAACAGTTTTTCTCTGGTCTACCTCCCATAGGAGCACCTCCAATTCATTTTCTTTGAAGTTTTTGTCTTCTTGCTTGCTTTTGCCATTGCTTTTCTGTTGGGTTTTGCCAAAGTGGAGTCATTACCATATTTATACAGGGGAGGAGGCAGGGAGGGGTTTTGCACTCGTGCGCTCAGTTTCACGTTAATTCGGATGTACAAAGAGAATATGCGTGGGATTCTGCGTACGCAGTGTTTCATACATCTGAAATTTTTACTGTTTACGCACATTTACAGCTTTGTCCGTACGCAATGTTTTAGTATTAATTCTACGCAGGTCTTTGTACATGAGGCCCCAGATGTGTTGATACGATTTCATAAAAACACCGAAGCAAATTCTGATCAATTTAAAAGCATTTTAGTGCTTTCAGTCACAAACATGGCCAATGAGTGATATGCATGTTGTCACATGACTGCATTTTGGTTAGTTTCAACTGGATTGGACCAGAGCAATCAGTGCGGTGTGAAAAAGAAACAAAATGGCTGAAAAACGCTACAATCAGGACTTGACATTAACACCTGTCAAACCGCCAAATGAGATTTCAGCTGTGGCAAGTCAGACAGACACCGCTACAAGCCACTTTGGCTGGTTAAAATGAATTTTTAAATTGTCAAAACTGCCTTGTCACTAAAGATTAGAATTTTAGTTTAAACCGTTTGTCAATATGCATGCAAATGTGCTCTTAGAATCGAGAAGCAGCATGATTGATACAGTAAGTGTTCGCGCGAGCAAAAGAAAACAGGTAAATACCGAATGAGAGGATGATCAGGCACATGGTGAGACACACTCGATCCTCCCTCACTGACGACAGTGTCGCATGCTCAGCTGATGTGATGCGCGCGAGTGATTAAAAGCTCCTGTGTCCCGTTTTCTTGCATGAAGCAAGCATGTCTGGAAACGCAACTGGTGCAATCGTTTGTCTTTGAACATGCACTTTCAAGAGCTTGAGATTTTTTGTAAGCAACTGCAGTTGCCGCTTTCATTTAACCATTATTTGAACAGATTATTAATGAGCCTAACGTTAATCATGTACACACAAATTTGTGGCAACGAAATAATTAATTTGGTGTGGCTAGAGAACAAATAAATCCTTAGTGTTGAGCCCTGAAAAGTAATTAAGCAAGGTCACAACACACAAAAAAACACAACACAACATTTAAATCAAGTAATTTTAGCATTTATGTATATAAAATATATTTTCCCAACAACAAAATTGTGGCAAGAGAAAATGGTGAGTGGCTAGTAACGTTGAACAATTACTAGCTACAGTGGCTGGTGATCAAAAAAGTTAATGTTAAGCCCTGGCTACAATGTAGCATTTGTTGCCTTTGGTCCCGACAATGAACCAAACCACATGTGTGAAAGCACCCTCAATCCATCATGGCAAGAAAAAAGAAAAAGAAAAGGAAGGAAGGAAGGAAGGAAGGAAGGAAGGAAGGAAGGAAGGAAGGAAGGAAGGAAGAAAGGAAGAAAGAAAGAAAGAAAGAAAGAAAGAAAGAAAGAAAGAAAGAAAGAAAGAAAGAAAGAAAGAAAGAAAGAAAGAAAGAAAGAAAGAAAGAAAGAAAGAAAGAAAGAAAGAAAGAAAGAAAGAAAGAAAGAAAGCTCATATGACCTTTGGGTCAGGAATGCCCAAAAACACTGTCAGTAAGTGATACCTAAGATGAAAAATTAAATGTGACCCTGGTCCACAATTATGACAACATGCAACAAAAAAACGAAAGGAAAAAAAAAACATTTTATGGATCAAAATTTATTTTATGTAAAGTAAGAATAGTGTTCCACTAAGATACTTTTAACATTTCCTATAAATATATTTAGTGTTAATATATATACAAATAGTTTTGATTAGTAATGTGCATTGCTAAAGACTTTATTCAGACAGCTTTAAAGGTGATTTTCTCAATATTTTGAGGTTTTGGAATCCTTAGATGCCTTAGATAAAGATGTTGTATCCTAACAAATGAATGGAAAGCTTATTTAGCTAGCCTTCAGAAGATGTATAAATCCAAACTTTCAAAAATGAACCTTTACGACTGATTTTGTTGTCCAGGGTCATAAATATAATTATATTTGTGAAATTGCACAGGACGGTGTTAAATGCAGCATATGACTGGACATACAGCTATGAAGAAAAACAAATCTAGGTCTCTACAATGGTCTGACAGTTTTATTTTTTTTAAGAAAAGGACAGTTGGTCAGAATTACACATTTTCATTTGCTCTAATTGTAAATCAGTGTTACTCCACTGAATAGTGATTTCTCTGAGGTTAAAGTGTTATTTAAAAATGAAAAAAAATAAAATAAAAAACAATTCTGAAAATATGGCACCTTTTTACTATTCTATGCAAAACAATGCTCTGAAAAGGTCATTTATTTTACAGAATTCATGTAAACTCGGTTGCATCTTTAAAAAAAACAGCCAAATATACATGTTGCTGTTTATGCTGTTAATGATAATTAGACAACAACTATCATCCAGATTGTAGGAACTGAATCCGCACCAGTGAATTGATAATTATTAGATCTTTTTATTGCCATGATTATGCTAGTATTAGACTGTGTGTCAGAAATTCACTGACGTCTAAAATGTACTGTAGGTGTTGTAACTAAATATATATTACATATAGATATAACATGATTAATACCTTTGCTCTTTGGTTTGCTCTGGCTGACAGGTTTGTCATTGCCACCCCTGCAGGAAAAGACTTTGGGCAGCCTCTGATCCTGCATCGAGTATTCTGCATAAAAATAAAGACAAGTTTCAACAATATAAGAACGTTTTTAATCAAGCATGCAAAACATACAATTTTATTAACATTTCCTCAATTAAAAATAGAGGCACTTTTCTCTTTTCGACTTAAATATAGATTTTTTAAGGTTATCGTATGAATTTGTCAACTAACAATACTAATATAATGAACTGATATTTCAGTTTAAGCCTAAAAGGTTCCAAATAAAAAGAATAAAATTAACATGTACACTACCTGACAAAAGTCTAATCGCCTATCCAAGTTTTAGGAACAACAAATAATAACTTGACTTCTAGTTGATCATTTGGCATCAGAAGTGCCTTATATGAAAAGCAAAGGCATGCCTTGATCATGCATGCCTTGATGTTTAACTATTTAATTAGGACAGTAAGGTCTGACTTTGCTTAGACAAAATCCTTGTCACTTAACAGAAATAATGTCCAGTATAGAATATAAAGTCATAATGCAGTGGAAAAAGAATTATTATTGTGTATGACTCCCATGAGCTTGGATGAGCATCTCTACAATGACTCAAATAAATTATGAATAAAGTCATCTGGAATGGCAAAGGAAGTAATCTTGCAGGACTCCCAGAGTTCATCAAGATTCTTTGGATTCATCTTTTAAAGCTTCATCGTACTCTAGACATGCTCAATAATGTTCATGTCTGGACACTGGGCGGGACAATCCTGGAGCACTTTGACCTTCTTTGCTTTCAGGAACTTTGATGTGGAGGCTGAAGTATGAGGAGGGCTATCCTGATGAAGAATTTGCCCTCTCCTGTGGTTTGTAATGTAATGGGCAGCACAAATGTCTTGATACCTCAGGCTGTTGATGTTGCCATCCACTCTGCAAATCCCTCACACACCCCCATACTTGAGTGATTTCTGTGAGAATCTTGGGTCCATGCAGGTTCCAATAGGTCTTCTGCAATATTTATGATGATTGGGATGCAGTTCAACAGATGATTCATCAGAAAATTCTACCTTCTGCCACTTTTCCAAATGATCAACCAGAAGTCAAATTATTATTTGATGCCCTTACTACTGGGATCAACGACAAGACTTTTGTCAGGTAGTGTAGACGTTTGCTCTAAATGACAGTACATTTTACTCAAAACTAAAAATGCAAATCCAGAATTTTCAAGAGTTCTCTTAACATCATCTAAATTTATTGAATCTGTTAGACTGAAGAAATCTGTAAAGAAAAGCTACAGCTTTAAGACATTAGCAACCAAGACGAGACATCTTGCCCACACACATACACACAAACAAACAAATCAATAAATAGAGGGAACAAAGAGAGCTCCACACACGCCACTCACAAAAACAAGGCCTTCAGACAAAAGAGCCTCTGTTTCCTGCGTGTTAACATGACTCACACACACACAGACACACACACACACACACACACACTAGAGTTCTTTTCTTTCTCACAACAAATATTTAGCCTACACCCTGACTTCAAGTCTAAAACACACAAAAAATGATCTAATTTAAAATAATCTGTACAAACATTTTTAAATGAGTGTAATGAATGTTTCTTGAAAGTTTTCAAATGAATCATACATTTATTTTTTTTTTAAAACTAACTTTTCCTATGTTTTTGTAATAATAACCAAGGTACTTGTTGTAGAACTGAGCGCAAACTCAATCTAGAAGCAAACAGTACAAATAACAGGTCTTCCAGCAGTAACCACACTCAGAATAAAATCCAATACCCAAGTCTGACAAACACAGAAGTAAGAAATGAGAGCCCTTACCTGGCATCACATCACAGATGGGGACGAGACGGGTGTGTTCGAGACTAGCAAAATTACACAGCTGTTTGCCGTCGATGATCCCATCCCAGTCTCCAATGGGATTGTCCTGAGGGCGAGAGGTACAGCACCCTATTACTGCACCTGACCTAGATCATCCCACAAAGCCTCACATCCACAACACTGTCATTTCCACCTCAGAATAAACAATTCCAAACAAAGCTTGGCCTGTCTCTATCAGCTAATGGAAATCTTCATCTGTGTTTCTGCTGTGACCCAGACAATACCCATCTTTCTACTAACTGAAAGCTATAATTCTCTAATGGCTACATGACACAACCTACACTATCATCTTAAAAACTGTTTCTAAACATACACCCTTTACATGCCAGAACTCTACATCTATCTAATGTATATCCCTGTTTTGTGTATCTTTTTAACCAAAAAAAAAACCTAATTCATCAATCAATCTCCTTAGTGTACTCTAATACGAATAGATGCATTTACAAAGTAAGCTGACTCAAAGATAAAGTTCTGTCCTGTTAAACATGTTAAACTCTATTCTCAGCTACACTATTTAGATCTCAGAGACGGCGAGTCCAGCTAAGCTGTGCTCAGAGAGCAGTGAGAGCTTTACAGAGGAGACAGAAACAAAGGCTGAAAAGAGGAGAACAGTGGAATGGCGTGTGTTGGTTGTGTCTTGTGTGAGCATTTGGCAGAACGCCATTATGGTGGTCACACAGAGCGAACTGAGCCGTCTCTACACCTCTTCAATTCTTTTTCCTTACTGACGTGTCTAAACCAAGGTGAACGAACACCCAAACTATTTTCGTATTAGGTGGGTACGATTTTTAAAATCTTTTATATGTTATAAATCTTCTTGCTGATATAAGTTACACATAATCACATTAATTTAGCGAAATACTAATGTAAAGTTTACGTTACTTAACTGTTTTTCAGTGTAATATATTTTAAAAGGCAACTTATTTTATGATTGCAAAGCTGAATAATCCAGTCTTAAATGACATGCTATAATCTGATGCTCAAGAAACACTTTTTTTCAAAGGTTTTTTGAGGATTTCAAAACTAAATTATTTATTTCAATTAGAAATGTTTTGTAACATTGTAAAAATTATTACTGGACATTTTTGAACAATTTAATGTGTTCTGGCTATAAAAAAAAGTATTTTTTTTACATGAAAAAATGCTTAACAACCCTAACGTTTTTAGGATGCACAATATAACGATAGCATATTTTGTTGTCTGACATTACAGTGTTTTTTGTTTTAGTTGTTTTATCTGTATCTGTCGCTGAAAATATTTTAGATTTATTTATATACAGTTGAAGTCAGAATTAATTAGCCCCTCTGTTTATTTATTCCCTAATTTCTGTTTAACGGAAAGAAGATTTTTTTCAACACATTTTCTAAACATAATAGTTTTAATAACTCACTTCTAATAACTGATTTATTTTATCTTTGTCATGATGACAGTAAATAATATTTGACTAGATATTTTTCAAGACACTTCTATACAGCTTAAAGTGACATTTAAAGGCTTAACTAGGTTAATTAGGTTAACTAGGCGGGTTAGGGGAATTAGGCAAGTTGTATATCGATGGTTTGTTCTGTAGACTATCGGAAAAAATATATAGCTTAAAGGGGCTAATAATTTTGACCTTAAAATGGTTTTTAAAAAATGTAACACTGCTTTTATTCTAGCCGAAATAAAAGAAATAAGACTTTCTCCAGAAGAAAAAATATTCACAGACATACCGTGAAAGGTTCCTTGCTCTGATAAACATCACTTGGGAAATATTTAAAAAAGAAAAAAAATATCCAAAGGGGGCTAATAATTCTGACTTCAACTGTATGCATATATGTATATATATTAATATATTAATTATTAATATTAATATAATTTTTTATATATATATATATATATATATATATATATATATATATATATATATATATATATATATATATATATATATATATATATATATATATATATATACATACTGTGAAATATATACTGTGAAAATGTCCTTGCTCTGTTAAACATCATTTGGGAAATATTTAAAAAAGAAAAATAAATTCAAAGGGGGGTTAACTGTATGTGTGTAGCTCACAGCCATTATAATAGCCAACTTTACAATAGCCAACAGATTTAAGTTTTATATCTTCATTTTAAAAACTAACAGCAAATAATGTATCAGTTATAAGCCTGTATATGAATGCAATGCATGCAGCCTTAATAATTAAATAAAAACATTTACTTCTAAAATGTTTGACCATCCTGAAAATATTACTGAACAAAAACGAAAATATTAATGGGGACCTATTATGCAAAAATCACTTTTAAGCACAATCGTATGGCAACAGTGTGTGAATATAGCAAGCCACTATTGGTAAAAAATAATTTCTTCTATTTTTTTATAATCACACATTATAAAAACAGTCTGCAGAAACACTTTGATTGACATTCTCCCTATCTACATGTCTTCAGAGGGGAGAAGCCCCACCCATTAGTGACAATCTGTCTCTCATTAGCTTTGAATTAGCATAGACAGCCCTGAGTAAAAAAGCAGCCGTCTGATATTAGGGTTTTGAATCTGCCACTATGCTGATGCATTTATAGCTCCACCACTTTTGAAAAAAAAAGCTGGCAACCCAATCTCATTTGAATTTAAAGTGACAGTCACCAAAACGACACAATTTGGATCAAAGACTAAAATGGGCAGTTTCAAAGAGTTAAAAAATATTATTTGTGTGGTATTTTGAGTTGAAAGTTTACATACGCACTCTAGGGACCTCAGAGACTTATTTTACATGCTGTAAAATGGGACATAATAGATCACCTTTAAAACATGCAATGATAACATTATTCAGCATCTGAAAAACTGAATGAATTTACCATATCAACGCCAACGTAGTATCCAAGACTTTCATTGCCAGGCAGTAGGTCACAGAAAATTACAGTGCCCCGTTCTGGTCCTTCCCGAGTCTGTACCAAGACTCGAGAGTTGATCTCCAGTGGCGGTGCTTCACCTTCCTCCTCCGGGTCATTATCCTCCAGCGTCACACGATCCACCTCCAACTCCTCGTCTTCCCAGAGCTCAAGTTTATCCAGTGCAACAAAGACCCCACATTCATCTTCACAACGAAACAGCTGCTGACCCTGATAAGAGCCCTCTGTGAAACCTTGACCCCGACCCTCCTCCTGCAAGAGGTTCGCAGAGGATAAAAAGACATTACACACACCAGCACAGGCATCAGATCTCACATAAATATGTCACGCATTTGGCATTTGAACAAAAGACACTGTGACTTGTGATGGTAAATCTGAGACTGGCCTTCACCCACACAACCAACCCACTGGCTTAAGTTATGCCCATTCAAAACTCTCATGTAGAATGGAAAAGTTGTCCAGATAACTCAATACATTTGTGGAAGCTTACTGTCTTAAAACATTTAAGCAAACAAACATATTTTTAAAGTCAGTAGAACCTAATTTTATTTTACACATATATAAAGAATTTGTATTAGAAAGATTTAGTGTATCGGTGCCAACGGTGTAGCGGTTAGTGTGTCAACACATAGCACTCTGGTGTTCTCGGCGACCCAAGGTTGATTCCCGCCTCAAGGTCCTATGCCAATCCTTTCCCTTTCTCTGCTCCCCATGCTTTTCTGTCTACACTCTATACTAGACATTTCCTGTTAGATAAATAGACATTTATAATATGTCTTTTAGATGTTAATTTAAAATAAAACAGACCTTTTTAAAAGTTTTTATTAAATCTTTATACACGGTAGTTCTTTTCCAGACCAAACGATAGTTAAAAACATCTTGCAGCCATAGGTGTGGTACTTGGCTGGGAGGTGTCTCTCATTTCCCACAGACCATCAGTCCTTGGCCCAACCCAACTAACTTGTGCTCAAATCTGCTTCTATGCGGTTTACAGCATACCTGCTAACATTTATCTGTGAAATAAAGAGTTTTCTGGGAGAAATAACAAAACGGGAGGGTGCTTCCGTTACCTCCACTTCCGTTCACATCACGCAGGACCTGTCAAGATCCTGTCACATCAACACCATGTTGAAAAAGGCCCAGCAGCATCTCTACTACTGCAGATTAGGGCTGCACAATATATCATTTCAGCATCGATATGGCAATGTGATCATTCGCAATAGTCACATCGCAGGAATTCACAATGTCGAGTTTGAATTATAACTGACCACTTAAATGTGTTTTTTCGAAATCTGTGACTGTATGAGGATTTTATTTATATAGCATTCAGACATAAATTGTACTGCTTGTAACTTTAATAACTATGAATATTTTAAATTATTTATACAACGACTACTGTATACCTGAATACTGTTTGAGTACTCGGAAAACAATAAAACGCTGTTTATTTCAGTTTTATCTTTTTCTTTATTGTATTTATGTAAGCTTATGGATTGCTTATTATAATGTATGCCCTACAGAAACCTCCCAATCCATCTAATATTATAAATTCTTTCCAATTAGAGAGATTTAGGTCATCTGGTGAAATTGGATTCTTATGGCAATATATATCGCAGAACAACAAAATATCGCAATGTTCGATTTTTCCAATATTGTGCAGCCCAACCTCAGATGCTTGAGAGACTTCAAACAGCCCCTCAGGGTGCTTAGGAACTTTTATCCCTGCACCACAGAGAGCATTCTGATGGGAAACATCACAACCTGGTTTAGGAACAGCACCATGCAGGACAGACGAGCCCTACAGAGGTTGGTGCGGTCAGCTGAGCGCATCATCTGACCCGAGCTCCCTGACCTGCATTCAATCTACTGCAAACGGTGCTGGACCAAAGCCAGGGAGATCGTGAAGGACCTCAGCCACCCCAATAATGCACTGTTCTCTTTGTTGCATTCAGGAAAATGCTTTTGTTTCCTCGGTCAGAGCAACACACAAGACTGAAACACTTTTTTTGCACATTTAATGAACATTGCACATTTGCACATAAATGTGCTTTGAAAACCCACTGACCATATATGCTGTTCTAGTGCAGGGGTTCCCAAACTTTTCAGCCCGTGACCCCCAAAATATTAATTCCAGTTACTCGCGACCCCCACTATCCTCAGAAGCAGTTACAAACATATAAATATTGCACAAAACAATGCACATACACCAACAAGTCTATATAAACACAAGTATATTGACAACACAAAGTGCAACAATCTAAAAACAAGACTTTTTTATAGTCATTTATTCATTTGTTTAATTTAATATTAACCTCACAGAATGAGACTGGTGTGGTTTCATTTATTCATCCTCAAGTGGTTCCAGGCCTTTATGAGATTCTTTTTTTTTTTTTCAGCTGAACGCAACAGACAATATTTTGAAAATGTTAGAAACCACTAACCATTGACATCCTTAGTAGGAAAAACATATACTAAGGAAGGCTGTGATTACCGCTTTCCAGCATTCTTGCAAATTTCCTATGTTGTGTTCATCATAAGAAAAAAACAGATTTGAAACAAGTGGATGATGAGTAATTGATGACAAAATTGACATTTTTGGGTATGTTTTTCTTAATACAATGTTGAATAAATGTTGAGTTCACATAACATGCCTCTATTGAGTACAATGAACTTTTTATTTATTGGAGTACAATTGACTCATTTCATTTAGGTTTTACAGTGTAAAGATCACATTAGGGCTGGGCGATAAAATCGGTATCGGTATTTATTGACTGAACATCATTGTCAATATCGATAATAAAAAACGTTTGGTATGTAGTTTCGGTATGAAGCGCTATCGTTTTATTAAAGCATGGCTGCTGAGCGCGCACATAGAAGCGATGTGCACATGGTGTGCAAACGGCGCACATGTAACACACACGCATTTTCCAAATACACCTAATTGAAAAATATCTGAACTTTTCCAAATGCCCTGAGCGCACCACGATTCATGCAAGTAGAACTAACCAATCTGCTTCACGCTTTAGATAGAATATACACATTTCAGTAAAGGCAGACTAACTACCTGAGACAAACACAGCGCACACAAACAATGCAGCGCTTTTTACTTTTCTCCATAAACTTGTATCGTAGCGGATAATGGCAATGGTTTCTCCTTTTGTCATCCTCTGGGAAAACGGTCACCTAGTTATGAGAAATGCCATTGAAAATGCTGAAGCACGCTCTCGTGCTTGTCACTTCAGGTCAGAATAACAACACGTGCGAAAAAAGAATGCTGTATAGCAGCAGTGAGTAGATTGTAAATAAAAAAAGCATGTGAGGATGTCGCCAGAGTGGCTTTTTGGTTTCTTTTCTTGTGCATCCCAGCCAACAGCACCCCACCTGAAAGAGTCTTTAACATGGGGGTAATATAGTCATTCAACGTCACAGTGTGTATTTGAATAATGATGGTTAGTTCCTTTACTTGAAAGATCAGATTTGATTATCATAATTTGTTTTGTTTACAGAGTTTGAGGTTTACTGTATCATTATTATTCACACCTTACAGATGTTGATCTACTTTTATCATTGCACACACTTTGTTTAAAACTATTTGCCTTAGTAATGTTTGTAAATTAAAATAAAGTGGTTAAATAAAAAAATCCTAATATTCCTAAATGTATTGTTAAAAAATATTCAATAATTATCGATATTGAATGATATGAAACATGATATCATGATCATTTTCTTTGCAACATCACCCAGCCCTAGATCACACACTTTAAGAGCAAAGGTGAACCCAAACCCAGATATGCATCATCAAACAAAACAGTTTCACTCACCAGCAGTTCGACACCAAACCAGATCCCACTCAGTGCTCGATCAGGCAGTAAAGCTCCTTTAAAGCGGACAACACCTGGAAGAGGCTCATCGCCTGACCTAAGCTGCACTCGAACTTTTGACCCACAGTTGATGTCGCGGGCCCTGTCCAGACGCGACCTGTTGCACAGCAGGCTGTAACGTTCTTCACAGTTGGTGATGGGGAACAGCAGCTCCGCCAGCTTCTCCTCGAGCTCCATCACGTCCCGTTCATCCACGCTCACCACTACATTGGTCTGGTCCAGGATGCGTAGGCTGCGTTTACCTTTGCTGGCAGGGATCGTGCGTCCAAGGCTGTTGCGTTCCTGGCAGGCCTGACCGAGGCTGCCGCGTGGGATGCGCAGAGTCTTCTGGCCTGGCCTTTCCACCGTGCATTCCTTCACCACAATGTAGAAGCGCCAATCGTCCCGGAAACTGCCCGCTGGCTTCTCCTGGCTCCATAGCGTAGAGCTCATGGCTGCATAGCAGGAGTGGGTTGAAGATGACAGGAACACACGATAAACGTCAGAGGGTCGTCTGAGGTCAATTTGACCAGGAAGTGGGAGATTTCATGACCTTTTTAATAGGATGGATGGATTGAACAGACATAAAGTGCTGGAAAAAAAGAGCATTTAGAATGAGGTTAGTCTTTGTTTGAGATGGGTCTGTTTTTTAGATCAGTATTTCTAGAACAGTGTTTATGTCTGTCACAGAGAAACCCCAATTTAACACATTCAATTTGGCATGGATAAAAATGAGGCTGTAAGGGATAGATTTACAGTCATAGATTTCATAGGTTTTTCATGGAAAGACGTTTAATCAGCTGAACAAGCTTGTTTTCATTACTGTCAAAATATATAAGGGTCTACACGGAAAAAAAACTACAATATCATTAGTGTCACTGCATACTAGGGCTGCACAATATATCGTTTCTCCATCAATATCGCAATTTGCAAATCTTTAATAGTCCAATCGCAGGATCTGCAATGTCAAGTTGGGATTATAATTAACCAGAAACCACAATTAAGAAGACATGATTAGTGAAGTCATTGTGACGTTTGACCATAATCTAATAGTGTGAAAGATTGTTACTTGGATAAGGTCTTACTTGGATGTGTTTTAAGGCCTGTGACTAAGATTTAAAGCAAGTTTAAACCATTAGGGCACAATAAATTATTACGTTCGCCACTTTAACAAAATTAGGTCACACTTTATTTTGATGGTCTGTTTGTTGAATTTAAGTTACATTGCAACTAATTCTCATTATATTATAAGTATACTGTTAGGGTTAGGGTAAGTTGACATGCACTTACAAAGTTTCTCATAGTCAGTTAAATGTCTGTTGAAGGAGCTGTATCAACAGATATTAAGCAGACAGTCTACTAATACTCAAATGGACCATCAAAATAAAGTGTTACCCAAAATGAATTGTTTAATTATTTGTACAGTGATATGGTACTTTTGATTATTAAATGTATGTACCTCAATACTCACTGTAAAAATACTGGGTTCCACACAATTGATTAATGTCAGGATAACATGAAGGAATGAAGTTCAATTAGTTGTTACAAATTTAAGTGAATTGAACAAATTAAGTTGTCCCTAAAAAGACTCAAGAATTGTGTTTCAGCTCATTTTAAATAAGTACAAGAACAAACAGCAAACGTCATTTTGAGTGCTGTTAGACTCCGCCAAAAAACATTAAAGTGCTCTTAATTTCTTTGTTATATTGTTTTCATCCGTGCTTTACTTAATTTTTATTGTGTATGTTATTGGATAATTTTCATCTTTTATGCAGAAATTACCTCACCATTTACTCTCCCTCATGTGGTTGTAAATCTTTATGAGTTTCTTTCTTCTGTCAAATTTTTTTGAAGAATGTTGGTTGCTATGACCCATTAACTTTTAAAAGAAAGTTTATCCCCTTAAATAATGAAACATACTGATATCATGTTAATTATATAGTTACAAACTCTTTCTACACTTGCCTTTTGGGTATACACTGGGCAAACAAAGTTAAAATAGATGGTTACCAGCATAAAAGCATTTTCATGAATTATTTGGATAATAATGTTATTACAATTCCCGGGTTCTGACAGTTCTAGGGTAAGTCATGAAAGTAATAACAGAAACCCTCCTTTATGATTTACAGGTCTTCACTTATTTGTACTGATCAGACCGCTATTCAATTTATTAAAATTGTTTCATTAGTCTCACACACAGATGTGTAAAATAAAAGAAGATAAAATGTAATCTACCATTAATTAAATTGATATTAAACCACAGACAATATAAGACAGATAGTAGAAAGAACAACAATTTATCATTAACTTGTTGATTCAATGCCAAAAAACTTCACTTGCCCAGTTGCATGTAACTTGAAGCGGTTTGTGTAATCATATTACAACCAGGTGAATTAACTCAATCAGTCAGAAATACACATATATACTTTTTGCAGTTTAAGTAATAGAAGCACAATTTATGATAACATCAGTCAGATTGTAGTTTTCCTTTCACATAGCACCCATGTTATCAAGATGCTGACAAGCATTTATTTTGTCTTTTTTCCATCAAGGGGATAAATAGGACCTGTACTTGCATGACTGGAAATAGCTGTCTGGGGGAGTTACAACTGTGGTTGCCAACTGAACTGACTTGCCTTAAAAGGACTTTGGTACCCTTCATGATGCCGCCTAAAATTACCAGCTCTGACCAATCCTTCCTGCTGTCCTCAAGGGAACTAGCAGTCAGCCACTAGCATTTGCTATATTATTACCATAATTAACAACTTAAGATGCAAATTCATCTGAAATTTGTTTATAAGCTTGCAAATGGACTGACTGAGATGCCCTTAACCTCAAAAGCCAAGACCAAAACAACTCGGCATGTAAGACCTACATTAAACATGGATTTACTTGCATCAAGGATAAATGTGAGTAAACATGATCATAGCACATTTTGGGTGATTTATTACTGGCTGTCAAGAATACAAACCAATTTGTATTTCAACAGAAAACCAATTTTCTGTTGTGTTTTTCAACAAAATGATTGAAATTTTTTTTATTTTGCTTACTTTGTAGCATAGAAAGTTCTAGAGCTTGAACATGATCTTGATTAGGGTTGGGTCGATAGACGATGCTATTGTTCATCGCCGATGGCCGATAGACATCACGATGCTGAGCCGGCATGGCGATCCTCTGCCCCGCCCCTGTCGCAGCAGCAACCCGCTCGTGAAAAATACACACTTAGCCGCGTTTACACTAATACGTCTTAGTTTTTTAAAATGGCATTTTAGAACAAAAATGATCCACATCCACACTGGTGTTTCACCTAGCATTTCTGAACAGATCTTCGCTGAAAACGTACAACACGTGACCACACACAAACAGACACACTCTGACATGCGCTGCAGCATATGCACATGTCTGAGCTCAAGGCAGTCAGTGGGTGCTTTGAGCACAAAACCCCAGAGAGCAGTGCATGTCGGACAGTTTATCAAGGATGTACCGCTGGATCCCGTCTCACTGTAGTTGTTAAACGTGATATTTAACTAATCTTGTCTCTATTTAACGACTCTTCTGTCTTTTGAATCTATCAGATAACGTGTCACAGTGTCAGTACACTGCTTCAATCTTTCGCTTTCACGCTTGTACTTAGTAAGTTTAGCGAAAACCTCAGATACTGTTGGTTGATTGTGCAAAATTTTTACCAACCAAGTTTGTCGAAGCCATTTTAACAACACCGATCACTCTGCCTATTCATGCCAGAGTCCCCCGAAAAAAGTGATTGACAGGTGGTAATTTGTGAATAACTTATCTTTATTTATTTATGATTTGGTTATGGGTAAAACAAACACCATGCAGGTCAGGTAGTTGAAACGGTAGGCTACGAATAATTAATTTGTTATAAATTAATTAATTATCCATAAATAATTAATTCACCGCTGTCTATGACAATGATGCCATCGTCCATTGTGATGTTTCACATTAAACATCGTACGACACCAAATTGGTCGACATAGCCCAACCCAAATCTTGATTGTTCAAATTAAAACAAATGTCATGAATGTTAGCTAACCTGAAAATGAAGACACTGTCATCATTCACATATTTCCAAACCTGTTTCAATTTTTGTTTCATATTTGTAACACACACAAACAGATTGTGTGTCATTTAAATATCTTCTTTTGTGTTTTATAATGACATGAGGCTAAGCAAACAATGACAGAATCTTTATTCCTGGGTAAACTATTACTTGAAGCAACATCACATGATGACAACCAGTGACTTGACTAACTGGCATGCTTCATCAATGACCACGATATTACAATAACCAGCTGTAGTAGACACTCTTGTATCAGCACAGACTGTGTGACTGTTTGGATTTTCCCCAGCAGCAGGGGAATTCACACAGCAAATTAAATCTCACTCTGAGCTTCCTGTATGCACAATAATGCTGCACAAATACCACTACTGCACAATGACTAAAATCAAGAAAATACGACGAGACAGGGGACGCTCTGCTGCATGACAGTTTACTGATACTGCACATGTCATCAGCTTCTGTCTGAAATGTAAGATATAGCACTGACGAAAGATCCACTCCATCAGGCAGTTTGGCAGTAATTCTGAAAATGCCGACAAGGTTTTGACAAATGTATCTTCATCTGTGATGTTTTATATGACTAAGCTTACATGATTCCAAATCATTTAATCAATGAGGTCTATAAAACTTTAACAAATATATCTCATCTCATCTCACTTTTGACCTTCAATGCAGAAGTGCGCTCATTTTTGCGATTATTTTAAACGTCCGATTCAGTTGCCTATGGGAGAAATGACTAGGAATGATAAACTGCAAAAAATGGTCAAACTACTTTCTCTGCAAACAAGTGTGTTCATGACTATACATGCAAAGCAGAATACTATAATAAGAAAATATCAGTTTGCAACATGAAGCAGCTTAAAGAGCTGTTTTTAACGTCTAAAAATGAATGGAAGTGAATGAGACCGGAAGTCTCCAGTCAAAAAGATTCAATGGCTGCGCCCGCTTGTACTAGAAGAATAAAGTGAATGGTAAATTAGTGGCATCCGCTTTTTCAGCAGTGTTGATTCTAGTATTATGTTTCTAATTTACTTTCCCATAACAAATATTTTTAAAAAGTCTTTAAAAAAGGATTATGGTCTATAAACCAAACCAGTCAGCTATGATGTAAAACTAAACTTTACAAATTTTTATATGAAGCCAAGAAGTTTCTGGAAAAAAAAAAAAAAAGGAGTTACAATGTTCTACTAATAACTTAAATGAGGGGAAAAAAATACTACAATCCCAAGTATTAAGTAAGTATTATGACTGACATAAAAACTACAGAGAAAGACAACTAATAATTTAACTACAGAGTTATTTGTTGTATACACAAACATATTTTAAGTTTTGATTGAGAGCGCAAGGAAGTCAACTTGACTGGACCATTTGCAGTGCTTAATGGAGAGCCATAGAGCTAAAGATCTATTTTGACCTGATTTGCTCACTGCAGCACTTTGGTGGAAATGTTCTGTACTGCATCATGGGTAATGTAGTTTTTCTGCATAATTATGCTCATATATTTGATTGCTTTGAAAATAAATTCAATTACTGCAAAAGATTAAGCAGCTAAAAATAACTTTTCCTATGGAAAACCTGAATGGACTTCTGGAGACCGATTTGTTGTGCTCTATGCAGGGTTCACATAGGTCAGGGAATTTCTGAATGAATATCATGAAATTTTAAAAGTTCCATTCCACACGTTGAAAGTCCAAGAATTTTTATAGTTTTTAAGTGATGGAATATTTTTGTTTGATGTTTCAAATTATTGTTTCTTACATTGCGCTGTTTCAAACCTATTGTTATGTTTAGGTAGGCATTGGACCATATCCAATTTTAAGGTTTACCGCAGTATGGAAAAGGTCAAGGTTTTAAAATTGTTATACTAACAGTAAGGTATATATAGAGTTTTATGTTTTTATGTGCTGTAAAGAAATCTGTGTTTTTGAAACTAATGAAGAAAGCAGAAGTCAAAGATTTGTTTTAACTATTTAGCCTGGCATGTTTACCATTTCAAAATATTATAAATGTTTCCTAAAATAAAACATATTGTGTTCAATTGGGGAAAAAGTTTTTTTTTTTTGTTAGTTTGTCGTTTTACCCAGACATTTAAAAACAACTTATTTTAGAGCAGTAATCACAATACCTTGATACCGTAAAACTGTGGTATTTTTATCCAAGGTTAACACACAGTCAGAAACGTACGCCTATGTTTAGGCTCTTTATCAACTCCATTTTATTCCTTTTACTCTCATCAACTGGCAGTCACGTCAGTCACCCAGACTAACATGGCAGGATAATATAAACTTCAGTAGCTTTGGCTTCAGAATTATTACTTCAAAGACTGGGTGTTAAAAGCAGACAATAGAAAAGCTAAATGTAAAGTCCCATCGAGTTATCAAATATGGAAGAGGGAGCACTTTGCAGCCACACAAATGGTAAATATTAAATCATTAATAATACATTATCCATTGTTGTTCTCATAGTGACTATTAAAGTTGTGCAAAAACTGTATATTCAAGCTAAAACCATTTTAATATTATGTTATTATCTTACTATTTTACTTAAATATTATATTATTAATATACAAACACAACAACAGCCTGTCTTTCCATTCATTGTCATGAAATTTAGCTTCTCAGTCAGTGAACTTCAGAAAATTTAATGATTAACCCTATCTATAGCACTTATTTGGATTGTTTTGCTTTATTTTGAGACAATCACCTGACCCAAGAGGCACATGACATATAAAACAGGGCCCTCTAAAATAAAATAAAAAATAAAGTTAGGTACCACATCTCTAAACATTACTGATAAGCACTGCAAAGGAGCTCTCCAGAGACAACGTTCATGCTGACTGTCTTTGCCTCCACGTCCATTAATATTAAACAGAAAGTCATCTATAAACATGAAGCTTTGTCAACACAGGAGAGCTGGGAAAGCCCAGTTGTAATACCAACTTATAAGCAACATGAACATACTTTCTTATGAGCAATTACTGTGTTTATGATGTAACACATCCAATGTAAACACCAGCTCAGCGTTATGCACTTCATCAATACTGCTGGATGAAAACGATGCAGCAGATATAGACAGGCCTTACAGTAAAACACAATCATCAGGTACAAGACGCAAACTGTCAGCTTCTCTGGTAGCTGTTACTCATAGAGCCACATTAGATATAATGTCACCGTTGGATAACGCTGTGTTGTCATGCACTATCAGTGGATATGGTTACAATCAAACATACACAGCTGATCATATGTATCAGGGTCGGACTGTAACGTTGTAGGTAAACAGGTGACATCAGCACGAGCTCATCATTAAACTCCTCTTACCTGACGTTTAAATATCCCGGTTTCAGCCGTCTGCCTTCGCTGGCATTTGGAGAGAGATTATTCCAGTCAAGCTCTCGTGGCGCTGTTAGTGATGATGGTGTTTATTTGACATTGTCGGATGGGCTCAGCTCAAGCCAGCTCTCACTCCGCATTACTACCGGTTAATGGAGGGACAGCCGCCTGCTCTTCGCACTTCAAACAGGCTAGGAACGATCTCGATCGAGACGAAGACGAAAACACGGGTGGAAGAATCCGATAATACTAGTTAAAGATGAGGTCGTTGCTAAATTTCTAATAAGTGTGGGTATTATTTACAGTGTGTGTGATTGTGTTAAACCAAACGTGCTACGGAACTGGAGAGAAACTTGCTCTCCTATTGGCCACGGAGTGACAGCTACAGCTTTCATTGGTCTTTTTAGTTGTCTTTTACATAACCCCGCCTCCTGGCCTGGGGTTTTCCAGTAGTTTGGTTGAGAAAATTGAGGAACTGGCTGTGTGACAGGTTGTACATGAAGGCTTATTCCTTTTCTGTTCTTTCAAGGATATACATTTGAATTCCTGCAACAAATGTTATATAATCTAATTTGCCTGAAAGTATTTTGTTTTTACACCATGTTTTAGATGGAGCTTACGTGTAAACAAGAGTTTTTAAGAAAAAAAAACAATAAACAAATAAATTAATAGCAAATCTGCAGTTTAATAAGTCATAGAAATGTGTACTTACTTAATGCCATTCAAAACCCAGCATAACAAAACCTGACATTCTATGACGCAAGTAACAGACCCTTAAATAAACTGAATATAGCCTACAATACAAAAAACAACAACAACCAACATATCAAAATAGTACACGTACTGACTGTATACTGAGGATGTGTACAAGTATCAAGCCAGACAGACAAGTTTTCATGTACAGTACAGTTTTGTTGGTTGACATTTTGCATGTTACTCATTCATAATGTTATGAGCTTTTTTACCCACACACACACACACACACACTCAAACATTTTATAAACTACACCTATGAAATCTGGAAGAAACAAGACACATCTTGAAGACATATTCAAGGCAAAACAGTAAGTGTATCCCAGTCAATCTCCTCAGCTGACATTCTGATCAGTATCCTGGATATCCAATGCTAACTTTGACTAGCTAAACCATGACTTCCTGCTGTGTGTTTATGCTGCTAGTTAATTAGTTTTTTAAAGGAAAATGATGACCGTTGGATTTGGGAGTTTGATGGCAGGCCTTACAGAGCCTTCATGCCCTCAGAAGGTCAATCTGCATTCTTGCTGGCTCAGCTGATCTTCTTCCTGTGGGCTCAGATTATTTCCTCTCAGCCTTTAAGAGCACAAAGCAAAGAGTCTTTGTAGTAAGGATATTAATATTATTTAAAACACAAACCAAACACACTAAAAACTCTAAATTAAAATTGTTAATAATGTTTTAATGTGAAATTCTAATTGAATGTCTAATTCCACATTTTACTCAATGACATTTTTAAAGTAAAAACTAGTGTATGGTTAGTTAAAATGCTGAGAAATACCCTTACCAGACTTTCTTAACACTAGTGTTCATTTTCAATGCCTCTATCAGACAATCAACCCCCTCCTTGCAGATGGAGTTTTTGTTTAACCTGGTTAGGAGAGATAGAGATAGATCATCCAAGTCTGACTCAAAAAAATGAAAACTAAAAAAAGCTGAAGCCACTCACCACAATTCTTCCAGACTTTTGTTCTGTCTGATAAATTTAGCCAGAGCACATGCACCGGCACTGCCCACACCATTATCCACCAGACTGAAACAAACCATTGCAACACCACCACAAAAAAATAAAACATGCTGCACTGAGTGACTCACTACTCTGCAAATTTTATTTGATCTGACTAGGCAACCTTTTTCTTTGCTTATCATCATTTAGCATGTTGCAAAATATGTTAAAACATTTGCATTACAGAATACAGATTTATGATCAATATATACAATATTACCTTAACCATATTAGTGTTTTGCTATTCGTCAGCGCATCCGCCAATGCCTCAGTTCCCCTGTCCCCAATTTTATTACCCCATAATCTAAAAGTAAAAAGAAAATGTGATTTAATAGAGGTATTAAATAAAAATGTAATTATACAATATTTCATTCTTTTCATTGACCTCACCCCAGAAACTGTAAAGATTGGTTGTAGCTTAGGCCTTCTGCCAGCTGCTCTGCTCCAACTGATGTGATGTTATTATTTCCAAGCCTGCAGGACAAAAGCATTGTTTATTTATTGGTTTTGTAACATTTCTACATGTGCAGTACAGCCTGATAAAGTATATTAGCATGATCAGCACTTCATGGGCCAGAAATAGCACATATCATAATGAAGTAACCACTTACCTCAAAGCAAGGAAGTTCTGCTTTGATTTTAGCAGCCAAGAAAAGTATTGGGTGCAAGCATCAGTGAGCTTGTTGTTGAAAAGCCTGGGGAAATATTGAAGCAGTAATCAAACTTGGCTGTTCTAAGTATAACAACAGAACATGGTTCATTATTATTCATAAATTGCAGAGTTAAAGTGTTTGTATTCTCACGCTATTTTCTGGAAGTTTTCACACTCCATTCCCTTTTCCAGAAGTTTCCGTATTCCTTTATCTGATATGTTGTTGTTCCTTAAGCTGCCAAATTCAGAAGATGCTTAAAAATCATTTTGCAAATGATTTCAAGTTTTCAGAAGAAAAAAAGGAAAATAAAAAATCTGTCATGACACTACTATTTTAATTCTTAACCTGTATTTCTTCTGTGGAGCACAAAAGAAGAATGTTAGGGGGCAGACAACTTTGCTGACCTTTCTTGCATTGAGAAAATAAAAGCAGAGAGTCCTTTTGTGTTCCACAGAAGACATAAACGCATACACTGTAAACCCTGCTGTTGTCATTACTAAAGATATTAAGTAAATATAATTTGACATTACTTAAAATAACAAGTTTGACATCAAAACTTAAACAGGTGTGTTAAACTTACTCATTAGGCAGCAACAAGCTTTTAATTAATATTCTCTGAACTTAACATTTTAATTTCTTTAAACGATTCACCATGTCTCTGTTTAAAATGATTGGTTACGCTTGAAATTCTGCCTTGACAGCCACGTTGATTGGTTGATATATGTTATATGACACAAGGTGGTCATTTTGCTTGTGATGCTGAATTTTGCTAAAGCGCAGCAGGACAGAGGCACTACCTGAACCCATCTGACGAAGGAGAAAAGTTAAATTAGTAAGTAGATATTTAAATGCTTATATACATTTTTCCTAATTGATATACATGCAGGGGCGACATAGTGGCGCAGTGGGTAGCGATGTCACCTCACAGCAAGAAGGCGTCCGGCTGGGTCAGCTGGCATTTCTGTGTGGAGTTTGCATGTTCTCCTCGTGTTCGCGTGGGATTTCTCCGGGTGCTCCAGTTTTCCCCCACAAGTCCAAAGACATGCGCTATAGGTGAATTGGTTAAGCTAAATTGTCCGTAGTCTATGTGTGTATGTCTTGGTCTTGCGGCTAAACATCAACTTCAATATAAACGGCCCTGGGAGTAAGTAAGTAAAGAATATAAAAGCTGAAAATTTTTTGAAGTTTAGTCTATTAACCATTTTATGTTATCTGTACTTAAACATTTAAGTTAATTCAATGAAGAGACCACATATGATCAGCTCAATTAATTGAGTTGTCAATTTTCCATTACTCAAACGAACTGAGCGAATCATTCATTCATTCATTAGTCCCTTTAATAATCTGCGTTGCCATAGCGGAATGAACCGCCAACTTATCCAGCATATGTTTTACGCAACGGATGCCCTTCCAGCTGCAACCCATCTCTGGGAAAACTGAGGGAATCAATTTCCTCAAATCATTTGAATAGTCTCAACTTATTAGGGTTTACAGTGTACAGGTTTGGAATGCTGAGGTTGAGTACATAATAGAATAGGCAGATTACATGATTTTCTTTTTTGAGTGAACTATCCCTTTAAGTGAAGAATAAAGCAAGCATGTGCAACAAGTCAAACGCAAGTTAAGTCAAAATGTCATCTTACTAAAGGGAGTGGCACATAGGCAGACACGGCAGAAGCTGCTCCACACCCACATCTCCCACTGAATTGTTGTCCAACTGTAGTCCAACTGGTTTACGCAGGTTCTTGAGCACATATGCCAGCGCAGTGCATTCAACAGGCCCAATGTTACAGTAGGTGAGCTTCAGGTGCTCAACATCCAACTTAGCCATGGCATCTTGGGCAATACTGTTGTCTAGCATTTCATAGATGCACTTGATCAGCCAAACAAAACTTGGCATGGCATGCATGCTCTTCTTTTCACCCTCTACAGGACGAGGAATGGACTTGAAATGTCTCTGCATCCTTTTAGACAATGACTTGACTACCTGCTTAACATTGCGTTCACGCACAGCAGCAGGACAGCACTCCAGGAGGAGATTGTTGTGCCGCTGGGATAAAAGTCCTGACACAAACTGAGCTGTAATCTGGAGGTTTGCTGTCTCTGCCTCATGGGACTCCTCTGCTGAATGATCCACGCAGTGTCCCAGACAGCTTTGAGACAAGCCTGACACCTGCCTGTTGCGAGGCTGAAAGAGTCTGGAGATAGCAGAACGATCATTGTTGCGATTCAGAACAACATACAGAGCAGCAAAAAAGCACTGTAAGGTAATATGCAGAAATTCGTAACGTTTACAATCAGTCACAGATATGTCACTGCAGTAAATGAGGAAGCCTATGCCAACATCTTGCTCTGTGAGCCTGTTTCTCTGTAGCTCGTAACCTGAGAACACATAGCAGGAGGCTTGCAGACCTTCTAGTGCCAACTCTCCGAGCTTTAACACTGTGTCCAAATGTTCAGCCAACCAGGCTTTTCCCAGACCACTTTGGGGATGAGATGACTTTCGCTGGAAGAAATGCTGTAAGACAAGGAGGTAGACATCGGTGATGGTCTGAGGAATACCATCTTGATCAGCCAGGAGTTCCTGGTAGCACTTGATTACAATCCAGCAGAAGACAGGAATGTGGCAAAGACCTAGTAATGCAGTGTTACCCTGGACAGACTCTATGACTCTTGTAGCCATTGCAGAGTCACTATAATGTTTCTTAACAAAGCAGTCGATACCTCCAGGAGAAAAACCCTTAAGGAGCACTTCTTTGCGGAGATAGCGCTTCAGTGATGGGCTCACAGCCTGTGGCCTGCTGGTGACCACCTTCATAACGCCCTTCATTAGGGTACCCTGCAACAGATTGAAAAGCAATACGGGTATAGGCACTTGCTTTGTAGGGCAGCAGTGACGTTCTTCATCTGTGAAACCCAGTTTAAACTCATCGAGTCCGTCAAAGGTAAAGAGCACCAAATGAGGGTGGTCTAGGATGAACTGGAAGACCTCATCCTGGTTTCGATCAGGCCAGCAGCAGTGCAGGAAGAGGAGCTCTTTCAGAGACAGCTCTCTGTGCTCTGCGTTTAGCTTGCGGCAACTGAAGGGGAACAGCAGAAAGGTGTTTGTGAGCAAAGCTTCTCTTGCCCAGAGCAAGTGCAGTCGCTGAACTAATGTGCTTTTGCCACTTCCTGCTTCCCCAGACACAAGAACAGTGTCAGCGTCTTCATTAAGAGTCCCCATGGGACCCACTACATCCTCCAGCCCTAATGTTGTAGTTTCACCAGAGCTATTCATCACTTCAAGATCTCCATCAGTGTAAATGTCATCCAAGGAGAAACGTTCTGTCCCACCATAGGTGCTAAGGAACAGAGACTGGGATGCAACAGAGCTTCGCAGCTTCTTCTGGTAGACCAGACAATCTGAAGAAAGAATGTAAAGTAAAAGACTAAATGTATTGACAAACTCATTTTCTGTGTACTGTACATTTTAAAAGTTTGTAACTAACTATAAGAAAATACCAGCAGAAGGTGTATTTTCTTTCTCTTCGGAGTTTGGTGTGGTTGGCTCGGGTTGCTCTAGATATTTCAGTAAGGTTTTTGCAGCAGTTTCCCCTTTAAACTTCACTTGGTCTAACAGTCTTCGCACCTGCCATAAATCCAGCATGATTACTATATATATATATATATATATATATATATATATATATATATATATATATATATATATATATATATATATATATATATATGTATGCATTGATTTCATAGGTAAAAGAAATTTAGTATGAACAGCCATAGATTTTTTGATTTGACATTTTTTTGATTGAACATTTTTGGACCATGTTCCCATAATTTTGGGCCCTGTTAAATGCAGAGAAGTGCATATTTTACAATATTCTAATAATTTGTTTTGTAACATAGTGATTGTCTTACATATATATAATTTTTTTCTCCACATTGTAACAGGGCCTCCTTGATCGTACAAACAGAGAGCAGAATGTCTATGCATAAATCTGGCCGTGTGAACATGCTTAGGGAGAATTATTTACATGGGCCAAAATGATTTCAGAACAATAGGAAAATATACACTGCAAATTAAATTGAGATAGTCATGTGGCACATGAAATTTCATTATTTGTGTATTAAAACAAATTCATAGTTTAAGGTAGTATTGTTACCTGTTGCGAGGGTGTGTATACAGGTAGCTGCACACTATCACAATCTTTAATGGTGAAACAACCAGTCGTCAGTAAAATATTTAGTGCTCCATCAATATTATCTCTGAGCCGTCTCACTAACATTGGCCTGTCAGCCAGTAATGTTGAAGTTGCAGTGTCTGGTCTGTCCTTGCCCACCACAGTACCTCCATTACCAAAACATAGTCCAGCCTTCTGCTCCTCAGATAATTCTTGGTCAATCGCAGCCAAAAAAAGACTGCATGCATCTTCTCCTTTGTCATACACCAAATCTAAAAGTTGCCTGATGTTAGCACACAAGGGTTTCTCTGCCACTCGTACCCTAAGGTAATCCTCCCAGACAAGAACTTCCTGAGCAAGTAGCAGGTCCAAAACACTCTCCAGAGGTTCATCGCTGCCTCCACCACACAGAACTGCCAAAAGCTCTGCTCGCTGTTTGAGGATCAACTGTTGAGCGCTCATAGTGAACTGAATCTTGCCTCATAGCCCACAGTCACAACAGAACTTAACTAAAAAGATGAAACAGAGAACAACAGTACAACCTCACTGATGAATCATATTGTGGCATTAATTAGATGTCGGATATTATATTGTGATATTGTTAATTTTCTTAAACATCTGCACAAACAGGTCAAATAGTGTAAACGTGGGCGTCTGTTCCTCCTTCTATCATCTAAAGTTGTGTTGCCAAATGATGTTTATGATTTAAAATTAGGCGAATTTTCTATAAAATGGCAGTTACATAGGGAAACTTATTGTAATGGCTTTGGAAAAGCATGCATTGCAGAATCGCGATTAAGGAAAAACAAATATACTTACCCTAAGGGACAAATATTTCTGGACGTCACCGCTCGCCCACTAAAGCTAAAGGAAGAGTTTCATTCATTATCGTAGGTGGATTAAGAACAAATTTAGCTCTCTGTTCAAACTTTCGAAATGAATAATTGCAAAAACGATTACATACGACGTCTGACTGCTGGATATTCATAAATGTTATTCTTCATTGGCGCTCTATATTGTCTGTAATGTGAAACATATCGAGCGCATGCTTATCTGTCTTGGCTAAAGTCTGTTTGGCCACAAGACCGTCCGAAGCTCTGAACTGAAAGTGAAAGAGGAGGGGCTGCTGTGCTGTCCACAGTGAACTCTTCAGGAAGTTCCTACAATAAGTGTGAGTTAGAACTGGAGTGTTGTGACGCGTTCGTGTGTCATTGTTTACTTTCTCGCGATATGTGTCAAAAACTTTTCTTTATCCCTGCTGAAAAAAACAGCTTAAACCAGCCTAGGCTGGTTGGCTGGTTTTAGCTGGTTGACGAGCCTGGTTTTAGAGGGTTTTGGCCATTTCCAGCCTGGTCTTAGCTGGTCAGGCTGGAAAATGACCATCTAAAACCAGCTTGACCAGCCTGGTTTAAGCTGGACATGGCTGGTTTTGGCTGGTCAAGCTGGTTTAAGCTGGACAACTCCCAGCCTGACCAGCTAAGACCAGGCTGGAAATGGCCAAAACCCCTCTAAAACCAGGCTGGTCGACCAGCTAAAACCAGCCAGCCATCTTAGGCTGGTTTAAGCTGGATTTTTCAGCAGGGATAATCTGCTTCAGTTTTTAAAAACGCGATGTTTATAGTGTTTAGTAGTCTACGAAGTGTGCTGTTAGGTTTTTGTGTCCTAAAACATTTTTGACACGTTATACAGTCGTAATAACCTGTCATTTTACCAGTCACTTTGGGAGGTTATAGTAGTAATGTTGTCCTAACTGCTCAGGGACAGACTGTAGATAGTTTCGATATATGGTTATGATCGTTTCATGATCTCTCTGTACAAGACGGAAGGGAAAATAATAGTGAGTGTCTCTAGTCTAGGCTGTGAACAAGAAAAACGGAAGCCGCTTTCACAATAGTTAAGTAGCCTAGATGCAGAACCACATTTCAAACACAAGAGGGAACTCTAGTATCATCCAAGGCTTATGGGAATCTGACTTTGTAATAATGTGCATTTTCTTTGAGGCAGTATCTTTAGACCCGTGAAGGTCAGGATGATGATGCACCAGCCAGAGAACTAGCCTATTAACGCAAACTGAAAAACTGACGAATTTATAACTTATTATAGTTTAAATAATTGAGGCAGATTCCCATCACTGCTACTGATGGCATCCTATACCACAAATATCTGTTTTATTACACAAATCCAAAACAATCATTTAGCCTGTTTATTTTTATGTAACATTTTTATTTAACCGAGATTAAGTTTTTTATATAACTAAGAAATGGACTGTATTAAAGTCAATTTCATCTAAAATTTACAAGACAAAAAAAACTAAAACTCTTAGCATTGAGGCTGCACATCAAGTCATCTTCCAGTTTCTGAATAATAGTTTTAAAAAAGTTAAATGATTTCTGATTCCAGCAGTAAACATAAAAGCCAATTTACCCTCTTCAATTGAGAAAAAGGACAGAACGAGTATTTCAGTTTTGACAAGGAGGGGAATATATTTCTCAAAATCTTTTTCGTTGAATAAGACAATAAAGATTAGGCAACAATCTCAAAATGGTTTTATGAATAAATAGTTAGAAGGTGTTCAGTCTGCTATGAATCCTAAAACATCATGATATACAGCATCCAGAGGAAAAAAAGAAGATAAGAAGGACCAAACTTTTACACCATATTATGATCCAGTACACATAAAAAGTCTTGCATTTTTAATATGAGAAATCCACTAATTTCTCATTGACAATAATTAAAAATACAAAACACTGAAATGACAAAATAAATAAGAGCATAGCAATTCATCAAATGTATATGGATAAAAATGATGCCATCTATGTTATTAACAGTTATAAAAATGTGAAAAAAATGTGTCATGTCGCCATAGGGAATGGAGACTTACTCTTTTTTTCAAAGCCAGCAATCTGTGTCAATTTTTACACTCAATCTTAGTAAGTTCAAATAAACATTTAATATTTATGTATAGCTCATGGTGTTCAGCTCATTTATATTTTAGGGTAACATTTGTTCGCGATCTGCCAATTTCTATTAATAATTTTAATACGATTAAAATGATTTACACAATTTTAAATTGTTTAGATAGCTGCATCTGGTCTTAAACTGTCAAAAAAATTATTATGATCCACACAGAGCCAGTTCTGTGAAATAACTATACTAAGCAATTGATTGTTTTTGTTCTTTTAACTGCCCAAGTTAAGCAACAGTCTTCTGATAATGATAGCCAGTAGTCAGCTGAAACATATATGACATGTATGGCGGTCTGAGGGAAGGTGCTGTGACGGATTGGTGTTGATCTTTTGTGGGGGCTGTTGAGCTTTGATGAGACCAGAGCTGATCAGCATGATGTCTCCATCCCTCAGTAGATCTGTCATCCACTGCTTTAAAAACAGGGCCTCTTTTGGCCCTTGCTAGTTGTAAAAAAAATAGTTTGATTTGTTTTTTACTTCCATACATTTAAATAGCATCTTGTTTGCTAGCGTTGAACTGAATTCTAATCCCTGAACTAAATTTTAAAAGCACAGTATGTAGGATTATTGTCATTAAAAATAATCTAAAACACTAGAACACTTATGTATTATTTAATTTTTTTATTTATTTTTGCTGGTTTACACTTACATTATCTTAAATGTTTTGAAGTATGTTCAAATCTAGTAAAATAAGCTATTTTAACTACTGTATATGCTAATGACGTCATACAGCATTGTTTTTCGGTTTGGTTTTAACGAAAACAAGGAAACACCAGTGACCCTTTAATATGTTGTTTAATTTACTGTCCATAGCAGCATTATAACAGAACGTTAAAGGTCCCATACAAATTTAAATATGTTTTATATTAGTATATGTATTGACAGCTTTTTAAGATATCTTTGCTAGTGTGTTCCAAAACAGTGACAAAATTAGCATTTATTAGATATTAAACTGACATAAACATGTAAAGCTTGTAGTTTGTCACTTCCACCTGAATGGGTCAACTGTTTTATTCACATCACCTCATACTTCAGTTTCTCATCAAATCTTAACCAATCAAATGCTCTCTAGTATCTGACATGTCCCGCCCTCTTCAAGATGCTTCACATTTGCTTTTCATTTGATGCGCTTGAGCTCAACTGCTCTCACTGGCAGAGCTGAGATAAAACAAAACTCTATTGGCTGTTTTTTTTTAAGGGGAGGTGCTACACTATGTACCACCCTCTCTTCGTGTTTCGGTTGAGGTTACATCAAACACTGAATAAAATGCACATTTTAAAGCACTTCACAGGACCTTTAAAATTTACTTAAAGTAATAAAACAGTGCTGCCAAACTCAGTCACAGAATCATCAAACCACACCTTTGTTCAGCCAAGGCTCATTCTGAAAACGTACCCCTATTTACATTTCTGGAGAGCACTAAATACGTACCAGGAGGTAAGTTTTTTGCAGATTTTTTTTTTTTTGCGAATCCACCAAGAGGCTGCTGTGTACACTTTTTGAGATCTCAAATTTCTTTCACAAGTGCCATTCGCTCCTTCTCTTCTCGCATAAACCCACCAAAGGCCGCTGTCGACTGACTGACTGACCGATCGCCTGACCCACTCTCCTCCTTCCCTAAACCCAATCAATTGTATTGATTGACCCACCCACCCACTTCCCTAAACCCAACCAACAATTTTCAAAAGAAATTCAGAAAAAGAAAAGCCCTCGCCTAATTTTTTACCATGTTTTCAGATTTCACCACATTCTCACCCTGTTATTTACTTGTTTATTAAATTTTTTGGCATCTGTTTTTGTCTTAGCCGCTTTCTGGAACTGGTCTTTGCTGTACTCGAACTCTGTCATCATGGTCAATTCCTCTGCGTCTCAAGTCCGCCGACATACATGGCGAGCTAACTGGACAAACTGGTAACAGCTGGAAAGCTGTCCATATAAGCGTGAAAAGGAACGGCATCATACCGCCCCATAGCGTTCGGTTAAAAAATTAAATGCAGCCATACGTACTTCTGGCTACATAATTCGCAATCTCCGAAAACATATATAGGGCTACGTTTTCAGAATGAGCCTATGTTGCCATTGTTTTTGTTGAACGTAACCTCCAGCAGCAAAAAATATAATGTTATAATGCTATAATGCTAATGGTTTACAGAAACTCCAGTCCTGCACAACAGCAATGGACACTTTCATCTATTAGGAGAGACAACAGCTTACTCTATTTAGTATCTCTCAATGAACTTGTCTATCGCTGTAAATGTGGTGCATTTTTAGCATTGCGTTGGACACAGAAGAACAGTCGTACAGTGGCCAGCTGACAAGTGCTGACAGTGACAACACAATTAGGCAGCGACTCAGCTGAGGAACAGCGCAATAGTGGGCAGACAGATGCTGTAAACAGATTACATTCGGTGCACTACAGCTTTATTACTCTCCTGTTTTATCTCACATTTTTTTTAAGCTTTTCATCTGAATGCATGCTCAAAACTCTTGTCAGGAAAAAAAAAAAAGAAATTCAAAAAGCCTCAGAACTAGGAAAGAAATTCAGGATTTTGTCAGGGCCGTGAAGAAAATAAAATTAGGTTTCCTGGTCAAATCAGACAGATTGGCATAATACCCAGCTGATGAAAGCAATGCAAAAAAAACATTCTTTATACTTAAAGTGTGTGAGAAAGAGATATGTGTCTCTCCAATGTGCCTTTGTCATTGATCTACATCATAAAAACACGGGGAAGAGAGTTGTTTTGTTCTTTTATTGCTGGTTGTTTATCCCATGATTGCTTTATCTCATATTTCCTCATGTGCCGTGATTGGTTTGTCATCTTTCTTATCGGTGTGGAAAATAAAGCTCAGACGAGTCCGACAGTGACAGATGTAATGACAAACAGTGAGGTTGTCTTGTTGATTTTCCTCAAAGACTGTTGGGGGACAGAGAGATGAGTTCTGACAGAAATGCTATTATTCTAATCAGAGAAGAGCCGTGAATTGAACTCCCTTAGCAAGGATGTTCTTGTCAATTCTGATTTAGTAAAACTGTGGCTTACTCGCTAATTGCAAACAGTGAAGGATGCAGGGTTTTTACTGTCCCCTCAACATGGTGAGGTACCTTGTGATAAAGGTCTGCGTACACTGTAAAAAATATCTGTTTATTATTAATGAACAGTTTCCTTATTTTGTGATTCACAAGTGTTTTCTGTTCATTTACAGCTGTGGGTTCATTATTGGGCATTGTAGATGTTTGATGTTGAAAATTCCACTTTACAGTTTAACAAAGTGCCTTTTATTGGCATTTTAGTTATTTGAAATAATATAGTGCAAGGGAAATAATATATAGATAAATAAGTCTGTAACATAATAGAAAATTTCAGCTTATTACAAGATTTTTGTACCATAATATACAACACCAACCTCAATATATCACTTTAAACTATTAAAAATGTTTATAAAAGTCACTTTTTCGAACTTTTCAAGGTTGAAAATTGTTGAAGGAAAGATCAAGGTCTCATAGTGCAATCCAAAGCATAAATAAACGGGGAAAAATAAAAACATGAATCAAATATACATAAAACTATTGGCGTAATAGCCTAGTGGTTAGTGCACCGACCTATTGTGCAGTAGCACGTCAGGGTGTCCCGAGTTCAAATCCTGGCTCGAGGACATTTCCCAACCTTACCCCCCTCTCTTTCTCTCCCACTTTGCTTCCTGTCTCACTACTATCCTATCTAAAAAAGGCCAAAAACAAATATTTAAAAAAAAATAATAAAAATTCGTAAAACTGCTAATTTGCGGATATTATTTAGTGTATGTATGTTTTGTACAGAATATAGATAATTATAATTTTCTTCATTTACTTTATATAGCGTAAGGCGCAATCCCAATTCTACCCCTTAGCCCTTCCCCTTACACCTACCCCTTTTTTTGCGTGTTCCAGTGAAGGGGTAGGGGTGTCCCAATTCTCTTTAGCTCGAAGGCGTAGGGCTAAGGGGAAAGGGTAGATTGCCCTTCGAACGAAGATTTTTGAGGACCACACTCGAAACCAAGGGGTAAGAAAGTTTCACAGAATACACCAGCCACTACTGCACCCGGAGATCCACAAATTAGTATTTTTTGTCATTAGTACGAATTTTTACAACAAATAAGCACATGTTTTAATATATTCATAACCACGTTCATGTTTTACCATCATGGTTTTAACAAAAAAACGCTAAAATAAAAACCGTTAAATTTCGCTATCTATAATCCCTAATAATAACTCCTGTATAGCAGTCCCACAACATTCTGACACTCGTTGACACTCGAATACCCTGTCAGAAAAGTCTAGTGGCTGGAAATGAGCTTTTTACAGTATCTGCTATAATGTTAATGCTGTTTTGGTGTGTTCACATTGATGAATATGGCCACAGTGTAAATGCACAGTACATTTACGATCTTATTGCCACATTAGATCGTTATGTAATATGATATATGGCTTCAGTGATTTCCTGAAGATAAATACCAAAAAATAGCCCAACTGGAATAATTACAGCAGTCGCCATCGTCTGATCTCATATGAAGCATGAGATCGCGATGACATCTGATGACGTGTGCAGGTGCTGTAGTGCTGTCCCAATTCTTAGGGGTTCATTTTGAAGCCCTTCCCCTTCACACTCGGTTTTAAGGGCCAAGGGGAAGGGGAAGGGGTACAAAAATAGAATTGGGATTGAGTCTAAAAGTCTGCACCTGATCTTTGAAAAACAAACAGAAAGTTTATGAAATATATTCCTAATAACTCAGAACAAAATGGCTTTTTTAGCAAAGGCTCAGTGTTTTTAACTCTCTAAAATAATTTTGAATAAGATTCATTTGATTGGGAATCAAATTACACTAATGAGTTTGCCAGTGCATTATTAAATAACTCAGTTTCCCAGGGTAATAGTTCTGTAGATTCCTTATATGACTTGTGATGAGTCAAATAGTCAACATAGCCTCATTCTGAAAACGTAGCCCTATATACATTTCTGGAGATTGTGAATTATGTAGCCAGACGTATGTATTTTTTTAAATGGCACTCATGAGAGAAATTTGAGCTCTCAAAAAGTGTACACATCGACCTCTCGTGGATTCGCAAAAACAAAAACTGCAAAAAAAACTTACCTCCTGAGACGTATTTGACGTTTTTAGAATGAGCCTGGGTTGCAAATAGTTTGATTTAGAACTATTCATTCTATATCTATTCGTATCTATATGATTTAGAAAACTGATCAAGCTATGCAGTACAATTTATAGTTGAACTTATATCTTTCATTTGGTCTATAAACAAACTTGATGTATTTTGTTTGTTGAAGAATAAAGACACAGTTAAGCAAGAATGTCGCTGGTTGAAGTACCGACTGGGTCAGTTGGCATTTCTATGTGGAGTTTGCATGTTCTACACATGTTCATGTGGGTTTCCTCCAGGTGCTCCAGTTTCCCCCACAGTCCAAAGACATGCAGTATAAATGAATTGGATGAACTAAATTGGCTGTATCATATGAGTGTGTGTTTGTGTGTGTTTGTGTGTGAATAAAAGAGTTTATAGGTGTTTCCCAATACTTTGTAGCGGCTGGATGGGCATCTGCTGTATAAAACTTGTGGGAATAGTTGGTGGTTCATTCTGCTGTGGCGACCCCTGATAAATAAGGGGCTAAGGAAAATGAATCAATGAATGTTCCAAAAAAATGATGTTGAGTATATGCAGCCTAGTTCAGCAAACAGTTCAGAGTAGTCAGTTTCTCCAGCAATGCACTGTCATTTGTTAGTTAAGCAGTCGTTTACCACATTGTTTTGGGAAACCCCTGCTTGTGCTTTTTGATTTACTAAAATGAACCTGTTCATAACAATAATTTATTTGAGAATCAGACTACACTGGTCCTGCTCAGTGTTTTTGATTCATTTAAATATTTGTTCATTTTTGGGGAATCGGATTGTGCTTTATGTTTTTAATTGACAAAAAAATTCATGATTCATGATGGTAATTTCTTCAAGAATCAGCCTATAATGGTCATGCTTATTGTTTTAGATTCTGTAAAAGCCCACGTTCATTTGTTCAGAAAACAACACTGCAATGCTTTCTGTTTCGCATTAACAAAAAATAACCGGTTCACTGTAGTCTTTTGTTCAGAAATCAAAATACACTGGCCACGTATGTTTTACATTCACAAAAGCAGTGGATTATAAAAATGATTTATTCAGGAGTCTGAATATACAGGTTGTGCACAATGTTTTTGCTTTACTAAAAGTAAGAGTTATTTGTTTGTGAACGAGTCTGCAGTGTTGCGTTGTTTATTTGTCTGTTTGCTCCGTATGGCAACTTAATAAGATGGTACACAAAAAAATGTAGGTAATGCATTGGATTCAATCCTAAGAATTCGCATTAATAATTTCTTTTGCCAAGGCACCGAAGACTGCATGATGTCTCTGACGTATTCTCTGCTCCAATTGCTTAATAAGTAATCTTTTGAAGCTTCTTTATTCTAGTTTGATTTTCATTAAAGATCTCTTTGACCTCAAACAGGCAGTGTGGTTATGGATGATTGGAATGGCAGCACACCAGGGAATTTTAGGCCGAGCAGGAGGTTCATACCACCCTTACCCAAGAGAACATGAAATGAATATCTACTTTTCACTTCTCCAAAATAGCCCACATAGTTATAGCTGGACACCGAACCTTTAAAGTTCAAGCCTCGTCTGCACTCAAAGTGTTGGACCTGTTCTCTCGCTTGAAACCCTTGCATTATTAAAGAAGTCTGCTTCACTCACGCCTCTTTTTCCACAAGAGAACTAAGTATTAACCATATTTCTGTCCAGCACACCTTCATTACAACAAAGTTTATATAACGTCTGATTTAATAAAAACGTCAATTAAGATCCGTTGTCTGGTTTTATGTTTGTTCTCGCGTTTGATCAGCCCAACAACACTTCATCACACATGCATTGCAGGACATCCTTTTCTGAGAAATAGCACATCAAAGAAGCAGGTGAGTTGACACTGTTCGAGAGTCTGATGTAAAACTCTGTCAGCGCAGCGGTGGACAATGGCTTCAAACAGACCAGGGAGGCAAGCTGGTAAGCGATGTCCTAATTGAGTCAAGTCTTGGAGAAATTGCAAGCCAATTAGTGCGGGACTCAGAGAGACATGCGCTGTCAAAAAAGAAAGAGATCAAATGTGTTTGAGAGAGGCAGAGAATGGAACAGAAGAAGTGCCAGCGCGTGTTGCAGCGCATCTGCGACCGCAGTCACAGGCGCGCGCGCCTTTATCTGTGTGTTTGCGCGCTTGCTTTTGTATTGAGTTTTAATTGACAAGAAGATTAAAGCTCACTTCTCGGGGAATTTGGAGCGGATGGCTAAAAAGAGAGAGCGAGGGAGTGAGCGATAGTAGTTAGAGGAGGAGTGCGGGGCGTTGTGTGCGTCGTTGAAGGTTAGCTCTGGCTCCCGCTGCGCGAGCACTGCCTGAGATGGGCTACTTGTTGGACATTCATTATCAAACCCTGTTTGGTCCTTTCATCTGCTGCTCTGCAGAGCCCTCCTCGCAAACTACAGAGGCACCTTGCAGCTTGACATCTTTCCATTCACTCTGTACCTTAAACAGCATGCTGCCACATCAAAGCAGACACGAGCCCTTTGATGTTGCAAAAATAAAGAGCCCCAATGATCTACTCAAAACCAATGGAACTTTTTGGTGCCTCTCTCTCTCATACTCCCTCTCTCTCTCTCTTTCTCATTTTATTGGCCTCTGATAGACTTCATCAGAGTTTGAGGAAGATAACCAGGGCTAACTATGATAACAACGGCCCGTCCACACCTTTGAAGAAATACGAACAGCGTGTAAGCGTGGAATTAACATATCAAGGGCTATATGTAACGTCAGATGCAGATAAGCAGAATAATTACAATGTAATTCAATTAGAGACACTGTGAAAATGCCACATGACCATCCTGTTAAATGCTTATCCTGCTTATGAACTGTATCACTGTAAAGCTGAAAAGTGAGAATTTTACCTTTTTATAGCAGAAACTAAGGTCTTGTGTTTTAGTTTTAGTCTGCACATCAATAGCTGCTGTAGGTATAACTTAAGAAAAAAAGTTTTAATGATTACAGTTTGTGCTGGAATCTATTGTCAATTATTAGATGAACATTAATAGAGGAAAATAATATGACAATACAACACAATAGTATGGCAAATGGTAAACATATTGAAAAAAAAATTAACAAATTATTATCTCATTCATTCATTCATTTGCCCCAATGACAATTTTGTTAAAGGATTTAAACTCCTTTTCTAAAATCATACAAACATTCCTAAAACATTGCCAACGTGTCAAACAATTACCATCAGTTAATTACAATAGTCAATTACAATTATTACAATAGTCCCTGTGTTTGATTATGCAATTTTGAGCCATATTTGTAAATTTGCAAATTTGTGCTAAAACACAATCCTAAAGCACAGATCGGACTGGAAAATGCTGCTGAATCCTGCGCAAAATAGGTCACAAACAAACAGAGCTGATGATAATCAGGTGCCACAAAAATAACTGTCCATGTCTTTTCATAGCAATTTTTTACCGTGTTTTTTTAAAAGCTCTTATTTAATTCCAAAAGATGGTTTTCATCAGAAAAACGAAAGAAAACAATGATTGTTTTTACAAATCATCACAATGTCCTACTTTGAACAGACTGAGCTAATATCAGGCTGACATCAATAGTTTGAATCCCAAAGTGGTTTCTCATTAAATCTGTCTGGTTTGCAACATGATAGCCATAACTGCAACATGAACAAACTGCTTTGCACTGCTAAAATAAGTGGACACAACTGACACCAGATGCCTCACAAAATGGCCTCATCCAGTATTACATTAAGTGGATACTTTCCTCATGTGGTTTCTGAAATATCCATAAAACATTCTAATATTTTTGGACGTTATGCTAAATTGAAAGCCTCACTGTGTAAGCATGCTGTTAACATGTTAACACCCTAAAGAGGAAATCTACTGAACCGCAGCAGATTTAATTAAATGAATCATCGGTTTACTGTGGAGAATCAGGGTTATTCAAGACATCCATAGCAAGTGTTCCTAATGCCCGGCAAAAACTGACTAAAGGCGTACTCACACTATCTACGGTCCCTTGAACCAGGCCAAAGCACGCTTCTCCCCTCTCCTGTCTCCCCAGACGGCCCGCACTCACATTACATTCGGGCCTGGGCACGCTTACGTCATCGATGATGCGCTGTTCAGTAAGCGCTCTCGCTCAGCACAGTGGAGATTTCTTTAGTTATATCGATTAAGTCGTTTGATATGCGGTGACACGCAGTCAAATATTTTGCTGAACAGATCCACTACTTTTGACGCTCATAAACAATCATAAAGTCCTCGTGCTGCAGGAATTAAAAGGTTTGCTGAAGGCGCAGCTGATGTGCAGTGAGGGGTTTGCATCTTTAATACTCTACAACAGTTTGCAACAGTACGAATGATTAATTAATCCATACCAAACAGTTCCTTAAAAGTCACGTCTCGCTTTTCAGTCCCGCCTGAGCCCAAGTGAACCGCGCTTAGACCCACCTCTTCCAACCGGGCCAGGGCCGGCCAAGTGAACCGTGCCTGAGCCCGATTCAGAGCACTCACACTTCTCAAACGATCCGGAAAAACGGCCTGAGCACAGTACGGGTAGCATAGTGTGAGTACGCCCTAAATGCCATTGGAAACATTCAGTATTTCTTACGTTTGCATTCGCAACGGTTATATCCACACATGCACTTAGCCTACTTCTTATTCCTATCTGTGTTGTCCAACCCCAAATCAGAAAAAGTTGAGACAGTATGGAAAACGCTTATAATAAAAAAGTAGTGATTTACAAATTTGCTCTAGAATGGACCATCAAACAGTGAAAACGTGTACTGTGGTCAAATGAATCAGTATTTCAGGTCATTTTGGGAAAAATGGATGCTGTGTGCTTCAGACCAAAGAAGAAAAGGATCACCCAGACTGTTACCAGTCTCTCATAGTATGGGGTTGTTTCAGTATCCTTGGCAACTTCTGTGATGGCACCATTAATGCTGAAAAGTAGAGATTTTGGAGCACAATATGCTGCCTTCATTTCCAAGGATACCCATGCATATTTCAACAAGACAGGGCAAAACCACATTCTGCACACATTACAAAGTCCTGGCTGCGGAGAAAGAGGATACAGGTACTTGACTGGCCTGTCTGCAGTCCCGACCTGTCTCCAATAGAGAGTGTCTGGTGCATTTTGAAGTGCAAAATGCAACAAAGACTCCATACTGTTGCATCACTTGATGTCTTCAGTCTCTAAAAGTCTTTTAAGTGTTGTGAAAAGAAATGGCAACATTGCTAAGTGGTAAATGCTTTACTGTTCCAACTTTTTTTGTGATGCAAGAACCAAAATTGGAATGTGTTTATTTTGAAAAGCAATAAAAATCATAAGGAACACATTAAATAATGTTTTTTAATTGTCTCCAATGAAAGTCGAAGAAAATTTAGAAATCACTACTTTCTTTTTTTTTTTTTTTTTGCATTTTCCATAATGTCCCAATGTTTTCTGATTTGAGGTTGTATATTTATTAAAAAAAAAATGTATTCCCAATTTTATTTGTTAGTTTATTTACTTATTTAATTAGTTATTTGTATTCATTTTTCAATACAACAGCAAAAAGCCTACACCTTTATAAGTAAAAAAAAGTGTTATTTTGGTCTGTTACTTTTTGCTGCATAGAAAAAATAGATGAATGAATGAATGAATGAATGAATGAATGAATGAACAAACGAACGAACGAACGACCGACCGACCGAACGAACGAACTAATCAATCAATCAATCAATGAAAAAAAAAATATATATACAAGTACATATATATATATATATATATATATATATATATATATATATACAATATATATATGCAAGTACATATATATACTATATATACAATATATATATATATATATATATATATATATATATATATATATATATACACACACTGTCTAGGACCACTAGCTAAAAGGATAGTTCACCCAAAACTGAAAGTCCTTTAATCATTCTAATCATTTCCTCACCCTTCACTTGTTCCAAAGTTTTTCCTTTTTCTGTGTAAGCTGAAAACCTGTTACCATAGACATCCAACATAGTAGAAAAAAAACTAATTTGGAAGTCAATAGGTTTGGAACAAGTAAAGGGTGAGTAAATCATAACAGAATGTTCAATTTTAGGTGAACTATCCCTTTAATGTGACCTTGTGCAGCTGATGGATCACTGAAGGTGTAAGTAAAGGTTTTCTTGAGGAGTTCAGCATGATCTCAACACATCTCACACTGATTCACCATGAGGAGTCTGTCACAAGTGCAGCGTGTGGCTCTAGAAGGATCACAGGAGAAAAACTCGAGACTAAAGACTATAGGATACGCAGGTGACTCATGAAAGGTCCCAGCAGAATTGGAGAATCACGGCTTGAGAAGAACAGAGGAAGCAAAAGAGCAGATAAAACCCATGTCAGAGGCATCTGAATAAACCGAGCAGAGAGTGAAGATCGTACATTAGTCGGGACTCGGGATTTATTGGCGCACTTGATCTTGTCTGTTATCTGCAGCTCATTGGTTCAAGCCAAATGAAGACAAGCTTTAATGTCCATTAAGACTCGGTTATGCTGTGACAGTGGGATTTACTATTTTCTCATCAAAGCAACTAATCTCTTCACAATGATGCACTGTCAAACACCTCATATTTTCTCTTATCGCTGTTAATTTACCATCTAAAATGCTGTAATTACTGGGGTCTTGATGAAAAAAATAACCCTCAAGCATTTCCCCCCTCTCCACCCCCCCCCTCTCTCTCCCCTTCTGAATAATTGAGTACAGTTCATCAGCCCTTGAGCTCCTGATTTCAGAAATGTCTCCATGTTTCCACACACTCCAATATTACTTCCACACTCTGGGCTGATGCAGAGATCGTGATGATGGAGCAATCAATCTGAAAATATTATTACAAATAGGAGTGTTCTCTGATGTATTTCTTCAGAGTTAGCAATCAACATAAAATATGTATGATTCAGTCAAATTTACATCTTGGAAATGTATGTATGATTTATCCAAAAAATAATACAGGAAATTAAATTATTCGGCCATATCAAAGATTTTCCTCAGAACCACAAAAGGCTGATAAAGTCAGAGATGGTGTTATTTCATATTTTTATCCCGTTTTCAAGATTTAAGATAAGTCTTTTGTGTCTGTAAAGTTTCAGCTCAAAATACCCATCAGATTATTTATTATAGCTTTCAGAATATTGGAAATGTGTGCTGTTTTGACTTTGTTGCCTGTGCCTTTAATGCAAATGAGCTAGTTCTCCCCACCCACCATTCCCACATGCCTGTCAAAGTGTGACTCCATCTCCTGCTGTGTCAGATAAACAGCACAGTGACAGACATGAAGGAAGCAGATCTCATGTAACGCTTGTGAGAAATACTACAGTAAGAAATTTCCCAATGATTATTTGTTGTATTTGTTATAAAGTTAATTCAAGCATTTCTGCAACAATGAGTCACACACAGTGTCGTTACAAAGTTCACGCACACACACAGCGTGTTTAACACTGCACTGTGTTTTCATGGCAAATGTGACAGAATACAAGTTAATATCCACTGCTGTATGGATATCCGTTATGTTAATGTACAAAATAAACCTGATTTAACGTCCACAAACCGAGATTGAAGTGTCTTTTTTTATAATTGTACTGACATGCAGCTATGGTGATTACATTGATTTTACTGTATTTATTACAAACATGCGCTGTTTCAAAATATTTTAAACTTATAAAATTCATTCTTGATCACATTTGATGATGATTGATAATCACAGCGAGCTGAACATATCTTTTAATCCCGGTGGCTTTGCGCACGTTCTGTATTGTGTTCATGATTATACGCATGTTAATACGCGGCTGTAAATCAATTCGGTGGGTGGGGAAACTGCACTCCTATGTCACGTTGCGGTGCTGCAGTTTGTGCTGCACCAGCGCACCTGTGTAGCCTATATTTCTAAATAAAGACAATATTTAGCTATGATATATGTCTGCATTTTATGCATTTACTGTTGTATTTATTTATTTATTTATTTATTGCTAGTAATTGATTGTTATTGGCTGTACTGTAAGAAGTTCAATCTTCATACTGTATTTTCTGTTTTTAAATAATAATAATAATAATAATAATAATAATAATAATAAACCTGAAAGAAATGATTAATATTAACCTGAAGTTTCTCTTACTGTTTTAAAACTAAGATAAAGGAATCAGATCTTTAGTGGTTTAAAGTGACACGATGAATTGGAGTTATACTGTTATCCGACACAATCTCATGGCAATTCGTAACTTTTTGATTTAGTGGCTAATTCGTATGAATTCGTACAATCTAATTCATACAATTTAGTACGATTTGCTCATCACCCAATGACGGTTGGGGTTAGGTGCCACGCCTCCTTTTTAAAATCGTACATTTTTGTACAACTGAACTCTTACGGATTCGTACGAATTAGCCACTAAACTGACAAAACGCAAAATACTTATGTTTCCTCGTGAGATCAGGCTGGTTATTCCACACTAACTAGACATTTATTACACATATACACATTTGAGAAATACAGTATAAATCACAATAACGGTTGATTTTTAATACTGACACTGAAAAAGGTTATCTCCTTAGAATTGAGAAGCTTTTGTTGTCTATCTTTAAGTAAAATAAAAATATATAATATAATGCTCACAATCCAAATGAAAAAAATCTTATTACTCAAAATCTGAAAATATGGACTCTATTCTCCCTCTCAAGGCCTCAATTGAGACTTTTTTTGGATATGTGACACAGTTTGTTGTGCTTTATGCATACAAATATAGACGAGTTTCCCAAACGCCCCATGTCACAAAGCTCAAATCATCTCAAACTGGTTTGTTGGAGTTCACTCAACTCAAATAGCCTTCACAGTCACCAGATCTAAATCTAATTGAGCATCTTTGGCATGTGCTGCAATGAAAGATTCACATCAAAAATGTGCAGCCGACAAATATCATGTCATTATTATTGCCTTCAAGTTCTGAAAGCAAATTAGGGTTAAGCCTGGCACTAGCAGGTACCACCTACGGAATTGGCCAGTTAGTAGATTAACATTTGAAAGTATTAGAATAATATTGAATTATTTTGTAAAACACATACCAAGACTGGTGCAGGCAGTCGCATTAACATGTCCCTCTCAGCCTTTGTGATTATAACAGGACGCTCTTAATCTCAATGACCATTATCTCATCATACCCTCAACAGAAGTCACTGCGGAGTAAATGTCAACAGGGCAACAAGACCTTGAGTGCCACAAACAAACCTCAAAGACAGACAGAGGGAATGTGAACTTTAGCACTCAGTCAGCTCCTCGCCTAATTCAATGAACTTGACAGTTAATAAAGTGCTTTATTTTCGCCCTTCTTCTCATACATAAAAGCCTGCCACACCAATTAGCTTTAATTCGCTTTTTTTTTTCCTCTCCTCTCCTCTCTCTTGTTTCTTTTCATGCTCTCAAGCCTGCAGAAAGCGCTATATTCCGATCATTTGCATTATCCGGCGAATCTGCTTTGAAGTTGTGAGATACTGTAAGAAAAAGGGCTCCACTTATCCGGCAGGGGAAAAAAAAGCGTTCAAAGCCTCTAAATACTCTGGAACAGATGTACATTATCATTGGATTTGCGTTTTCGCCTCTTTGCTCCTGTATGGGTAATAGTGTAGTCGCGTGTCCCTCACATCCTCTGTGTTTAGCATCTCCTCTCAACAGAAGCTTGCACCCCACTGGGCCAATCCGCACTTCAAAGCACTGTTTCTATCTACAGGAGACAAAGCACACTCCACACATATGGAAGCAGCCTCCTCACTCAATAGCAGCATTCGCTTGCTCGCCGTCTGTTTGTTTTTGTGACACAGAGATACGGCTCTTTAACACCTACAGCCCTCAGCATCCTCACCGCACACATCCAGCGCCCTGTGCCAACCTGGTGTCACTTTTATGTACTTCTGAAGATATTTGTTGAGTTGAGAAGGGAGAAGTTCTTTGAGAATGCCTGTTTTCTACTGTAGCGTTTCAGTGGCCCGTTAACTAACATGAACTAAAAATGAACTATACATTTTCTAGTATTTATTCGCTTTAATTTTAGCTAATGCAAGTTCAGCTGCTCATTGTTAATTCATATTAGCACTGATCCATGATATAATATTAACATATAGGCACTTTTTGTTTTAATAATGTCTTAATAAATTTGGTCACACTTTATTTTAGGGGATATTTCCAAGCGGCAACATCCCGCTCTCCTTTGTGAAGCCAATAGGGAAGTAACTGAAACTGCATTTCATCGACTCGCCTTTGGGGGCTGGCTCCAGAAACTCCAGATGTTCACTGACTGCTATGCTAAATTGGCCAATTTTACAGCTGATAAACACATGTTTACAGCTTGGTGTAAAAGATCGTTTTGGTGCATATAGCTAATATTACCCTTCATTAACTGTGAGGGTGGTGAATTTTTTATAACTTATCCGTTTCTTTTTTATTAAGTTATATTAGTCTGCATAATTAAGGGCGTGGCCACTTGAGTGACAGCTAGGTCTCGCTGGTCGCCGTCTCGTAACCTCAGCTGATTCTGCCTGATTAGCTGCTGAGCTCGGCATATACATCGTGTTTTTGTTTTATGTGGTTTTACACAGTCAGTTGCCTTCTGGAATTATTTCCTACAATTATCAGATAATATGGCATGCTGTGTGCAGTTTATTGTGTTCACAAACCACTCAAGTGCCCTCTATTTCCCAGGTAAGTGAAACTATATGCTTATATACCTTTTCTATAAATGTATTTGTTTTATTTAAAATCATTTATCATTTATAATTTTCTTGTAATGCACTCTAGAATTTGACATATTGATTAGCTGTAGGCTATAGAAACGTCGTCTGAAATGTTGTCATACAGTGTTATTTCTGGATTTCATCAATAGCCTTGCATTTACTAACACAGACTATATGTGAAGTATTTGGAAGTAATTTGCGTTTTCCTTCTATAGAGAAATGTCATAAGAACAACGCTTAGTGGCTCAATGTATTAGAACAGTGTTTTTAAAAGACTAAACACTTTATTGATATAGTGTACAACCAAGCACATGTGGTCAGAACACAAACGAGTTGCAGGTAATGAAGTATTAAGCGTTTCTCCTAAAGAAAAGTCTCTCAAAGCAAAATGATAGCAGGTGTCTGTAGCTCCGCTCATGCTCCGCCTCTTTGCCCTAGTTTGGTATCCCCCGGTCGGTGCGACAAACAAAATGGTGACGGTCGGCCACGCCTATTATAGCTTCATTTGCGCTCTTCAGAAATCTATGAGTGACTTTACGGATACTACATCCATATCTTTTACAGTCTGTGTATATTTTTCACTATTACTAAACCATTAACTATGACTTTTGCCAACCTAAACTCCTAATTTGCTCCCTATTAATAGTTATTAGTTGTTTAAATATGTTTTAACTACTCTTATCTCCATTACATTACATACTCTTATCTCCATTACACTCTTATCTCCATTACATTGTTCATATAAATTTTAATATTACGATCTACTCAACTATATCTATTTTAGTGCTTCTTAGGTAATGCTTGATTAATTGTATAATTTTTGTATTGTTTTTTAGGGTGACTATTTTAACATCTGTCCAGGGACAACGGATGCAAAATAGCCTTCTGGCTAATTCTGGTGCATTCGCAGCAATGCTAATTAATGTACACTGGTCCTGCCAAATAAACAATAATAAATAAATTAAAAAAAAATTAAAAAATCATAAATAAATAAATATTAAAGTAGTTGCTGGGTTTAGGTATTGCATTTAGGATTAGCAATGTAGAATAAGATCATCCAGAACATATGCTTTACAAGTACTAATAAAAAGCCAATATCTTAATAATAGGGAGGTAATAAGACACAAGTAAATAGTGACAATTGGCACTCAAACTAAAGCATTAACATGCATAAAATAAGCTTTATTAAATGTAATAAACCCAAATGAAATTTAGTGGACCTGCTGTGTACTGGTTTATTCCCACAGGGTTTCTCTGCCAATGCAAACTATATTTATTCATCCTCTACTTCACATCTATCATCCACTTATGTATGTTTTATTTTAGTAGAAAAGTTTTAAAAATCATAAAGAATGCATTAAGTAATTACCAAAAGTTACAGAAAATACATTTATAAGAAGTGGTGACTACTGAAGTTTGGCATCGGGAACAGTTTACATTTTAAATATTAAAACTAAAAACAGTTAACGGTTTAAAAAACGAGTTCACATTATGCTTGAACTTTATTTCTGATCAAACAGTTGCATGTTGTCAAAAAAGAAAAAACATATTAACCTCAAACTTTTAAATAGCAGTGCATACTGAGATGTGTTTTTAAATGAAGATTGTGTATTTGCTGTAGTTTCTAAGTAGAATTTTAATTTCTTTGGCTGTGTAGGACTGCAGCAGTGAAAAAACAGGGCATGCAAACAACATAGATTAACTGAGAAGTATTTACACTCCACTAGAAGTAGAAACAGATCTCTGCATGCAGCAATGATATAGTACACGCATGCAAAGAATTCATCAGAAACATTAACCAACGGCCAAAGAAATCAAGCCCACCCAGTCAGTAAGCAACAGTTCAACTTTTAATGAAAGATTTTTCTCTTGGCACAGGTCTGCTATTAAATAAATAAAGCAATTGTTTCCATTCATCTAAATAAACTAAAAAATAAAAATAAAAAAAGCATGAAAAATGATTACAAAAACACACAAGTTGTCTGTACTAGTGTTGGGATGTGGCATGTAATGCTACCACATTGTGTTATTTATATACAAGCACCTCCATGATTCACTTTCAGTGTGTCTGAAAGAGTGCGTCGTCCAACACAATCAATCACACTAAACAAAAGCACAACGGAAATCAAGAAATGTGATATAGGTACAAATGGCACTATACAATATAGTCGATCATCCAGGTACTTAGCAGAGACTCTTATCACCACAGTGGTCCACTCATGTCATATTTACAACCACCAAGCTACAATTGTATGGAAGGTCAATAGGGCCAAAAGCAGCAAGACCATGTCAATGCATCAACAAGCACAACAACCAATTTATATAAATGAGACAGTTTGTTGGGTTTTATGTATACAAACATTAAGCCATGATTGTTTCTGAAGGTCTTGTTGGTTCTGCTTGACCTGGCCAGAACAGGATTCAAACCAATGTTTTGCCATGGGAGGCAGACGTGGTAGCATGGACGTTAAAAATTGCAGCCTCTAACACCAACTCTTGGGACATTTTCTCACCCTTCGTGTTGCAAAGTTCTTCGGTTTCGCATGGAATTGGGCCATTTTTGGGTTCTTTTCATTTCATTTTTTTTTTTTGCTGGCTCAACTGGAGGGGAACACAACACCCAGCTTCAAGGATACAAATTTTGATAGGCACTACAAAAATGCTAAGCTAAATAAACTTTTTTCACTTTGAAAAAAGATTATTTTTCTTACCCCATTGGCAGATTTTTTTTAGCTCAACTATTTCTGAAAAACAAGACAGTAATTTTTGCTTCTCTAGAAAATGCTTCTTGATTCAAGAACTTTTAGATATTTGGACAAGAAGCTAGAAAAAAACTCAAAACATCAGATTTAATATTTTTCTAAAAAAACAAACCCTGCTACATCAACAAGGTCACACATCTGATCATAAAGTGCATGTTCACGATCAAATTCTATGCATTTTGTCAAAAGACTTTTGGCCCCGATAGCCTTCCATATTTCTGACCCTATCAGACATTAAACAATATGGTGATTTGTTAAAAATAACCACTGTAGGATGTAAATGAATTATTATTATAACTGAATGGTCTGTGCATTCATATATTTTGCACGTGTTTGAACTTTTCATTTTCTCTCCAAGCCATCGGTGCATTTTTTTAGCAGCAAAACATATTAAAAACAGAGACAGCCCACTGTAAGGAAAGACAGAATGATAAAACGAGAGGGAGAACTAAGCTTCATACCACACATTCATTCCCCTGCAACAGCGAGACCGAGTGAAGGTCGAGTGTCACTGACTTACTAGCCGTGATGAGACCACCCTGAAGCTGCAGGTGTGTTTTCTACAGTCTCGTGTAGAGTGATGCTCTCACATTTCCAACGTCCTACTGAGCAGAGGAGTCAGGCTCTATCCAAACAGAATAAACACACCTCATCACTCACAATAACAGGCTAATTCTTAACTTATTAAACGCTCTCCATGTTGACACCAGTAGATTATCATTATCAAGCTAGATTATATTAAATGCAGCTACTATTAAAGGACCTGCTGTGAGTTTCAACACACACCTGCTCAATAGCGGACGGCTGTTCTGCTTCATAATCTTCTGTAATGTTGTTTTCGGAAGCACACGCACACTCATTAAGTCTCTGTCAGTGGGGTACTGGTGAGTTATGGGAGGACTGGAGACTCCTAGGCGGCGATACTGTCATCCTGCCCCTGAGGAATGAGACAGCTGCCATACACATTCACTCCCTCTAGGTGACTTGGAATACGTCGAACCTAAAATAGATTCATAATGTACTATTTGAACGCTGTTTAAAACTGCTGCAGGGGAACAGATGAACTCCAAATAAACCAAATACATCTTTTTTTATGCTACTAATCTCACTTCTGCCAATACTGAGCTGAAGGCACTACCATATGGTGTACAAAACCAAAATTTAGTCTGAGGACATGGTTTGGGAGTCTAAAAGAAAATGATTTGCAAACAAAATGTCCATATAGTCCAGTGGTTTACAGCTCATCTTGTCAAATCAGTGATTAAAATGGGAACAAATGAACCTGAGAAAATGAAAGCGCTATTGATCCTTGGCAGCACAGATTCCTTTACACTTTACAAGGTCAAAATGGACAACTTGAATGATCTTCTTTTTAAAATTATAATAAGACAAAGGTAAAACCACAACTAAACCAGCCGCAGTTACAATATCATGTAAAATATTGTGTCATACAATATAAACTATATTCAGTGTTTTTCAATCAACTGATTTGACTTGCCATAAACATGACAGGAATACGTTTTTCAAATAAATTATGTTTAACAAACTTCAGAACATTATTCTACAATCAATATTCTCATATTGTATGATACACATAATTAACTATAAACAATGAAATCAGCTTAATGTTACGGGGACAGGAAAACATTAAAACAACAACAAAACAAAAACAATGAATACAAATGTTTCAGTAATAAAGCTTACGATGGATTTAAATCCAGTACATCTTGACATAACTGCAGATTGGTGGCATATTAAAACAGACAAATAAAAAAAATTTAATCTGAATAATAAAAAAAATATGTCAATAATACCGATAATCATAATAATAATAATAATAATACTAGAGGTAGCAGCTGATTATGATGCTCTGTTTTCTTCATGTAGATTGGTAGAGTGTAGTTCTCACACCGTCCTTCAACAAAGTTCTCTCTGACAGTTTGAGCGTCTTTACTGGCTCTTTCTGTGCATGTGTCCTGTATTGCATTTTTAAAGGTGTTGATTCAGATCTGCTGTTTCTGAGAGAAGCTCTTCGTAGATAAAGTGTCTCGAATGCAATGGCACAAGAAGTGCTTTTCAAGTGGTCTTCAGTGGAAAATATAAGAAAGAAAAACAGGGTAAGTGTAAAAAAGACACCTTAGGCACACAATGATTCGCAGATCCACATGTATGCACACACACACACACACACACGCACACACACCAACATAATGTAAATTACTAAACCAAAGAATTGAATTCCTTCAAAAGTGGTTTCGACAACTCAAAATTCTTCATTTACCAGGGCTGATCACCTTTTCAACAGATCAGATAAGCATTAAAAGAGCAAGATATGAATGGAGAGAGAGGACAAGAAAGGTAGGCAGAGAAAAAGAGAGCAAGAAAGAGAAACAAAGAGCCCTTACGTATTATGTAAACCTGTCCAAAGCTCCTGCTGCCAAACACAGGAATGAACACATTAGCACACATTCAAACCGACCCACACAACCTCTCACACACACACTTATTTATATTTATTATATATATATATATATATATATATATATATATATATATATATATATACATATATATATATACACACACACACACGTGATCGGGATGCCTTGTGTCCTTCTCGCCGTTAAGGTGGCCGAAGATTTAAGATCATTGATTGGTTACATGTCTCTCCTGCTTGACATTTCAGGACTGGTAGAAGTGATGATAGTGATGGTGATGTTCGTGATGATGATGATGCTCGTGTCTCTGGACCACCTGAGCAAGTCCTCCTTCATAAAGCACCAGACTGGGCAGATCCCTCACGTGTTCTTTCTCCAGCACCGGGCCGGACGTCACACTCGGCCCCAGGGCCCGGTAGTGCAGCGCTTCTTTAGGCCTCTGCTTGTGTCGTCGGTACGGGCCTGAGCTTTGGTGCGGAGGGGTCTGGTTGGGGACAGATGGGGGAGGTGGTGCCCCTCTCCTCATAACTCGGCCTGCAGAGGCCTGGGTGGGCGGCGTGCGGTGGGTTTTAGGGGATCGAAGAGCGTGTGTGTGTCGGGTGAGGACGGCAGGTGGATCTGTGGAGATGGTCTGTGAGCGGCGATGGTGAGCCGGGTGAACCTGGCCATTCTCTGGTTCTTGAGAGCGCGAGCGGCTCTGATTGGATGAACGGGTGGCATGGGTTGGTTTTGCCGGTTCGGTGGCAGGAGCTGCTAAAGAAAGCACAAAATAATGATTTTATTATACATTACAATGTATTATATCAATGTGTACATGTATGCTTTTATCTGAGTATATTTGTGGTTCATTTTGTTCTATTTGTTTATACTTTTTTGTATTTGTTTATTGGTTTTTAGTATATTTTACCTGATATTGATGCTGTTTCTTAATATTTGTTTATGTTTGTGAAGCGCTTTGAGTTGCACTTATGTAGAAAAAGTGCTTTACAAATAAAATGTATTACTGTTATTATTTATTACATATGCTATGGTTGTAAATACCACCTACATAAAATCATAATAATATAACATTTCAAAGGATTTTACAGCATGTTTACTAAATGTCTTCATATACAATTTTTCTAACTTATTTTAAAAATGTTTTGTTGTTGTTGTTTTTTGTTTATTTGTTTTTTTGGCTGTTAGGTCAACTCCAGAGGCAAATAAATAAATAAATAAATAAATAAGTAAATAAACAAAAACATCCTCCAAATTTTTTAGACTTTGTGCTAGAAATGTATGCAAATTAGCACAAATGCAGTGTTGGCCATTAGCGTTGCTACAAGTAGAGACACTACTAGCTTAACTACATTTCTCAGTGGCGGTAGTGTCACTACTTTCTAAATCAAATACCTTTTCAGTAGCCAATTTTTTAGTCAAGTAGCGCAATAGCGTCCACACAAGCTACATTTACCGATCGAAGATCAATAAGTGACGGCACCGACATTCACGGAACTGTGAGGCCAGTGTCTAGCCAATAAAGGTAAACTCATATGATGGGGAGAATGACGAATTCTTCTTCTTTCTGTTTTACAGTGGTTGACAACAAACCTTTTACAGTCGGTGACATCAATAACACGAGAAATTTGCTTGATAGAAAGATGACTGAGGGAGAGGAGTTATTTCTGAAGCAGGATTCCTCGTGACCATACCTCGAGAAGTACATGTTAGGATGCAGTAATTTTAATTCTGATGCTATGCTCCAAAAATAATTAAGTAATTTATAGTAAGAACTATAATATTTTTGAACTACACAATAGTGAAGTACTCAAATTAATTAGTTTTGGTACTTTTATATTTACTAATATATATATATATATATATATATATATATATATATATATATATATATATATATATATATATATATATATATATATATATATATATATATATATATTCATTCATTTTCTTGTCGGCTTTGTCCCTTGCGGGGTCGCCACAGCGGAATGAACCGCCAACTTATCCAGCACGATTTTTACGCAGCGGATGCCCTTCCAGCCGCAACCCATCTCTGGGAACTTCCACACACACATTCACACTCATACACTATGGACAATTTAGCTTACCCAATTCACCTGTACTGCATGTCTTTGGACTGTGGGGGAAACCGGAGCACCCGGAGGAAACCCACGCAAACGCAGGGAGAACATGCAAACTCCACACAGAAACGCCAACTGACCCAGCCCAGCCGAGGTTCGAACCTGCGACCCAGCGACGTTCTTGCTGTGAGGCAACAGCACTACCTACTGCGCCACTGCGTTGCCCATATATATATATATATATATATATATATATATATGTTTTATTGGATTTTGCTGTTATTTACTGTAATTTGTTTCTGTTACAGCATTTTATTTGCAGTAAATAACTGAACTGAACAATTATTCCTCATATGTTTAATTGACAGTTTTATTGATCACTAAGATATGATTGACTTGGATTTAAGTTGCTTCGATTCAAAAACGGAAAATTGCAAAAATAGCTAAGAGGTAGCTACGCTACTTTTGCCAATTAGCTTTTAGCTTAGCTTGCTACATTTCCCGGAGGGTAGCCTTTAGTGTAGTTACATTTTAAGTAGAGTAGCTAATAGCTTAGCTCAATACATTTTTTAAAGTAGCTTGCCCAACACTGCACAAATGTAATTAAATAGCACCTCATTGGCATATTTCAACATTTTAGAAAACTAATATATATTTTTAAACAATTAATCAACTATTAATAGAAGTATAGTGATAATTATTGGTTATTGGTTATTAAAGCAATGTTAAAATTGAACATGTATTGTTTAATTATACATGCACCTATATATCTACACATTAGGTGTAACTAGGGTCTAAATGAGGATGATCTTTGGCTCCTTTCACTGTGTGTGATTAGGATCTTACCTGTTCCAAAGCGGGATGTGTAGTTTTCAATGCCGGCCAAGTCAAGATAATGGTTTCTTCTCTCCAGGTTCTCATCCACACAGTGCCGCTGGCAACCCTGCTGGCTGTGGTGCTCGGCATGATAACGCCTAATACAACAGCATCATGGAGTTATGAGGTTGTGCACACAACAATTCAATATTGTCCATTAATCAATAATAACAGTTGAATTTGTATACATTGTAGGTTTATGTTTAGTAACAATCAATAATGTATGAAATTAATTTCACAGATAGAGTACCTAAGAAAAGCTCTTGACTTCTTCTCTGAAGTCTTGGAGTCCTCTATGCACTTTTCTCCCTTATGCTTGGGATTGGGGGTGTCTGATTGAGAAAGAGAGAGAGAGAGAGAGAGAGTTGGGGGGGGCTTTATCAAAGAGAACGGCGTTGAGTTGCTTAGCATCACACACACATGCGTGCACACACACACACACACACACACACACATATACTGCAGCAGCTTTAAAGACCAACCAGAATAAGAAAGAAACCTTTGTTCCCTGTTTTCTATTTACTTTGAAGGTTCATAAAAGAAGAAAAAACAACAATGCTTCATTTATTCTATTTTGAACCTCAGGCCTCATATAAATCTAAAAAACACACACTTGTGAATTTGCATGAAGACAGCTGCTGTTCAAAGACTCTTCTCTTTCAAATACATGACGGGTATAAATAGCCCAAATGACAGCACTAAACAAACAGAAACACTTCTGTTTCTTCACAGTGCTTTCTGTTCTCCATCACACTGTTTTTTTTACCAAGTAACACAGTTAGAGAGTGGCTAAATGTGGATTTATTTATTTTTCAAACAGCAAAAGACTGTCTGAAAGAAGACTTTCAGAGAGGGATAAGATAGCTCTTTCCAAAAGGAATCCAAAAAGCTCCGAGCTGCAGAGGTTTGGGTTGCTTTCTCTCGTCTTCTGCCTTTGACTATGAACTCATCACACAAGAAATACAACGACATGGAAGATGGGGAATAGGAGGAGGGCAAAAGTGTAGGAGACAGCATAACAAGAACTTTGTTCACCCAAAAATTCTGTCATCATCTACTTGCCCTCACGTCAGTTTCTATGGGTTTGTTTTTTTGCTTTGCAAAGATGCTTTTTAAAGGGTCAGTTCAACCCAAAAGGAAAACTCTGTTAAGATTTATTCACACTCATTCGTCTATGGAACAAAAATGAAGATATTTTTTTAATCAAGTCTTTTTCATCCTAAACTCTAATGCTTCAAAACATTTGTAAAGACATCAAAAAATAAATCCACTGAGTGGTTTTCAAGCTGCTCGTAAAAACAATTAATAATTATGTTTCCAACAAAGCAAATTAGAATTATGCGGAAACCTAGAATCTCGCATAAAACATTTGCGAATTAAGCACAGTTTCCATCCAATGAGAACAACAAGAATAAAATTGTCACTTCATAGTAAACCGCCAGCAAATATCAAAAGGAAAAATGGAATTTGCTGCTGTAGCACAAGCCATTGTGGGCCTTTTTTCTTATATAATAAATCACTTGCGCCTCAGAAGACAAAACGCAATGACCAAGTGGTGGCTTTTGAAGGCGCGAGACCACTCTTTGAAAGCGCAGCCGCTCAAGACAGTTCTAGAAGGTAATAATATCAAGCCACTTTGATGATGGACCTTGGCTGAGGGATTTTAGAATGAACAAAACAACATTTCAGATGTTTTACAATGTGCTCAGTCTGCTAGTTTGTCTATTAATGTCTTATGTCACCACTTTTTTTTTGCTATCACATAATATGTTAAAACAAAATGGCTTTTTTGATGAGCATGCTGAAATGAATTCATTAAATGTGTTTTTATTATACCTTATGCACTTTTTTCTTATTGGATAAAAAGTTTATCCTACTGAGATGTCACAATCACCAGTGATCTAATCCTGGCAGATCACTGGTTAACACGCAGATCGCTAATGGACTACTAATCTGCCATTACATGGACTACAAGTTCCAGTCATGCATCGCTTACACGCACCTGTTCCAGATTCTGCAGATTGCACACAGTCACAGCCGAAGGATCATTATGCACTGATTACAAGGACTATATACACAGCACACACAGTCCTGTTATACTAAACGGTGAACATTAAGACGTGTTTTCCTTTGCCTTTTCTTGCCGTGCTTGACCTTCGCTGTGTTTTATTGTTTATTTATGTCTACTGCCTATCTTCTGACCACTCGCCTGTTATTTGACTACGACTCTGGATTCTCTGAATGTACCTGATTGCCCCTGTGCTGACCGTTGCTTGCCTGACTATTCTTAATAAACCTGCATTAGGATCCGCACTTCTTTGTCAGCGTCCCCTTTACATTATATCAAATTTTCAAAATTGATGCGCATCTTGCTATTTCCATTAGCCATTTTTATGCATTGTTCCAAAATGCGTCTAAAATAGATAGATGGAAATTTTCCAACACCCTTAAAAATACAATATTTTGTGTTCATTAGAAGACAGAACTCATAAAGATTTGAGTAAATGAAGACAGAATTAAATTGTTTTTGGAGTAAAATCTTGCTGGTATCTCTCCACTAGCTATATGTTATTCTGAGTGAACTCTTAATCTGTGTGTGTGTGTGTGTGTGTGTGTGTGTGTGTGTGTGTGTGTGTGTATGTGTGTGTGTGTGTGTGTGTGTGTGTGTTTACCTGTGTTAGTCTGAGTGCAGTTCCTCCATTTCTGACTGGAGTCTGGGGCCACAGACAGTTTGACTCTGAGGGTCTTACTGCTGCTGGGGGAGTGATTCACTGACGCGTCCACCACTTCATATATAGTGTGCAGAAGACTTGTGATGTCCTGGATTCGAGATAAAAGAGAGGTTAAAAACCCTACACAAAATTAAGAGATCTTCACTGACATGGCAGGACTGATTAGGCTTCTATATGCTGTACGTGAACTATGATAAGATGCATGCATTATTGATAATTCATGCACAGACATGTCCACAATGTGTTAATCAGCGTCTCTATAGCCCCGGGGAGGGAAGACAGTAGAGCACATGTAAATGCAAACATGCAACATGCTACACATCTGAATCTATTTAGCATGTGATAATGAAATGTAAATGCAGATCAACGAGGAGGTTAAGGAAAGCACTAAGAGTAAACAAAAGATGCAGAGAGAGGATTTGTGGTGAAAGAAGACATAAGTCTCAGCCGTCTTACCTCTCTGGTGACCTTGCCATTGTTATCAAAGTCGTAGAGAGTGAAAGTCCACTCTTGTCTGTTATCTTCTTCCACTGATACAGCACACTCCAGCTCCTGATTAATTATCAACAATAGATAATTATTGTTTCAGAAACACACACACGTTCAAAATGCAATTCATAGGGCCCTATGAAATCTACATGTTTTTTTTTTTTTTTTTTTTGCAAATTTACTTTTCCCAATCTTGTTTTTTCCATTTAAAAAAAATATTTATTCTTTTTATCTGCTAAATTTGTCTGTCTCATGCAACTAATTCTGTTTAATGGCTGGATTTTACATAGTGGAAATCAAAGATTCAAATAATACATTCATACTTGGGCTGCAAGATATTGGAAAAATCCGACAATTCGAAATTTTCTTTTTCTGCAATATATATTGCGATATAGTACAGAAATGAATAATGAAATATATAAAGTAAAATAGTACTGTATTCATTCAGTCAAATTATTCTTCATTAAAGATACAAATCTATTTCTTTGTGCTCAAATGTTTTATAAACTCTCTTGAAATGTCTTTAAAACACATGCAAATGATAAAGTTTCACTCTGTTATGTTTTTACTTTGCAATGACTCCACAAATCTCATGTTGTGCTAATTAACTATAATGCCAACCCAACGTTGCATATCCTGCGATGTGACTATTGCAGACACGCACATTGTGACATCGATGCTGAAACGATATATTGTGCAGCCCTAATACATCCGTTTTAAATTGCTTTGATTTTATAAAATGTGTCTTCCTCTAAGATGGCATTTAATAATCACAAAATTACTAAAATTGCTAGATATTAATTTAAAATAACAATTTTAATGTATTTTAAAATCTCATTTCTTTCTGTGATGATGAAGATCTAAACATTTTCAGCATCATTACTCACATTATCCTTCAATATAAATCTTTCAACATGACAGGGAATGATCAAGAAATATATTTCTTATTTTTATAATGTTATAAACAGCTCTGGGGGCGATGCAGTGGCGCAGTAGGTAGTGCTGTAGCCCCCACAGCTGTTGATGACAAGTGTGAATGAGTGTGTATGGATGTTTCCCAGAGATGGGTTGCAGCTGGAAGGGCATCCGCTGCGTAAAACATGTGCTGGATAAGTTGGCGGTTCATTCCGCTGTGGCGACCCCAGATTAATAAAGGGACTAAGCCGAAAAGAGAATAAATGAATAAACAGCTGTGCTAATTATTTTATTTATTTATTTATTTATTTATTTTTTGCTGAAAGTGTGAGTAAATTTTGGTAAATAGATAGTTTAAAAGAACAGCATGTATTTAAAAATAAAATATATTTTGTAGTGAATAATCAGTGTCATTATCAATCTTTTTACTGTGATTTTTTAAATATTTTATTCATCCTGGCTGAATGAAAATATTCATTTTGCCTCCTAAAAAATCTTACTGTACATAAATTTGTAAAAGGCAGGGTATGCCCAGCTCAGTGTGTGTTTGTGTGTGTGTGTGATATAAACTGACCTCAAACTGTAGTTGTTTGTGTGGGCCGACAGTGGCAGAGCCTTCAGTGCCCTGCATTCTTTCTTCCACACTGCAGCTGTCTGTCTTCTCAGGGGGAAGAGCCACTGCAGGAACACACACATCCACATCATGTTGAGGAGACATTTAAAAACACCTTAAGGTACTTTAATAACATATTTAATGTGCTGTTATTTAGTTTTTCAGTAACTGATGGTAACATCTGGAAGATCACATAAAACTATGAAAATATTCAGAATTTTATTTGTGAATAACTTTAATAAAGCAGTAGAAACTGTAATGGACCTAACAAGATGTTAAGTTAAAAAACTTAATTAAACTTTTTGAGGTTCTCTGTGCAACACTTCTTCATTTTTGTTATTGGTTTTGTATATTTGAATTAAAAGTTAAATATTTATAGTATTAGTGTTTATAGAGTATTAAAAGCTTATTTTTATTAAAAGTTAATGCTTATAGTATTATTTTAGACTTAAATGTGTTACCATATTTAGGGACCAAGAACCTACTGTGCATAGGCCCTATTGGAATTGCTCTGTTTTTTTAATTATTATTATTATTATTATTCTGCCCCTAATCGAGGGAATTTTAAGGGTCTAAACATGCTCGAAAACTCATGAAACTTTGCACACACACACACCAGACGTGGTGAAAATTATCATTTGATATGGGTTTCAGAAGTGGGTGTGGTAATATGGTTCCACAGCACCCCCTATAAACATTTGATGAAGTGGCCCCTGAGCTGCGTTTCAGGCGGGGAGCCCGGGTGCAAGGTCCCTTTTATTGCTTGCAGCTTTAATGGTGTTTTGTGTATGTGTGCATGACACTTTCCCTTTATATACAGTTGAACTCAAAATTATTAGCCCCCTCTACATTTTTTCCCCAATTTCTGTTTAATGGAAAGACGATTTTTTTCAACACATTCATAAACATAATAGTTTTAATAACTAATATCTAATAACTGATTTCTTTTATCTTTGCCATGATGACAGTAAATAATATTTTATTAGATAACTAGATATTTTTCACGATCCTAATATTGTGCAATTTAAAGACTTGATATATACAATAATATATGCTGTATAATATATAATATATACAAATATTGACCTTAAAATGATTTTCAAAAAATTAAAACTGCTTTTATTCTAGCCAAAATAAAACAAATAAGACTTTCTCCAGAAAAGAAAATATTATAGCAAATGCTGTGAAGAATTCTGCTCTGTTAAACATCATTTGGAAAAAAATTAAAAAAGAAAAAGAAAATTCACAGGACGGCTAATAATTTTGACTTCAACTGTATATTACTATTTACCTCATTAATACTACTTGTCATTGTGTTTCTTTCTCCAACACCCGTGCTTTTAAGCTGTTTGTCATTATATTACAAATATATAAATCAGATTTTATTTCCTCGGTAGGGTGAAACAATATTATGATGAAATGAAAAGTTCTTGAGCTTGCATGAGCTAAAACAGAGATGGAAAAGAGTTAAGGGAGAGTGCCTACAGGAAGCACTCAGCTATTTTTATATCCAGCTATAGTGTGTCATCCCTGTACTGCTGTCCAGTCATTTTACAATAAAGACATAGCATGAGACATAAGTCAAACACATCCTAAATGTTAAACATATACATTCCTCTGCACACTTTGTGAAAGTCTGGGAGGCACTGATGGACGTGTGGCACACACATACTCATGTCCACATCTCAATCCAAGACCATATTTGTGCAGCGGCAGCGTTTTCACAGTGAATTGCCTGAAAGCAGCTTTACAAAGAAGAGTGCCTTACATCCCCAGCAAGCAAGCCAAAGGCAACAACTGTGAGGAAAAGCTGTTTATGTAGAATGAGGAAGAAACCAGAGGAAGCAAGACAGCAGATCAAAATGTAAGCTGTTTAAATCAAGATGCAATGTGACAGTTTAGACGTCAGTGATGTTAAAAGGCACTGGTTTCTCGTGTGTAACTGAACCGACTGTCACACGATAAGCTTATACTGTACAGTATACAGTAAGTGCAACTGCGATTTGTGTTCTTTGGCTAAAGGCAATAACCTCTTCAATTTAGCTCTGTAGCTATTGTAAAAGAAGGAAGAGGCTCAGAAAAGGCTGCATTTGTGATGCTTATATTACTTTTGACACTTCACGGTGTTGCATCTTACAGGCTTAGAACAAGACCAATTTTGATTTTTGAGTGAACTATCCCTTTCAGAGCAGACTAAATCAGCTAAATGCCTGCAAACATCTGGCATCACAACCTAAGGCCAGACTTAGGAAGCATCCTAGATATCCTATTGGTGTCTGAAACGGCGAGCAAACTGAAAAACGGAGACTAACAGCGGCCCGTTCAGATCTAGAGAATGCCTGTCAGGATTAATCCCCAACTCAATACCCAAATTTCAGAGGCAGTTTGTCTCTTTGTGTATTGTGGGTAATAAGATGGAGATGTTTTAAACGAGAGCAGATCTAACGCAGCTCAGCGAGGACACGGCTCAGCACCAGGCTGGGTCCTGCAGGCTAAATCCTCCCCCCTGCCCCAAATCCCTGTGCTTTGAAGTTCCATTCTCAAACCTTTTGGCCCAGGATCAGTCCGTCTGTAAAACAGAATCTCTAATTAATTAAGCAAAGTCAAATCTGAAACAGTGTTTGTTGTACGAGCCAAAAGGATAGGCAGACACAACAGTATCTCTCTCTGTCTTCTCTCTCTCTCTCTCTCATTCACTTCTCCTCCGCTGATCCGCTCAGATCAAAGAGGACCTGTCTTGTCCCTCTGCAGCGAAAGGCAAGGGAGGATGAAAAAAGAAAAGAAAAGCACCAGAGGATGAGAGCAGTCGTCCCAGGGAGCTTTTACAGGTTTTTTGGAGGGAAACAGCGTCAGATCAGGGCTTTTGATCAGGGCCAGAAACTCAAAGGCAACGCTGAGCTCCAGGGCCAAAGCCTGCTTGCCAGCCAGCTCACAATATACAGTACAGGAGCTGTTTATCTAGAGGACTAGCAAATGGTCACAAAGAAACTATACACACACACAGGCCGTACTCACAAAGGAAGTGCTAACTCTCACAGCGATAGTCAAAGTCCTTCCCCACAGAGTGATGAGACAGCCAAACCCGCTACACAGCTCCGATGACGGAGCTTAAAAACCACACTATACAACACAGAGGGCAGCTTGGCTCAGTCCCAAAGGTGGCTTTGAATCTAAAGGTTCACCTGGAGTTCAGAATAAACTGTGAGATGACTGGTTAATAGCTGAAGCCCAGTGTGTTTCCTCTGGAGGTTTGGTACAGGCTAAAGTGCAGTGAAGCTGTAACAAGTTGGTTAAAAATTCTCCCAGTGCGCAAATGTAGGATTTCTTTTGTCAGATAAGATTCCCATTGATGGGTGATGAAACCCTAAAACACAGTTTTTGAGCTGTTGACAGTCATTTATATGTCCCACGTTGCTAAAAACACTATTAGGACACATATAGTTAGCTAAAAAGTGGAAATTGGTTGTTTTTGTATTGTTTGCATCGTTCTTCCAGTTTGAAAATAAATTTTAAAGCTGCGTCATGGCGATGAGATCATCATGTAAATTCCAGCATGGAGATTGGCTGTCTGTACTGGCCGGTACAAAGTGAAATCATTGAGTTCTCAGCATTAACTCATGAGAAAGACTTGGTTCAACCGTTCAGCGTGCTCTATTGTGAATGAGATGCAACTTCATTAATATGCATGATATAGCTTTGAAGACTCCTTTTACCTGTTACAGTTCCCAACCATAATTCAGTATTAAAAAAAGAATAGTTTGGAGACATGGGTCGTCAGTGTTGCGTTTATAAATGTGCCGGAGCAAAGGTTTTGTTTCCATTTCCCTGCAATGAGAGCACAGCCCGCGTGTGGACCCACATGCGTGGATTACAGTGGTCTGCTAACACGCAATAAAAATATGTTTTTAAGGAACATTATTTACCCGAGAGCTTTTCGCATGTGAAAATAGTGAAATCCGGATTTGCCATTCGTCTCCTTTTAAAGAAAAGTGTGGTTCCTGTTTATGTTAATTGTCCTGTGTCTACGGATTTGTTAAGAGAGCGATCAATGTTCTTTGTTTATGTTTCTCCAGATGGCAAAGCTAGTTAGTATCGTCAACAGTACTCTTAGGGCGTACTCACACTATGTACAGTTGCCTTGAACCGGGCCAAAGCACGCTAGTACCACCTCATGTCTCCCCCAACAGCCCGCACTCACATTTCATTCGGGCCTGGGCACGCTTATGCCATCGATGATGCGCTGTTCAGTAAGCGCTCTCGCTCAGCACAGCGGAGATTTCTTTAGTTATATCGGTTAAGTCGTTTGATATGCGGTGACAATATTTAGCCGAACAAATCAGCCACTTTTGACGCTCATAAACAATCATAAAGTCCTCGTGCTGCAGGAATTAAGAGGTTTGCTGAAGGTGCAGCTGTCGTGCAGTGAGGGGTTTGCATCTTTAATAAACTACACCAGTTTGCGTTCATTGAACAGAACGAATGATTAATTAATCCATATCAAACAGTCCCTTAAAAGTCACGTCTCGCTTTCATTTTCGGGCTCAGGTGCGTTTGCACTCACACACAAGTGTACCGCGCCAAAGCCCAAGTGAACTGCGCTCTGGCACACCTCTTCCAACCGGACCAGGGCCGGCCAAGTGAACCGTGCCTGAGCCCGATTCAGAGCACTCACACTTCTCAAATGATCCGGGAAAGGGGCCTGGGCATGGTTCAGATAGCATAGTGTGAGTAAACCCTTTTTAAGACATTACTTAGTGAAATGACTAAACTTACTAGTTTACAGTAATATTGGGAATCATTTTTTACAGTTGGGAATAGTTGCTACCATTGCAAGACTATAATATTCGCCTCGTCAGGAGCATCTTCACTTTCTCCTGCATTCAGTGCAGTGCAGTGGACCTGCACTGTCATCAACCAGATAATGTGACTGAGGGGAATCTGGTGGAGAGAAATCCTCCACTTCCACACAGCTCTCAAATCCGCTGTAAACGCTGCTCTCCGAATCGATGTCCATCTCCCCTGCGTCTGTGTTTGGGTTGCCGCACATACTGAAACTCCCATTTTCATGCAAACCCTTCCCTCTTTCGCTGCTGAATACTCCCACCTAAACAAAGCTGGACTCAGCACTTTTCTGACTTTTTTTAAACTAGAGGTGTGAAAACACCCTGCTGAGACAGGGGGGGTTTTCGTGGCTCTTTAAGATGTTCCACAGTTTGACATTCTACTACAAGCTTTAAGGAATAGTTCATCTAAAAATGAAAATGTGAAAATTCATGGCAGTCTGGGGTAGCCACTGATTTCACGAATTACCACGAACCACTGTTTTAGCTAAAAATGTTCTACTGTATAAAAAAAGTCAGCTGCATCTTGGATTAAGATTAGGATTAAAATGGATTACCAAATTATGATATCCTTGCAGGATAAGAAGTGATGAGAACATTAAACAGGGTTTGGAGGAAACGGTCTACTACACTACACTACATTTCCTTCTGCAAGATAATACATACAAATATAACTAACAGCCCTCTTACGTCTTTGGATGTGCCATAATTAGTTGTGACAGACACATAAACCTAGGACTAACAAAAATCTGCATCAATTTTTGTTTTTAATTTTTACAGTTAAAAAAAATGTATGACATCCAATCCTACAGGTAACTGATTCTGTACAGTTTAACTCCTGACTATGATGCAACTACAACACCACAAACACCTTAGCCAATCACATCTCTTCCCTGACTGAAATTTGACCCTTGTGCAGGCACGTACAAGCTGTAAATGTTGTAGCCTTTTGATCTTGATCTTAAATTTAAGGTCTAATGATACAATAAACATCACAAGAAACAAATCACTCTGGGTTGGTTGAAATCATTTGCACAGTTTTTGCTCAAGTGTCTTTCATCTTTCCGTCATCATTAAAATGCAGCATTTAATGAATCTGCTTTTTATATACAAGAAAACATCTGTTGTTCAGAGGACATAGTGTGATGGTTTACCTTCTAAACGATAATGTTCATCGCTGATACCTTCAGCATATCCTTCATCCAGTGGATCCTGCACAAACAAGAGAGGAAGAGAGAGTTAGGCCTCTTCACTGCATGGCAATTATATGACACTTTTGAAAAAACATTTAAAAAAGCAAACAAAAAGATACAATATATAGAAGTCGACACAAAGCAGATCAAAAAAGTTAATCAAAGTTGTCCTAAAACAAGAACAGGTATTGTTCAATTCACATGTTGGTTTCAGGACAAGTTTAATTAAAGGTTGTTATTCACTGAAAATGGTATTAGGTTGGATTTTTGTGCAGCTGTATTATAAAGACAGAAATACAATTTAAGACAGGTAAATAGGATGAGGAAATGATGCAGGCTGAAGTATCTAATCAGATTGTTTTCATAGTGTAAATTAAGGCTGCACAATATATTGTGTCAGCATTGAAATCGCAATGTGCAAATCTGCAATGTCATGTTGGGATTAATAAAACTTGACCTTATCTAATAGGACCTAATAGTGTGAAAGACTTAAATTCCCTCATTCATTCATTTTCCTTTGGCTTAGTCCCTTTAATAATCAGGGGTCGCCACAGCGGAATGAACCGCCAACTTATCCAGCATATGTTTTACATAGTGGATGCCCTTCCAGCTGCAACCCAGTACTGGGAAACATCCAAACACTCTCACATGTACACACATACACTACGGCCAATTTAGTTTTTTCAATTCATCTATAGTGCATGTCTTTGGACTGTGCGGGGCAGAGCACCTGGAGGAAACACACGCAAACATAGGGAGAACATGCAAACTCCACACAGAGATGCCAACTGACCCAGCCGTGACTCGAACAAGCACCCTTCTTGGTGTGAGGTGACAGTGCTAACCACTGAGCCACCGTGTCGTGCTGCAAGACTTTCATTTTAAGGTATTTTTAAGCCCTGTGACTGTAACATTTTAAGAAAATTTAAACCATTTGGGCACAAAAAATTCTAACAAAGATTTAACAAAGATTATTTATTGAATTATTTATACAATGAAGACTATATAGTGTTAATTTGCATTTGATTATTGTGTTTCTGAAAACTATGAAGCGCTGTTTATTTAAGTTTTATCTTTGTTCTATTGTTTTCATCTGTGCTTTATTTTACTTGGTATATTTTTGCATATTTTATGCAGACGCGCTCCCCGAAAATTATAAATACTTTCCAAATAGTTACTCAAGTCATCTTGTGAAATTATATTCAAATCTCAATATGTATTGAAGAAAAACAAAATATCACAATGCCAGTTTTTTCCAATATTGTGCAGCCCTAGTGTAAATGCTCATGAGGTCAAGTATCTTTGAACAGCCACAAGAGACCAACTGCTTTCTAATCTGACTTGTGATCATTTTGACACATATTGTGAGAAAATGCAACAAAACAATTAATTGTGCAGATTATTTTACAAAATTTACAGATTGTGGGCGGCACAGTGGCTCAGTGGTTAGCACTGTCGCCTCAAAGCAAGAAAGCCGCTGGTTCGAGTCCCGGCTGGGCCAGTTGGTATTTCTGCATGTTCTCCCTGTGTTCTCGTGGGTTTCCTCCAGGTGCTTCGGTGTCCCCCACAGCCCAAAGACATGCAGGAAAGACCTTTTTCTTAGAATGCAAAATCACCCATTATGCTTTGCGTGTATGTGCAAGGAGGATGTTAAGAACTTCCTGTCGGCAGCTGATGCCTATAAGGAGTCACATTCGGAGCTTTGAAACGATAGTTTTAATCTATTTTACTTGCTTTTAACATCTTTGAACCAATACTGCTGTCGATCAGCGCCACCTACTGGACTTATCATTTAAAAATGTGATCTAAAGGGATGAAAAACAACTGCTGTGAGGCATTTTCCCTCGTTGTCAGACGTTTAAATGAAGCCTCATCATCGCTAAAGTCAACATTTTCTCCTTCTTTCAAATACAGTTGAAGTCAGAATTATTAGCCCCCCTTTTAATTTTTTTTCTTTTAAAAATATTTCCTAAATGATGTTTAACAGAGCAAGGAAATTTTCACAGTAGGTCTGATAATATTTTTTCTTCTGGAGAAATTCTTATTTGCTTTATTTCAGCTAGAATAAAAGCAGTTTTTATTTTTTTAAACACCATTTTAAGGACAAAATTATTAGCCCCTTTAAGCTATATATTTTTTTCTATAATCTACAGAACAAACCATCGTTATACAATAACTTACCTAATTACCCTAACCTGCCTAGCTAACCTAATTAACCTAGTTAAGCCATTTAATGTCACTTTAAGCTGTATAGAAGTGTCTTGAAAAATATCTAGTCAAATATTATTAACTGTCATCATGGCAAAGATAAAATAAATCAGTTATTAGAAATGAGTTATTAAAACTATTATGTTTACAAATGTGTTGAAAAAATCTTCTCTCCGTTGAACAAAAATTAGGGAAAAAAATAAAAAGGGGGGCTAATAATTCAGGGGGGCTAATAGTTCTGACTTCAACTGTATATAACCAACCCAAACAATTGTAGTTCACCAAAATGTTTGACACACACGTAGCCTACTGTACTGTCCCACTAGCACATTGATTTAATAAGTGTCACAAAGTAGAAATAAAGTGGCATTTTGAAATGACAGAAAAACCCATACCATGGTAAATACTGCACAATACAAACTAACTAAATGAAACATAACAGCTCCTGATTAGAATCAACATGCAAATCAGCCAGCAGAGTATCAGTCACGTAATTTTATTGGTAATTTTTGGAAATTGCATGGCTTACATGCCTGCTAGTTTCACGCCTGTAATATGATTTGCTGTTTATAATGCAGTGAGGTATCGCGTGCGTGTGTGTGTGTGTGTGTGTGTGTGTGTGTGTGTCTGTGTGTGTCTGTCTGTGTGTGTGTGTACTGAAGAGCCGCGGAGTACATTATAACAGCTGACAGGTCGGGAACACTGACGCTATATTTCAGCATCCGATCTGACGGCAAACACTGAACTAGGAAAACGTTATTCTCTCACACTTGAACCGCATCTGACAGAAGTTTAACAACTTTAACACATGTCTTTCTTTCAAAATTAAAGTTTTGCATCACAAAAACACTCCTTAAGCCACTCAAAACAGTACTGACACCCAGTTGAGAAACGCTGCTATGGCTGATGACAATTCTTAACGAAAGTTCTAAGCACTCTACCGGAAGGCGCTGGACACTATGGCGCCCTCCATGCAGCAACGAAGAAAAAGGTCTATAGGTGAAATGAATAAACTAAAACTGGCTGTAGTGAATGAGTGCGTGTGTGAGTATGAGAGCGTCTAGCTGTTTCACACTATACTGGGTTGCAGCTGGAAGGGCATCCGCTCCGTAAAACATAAGCTGGAATAGTTGGCGGTTCATTCCACTGTGGCAACCCCTGATTAATAAATGGACTGAGCCAAAAATAAAATAAATGAATGAATGAAAACACGAATATTTGACATTTTCCAGAACAGGATGTGGCAATATCCAGCTCAAATTAAGCACTGCTTTCAGAATTTTTTTTTTACAGATTTTACTGATCCCAAATTTTTTTAATTCAATTTCTTAGCTCACCACAAAGATACAGTAAAAAAAATAAGGGACTAAGCCAAAGAAAAATGAATGAATGTACAGATTGCAAACAAAAATTGGTTTGATTTCGCATTTGCCTGTAGGGTTCATTCACTTAATAGCACCTGTTTGTCGCATTAAAAGGCATATTAATACCAGATGAAAACAGTTATGTGTCTCGACTGACCACTTGTGATTGCATTGCTGAAAACATACATACAGTACCAGGTAGAAACAGTGACATAGTTAAGATCTATGAGATCTCATTTATATATCCCATAACAGACAATGTCAATGTTATACTGGACTGTACGTTTCTAATCAAACAACACAGCACATACACAAACAGCCATCTACAACATTTCTGTCATTTTCTAAACCAGCCATCAGTCAAGAAGAAGAGCGTTGTCTCAACACACCTGCTGTCTTTCTCTCATTTAAGCACTCCAGCTGTCTGAATGCTGCTAACAAGTCATTTCTCTGGCCCAAAGACTGACCATGAAGCCGAAGCTCTCCAGCTGCGTGTGTGTACATGTTGTTTCTGTCAATGAGGGCCTGCTTTGTCTTCATTCACACTAGACAGGCACACTAAATGTCTTGCTGTAGTGCCTCAAGCCATACACTGGCCACGAGAGACACAAAGCCGCGCACGCAAACACACGCGTTCACCATAATGCTCCAGAGGTTAGCCGACAGCATGCGCTAATTATGCGTTGTCTGGATGATGGATGGGCTGTATTATAAATATGAGTTCTTCTCAGTTGGCTGAAATGAGAACTGGTCAGCAGAATTTCTCCTTCGCTTTTACTTTTTTCCCTCTCATTCTCTCTATCATTCAAGGTCAAGTTTGGCTAAAGCACTACTTGGCCCTTTCAAATGAGTGCGCTCTGGATACGTGGCAATGTGTTGTTATGCAGGACAGTGAGGGCTGTGAGAAACTCACTAATCCCTGAACTTTACCTCTAAGTGGCATTTAGCACAATCACTGTGGCGTCTGTCCGCCCCTCTCAGTCACTTTATAAAAGCTCTATGGAGTCCCAGTCACCCCCTTATATTAAAGGCTCCTTTCATGCTTCTGTTTTCTCACAGCTGCCACCACCACTGTCTACTACATGTGAAAATTATTGTTATATTTAACTATAAATATAATAACTTTATAATTTATTTGTTATAGTTATTCTTCATTAATATAATTATGATATAAAATCAGTTTTTGCTCATTTATATTTATTAATATTAAAAAATGATTTACTATATTAACACTAAAAACTTTTTAGATAGTAATTATGACATTACGTTAAAAAAAATTATATGATTAGTGCTGGCCAAAGATTAATTGTATTAATTGATTCATTACTATCTAAAAAAGTTTTTATGTAAACCAGAAGTTTACATACACTGTATAAAAAGACACATAACCATTTTAAAAAAAGTCAGATGATAATGTGAATAAACTTTTTCTCTTTTAGGTAAGTTAGGATTATCAAATTTGTTTCTGTTATGCTTAATAGCAGAATAATGAGAGAGATATTTTTTGAGAAATTGTTAAAACTTTTCTTGAAAGTCAAGTTTACATACAATAAGATTATTATGCCTCTGAAAAAGCTCAGATGATGGTGTCAAGATTTTGGAAGTTTGTGATTGTCTAATTGACTACATTTGAGTTAATTGGAGGCACAGCTGTAGAATAGTATTTAAGGAAAGCAACACGTGTGACAACATGGGAAATTCAACAAGCCAGAATCAACAAAAAAGCCAGATTACAATTTGCTAAATTACACTGGGAAAAAGACACATTTTTGGAGACATGTCCTGTGGTCTGATGGAACTAAGCTTGAACAGTTTGGCCATAATGACCAGTGTAACATTTGGAGGACAAAGGGGAAAGCTTACAAGCCTAGGAACACCATCCCAACTGTGAAGTATGGGGGCGGCAGCATCATGTTGTGGGGCTGGTCTACTTCACAGCATAGATGGCATCATAAAGAAAGAACATTATGTAGAAATACTGAAGCAACATCTCAAGACATCAGCAAGGAAATTAAAACTTGGCCACAAATGGGTCTTCCAAACAGACCATGACCATAAGCATACTGCCAAATTAGTTAAAATGTGCTTTAAGGACAACAGAGTGAATGTTTTGGAGTGGCTATCACAAAGCCCTGAGCTCAATCCTATATAAAATTTGTGGGCAGAGTTGAAAAGCTTGTGTGAGTCATACAGCCAACAAATCTGACTCAATTACACCACTTCTGTCAGGAGGAATGGGCCAAAATTCCTGCAAACTATTGTGAGAAGCTTGTGGAAGGATACCCAAAACATTTGACCAAAGTTATACAGTTTAAAAGCAAAGCTAAAAAAATACCAAGGAAATGTATGTAAACTTTTGACTGTCTAGAAATTAATAAAAATTCTCCCATTATTCTGGCATTTAGCAAATGTAAATCATTTAGGTAATCCTAACGGACCTAAAATAGTAAACATTCAGTATGATTTAACACCAGACATTTTTTTAAAATGGTTATGTTCCTTTTTTTTAGAGTGTATGTAAACTTATATATATATATTTTAATTGTATAGTTTTATTTTTATGTTTGTGCATGTGTTGCATATACATAATATAAGAGCAATATCACACGAGTAGCAGTGTGATATGCCTGTATAATGGCACTGGTTGGAGGTCTGCATTGCCTTAGTGTCCCACAAGTGATGATATACAGCCATATCGCACTGCTACCAGTGTGATATTGTGTTTATACAACAGTTCTGTCTGGTTCTCGAATCCGATTCTGCAATATCAGCACTCGTATATAATCGTGTATATAAAAAAGAAAAATCAAACACGGAGAGTCTAAAAATCCTATTGTAAGAGGAGCTACTTTCTTCCGCCATTCATTTACATCTGCAGCTGACGTCAGAACAGCAGAAAACCGTTGCCACTTTACCAATGTCCCTTTAGAGCTAGTATTTGAATGATTCTCTAGTGCAGTGTTTGTCAACCACGTTCCTGGAGGACCACCAGCACTGCATGTTTTGGATGTCTCCTTTGCCTGTTACACCCATTACAGGTCTTTTAGTCTCTGCTAATGAGTTGATGATCTGAATCAGGTGTGTTTGGTTAAGGAGACATGAAAAATGTGCAGAGCTGGTGGTTCTCCAGGAACATGGTTGAGAAACACTGCACTAGCGCAATTTCTAAAGTGATGACACATTTCAAGATTATAAGGCTGAACGGCTTGAAATGCCATCAGTCTAGAGACATTTCCCTGTATTTCTCTGTTGCAATCGGGATATCACAATAATTAACCTCGAAAAAGCCAAAGCAAAGCAAACACTATCAGAAACACTACCAGATTACTATGGTAAAAATACAGCACTACAACAAACAAAAGTGAGAGATCGACTTATAAAGTCACTTACCTGTTTTATAATGATTTGATCAGCTGTAGTTTAAAATTTCGCTGAGTTTTTCTCCTCAAAGGGCTTATTATGTGCTCTCTGTTGCAATCTTGTGGCGAAACATCAACTGTCTTTGCTCTGCTCAGTATGACAAACTGATGGATGCTGACGCGCTGTATCTCCAAAATTATAAATATTTAAAATTAGCACTATCTTTATAAATAAACTGCATAAATGCAATCCAAACAACTGCATTCTCGCCTAAAAAAGCCTCAAAAGTACATTATATTGTCCAACAGCTGCAATATTTGTCAAACTGTAGTGAGTTTATTGAACTGCTGTCACTCTATGTGGGCGGAGTAATACAGAAGGGTGAGGAGGCTGTACGAGTGCTGATATTGCCGAATATCGCCAATCAGATTCAAGAACCAGACAGAACTGTTGTAGAAATATATATAACACACACACACACAAACAAACATTTCTTTTGAGTGTGATTAATCTTTGCCCAGCAGTATGATATAATATTTTACTATAATATTAAATGATAAACGTTAAATCCCATAAAATACCCATTTTCCGTTTCCTTTGCTCATATTGAGAGCTCATAAGATCCAACCACCTTACAAACAAGAAGTTTGGAATTCAATGCTACATAGACTACATAACACACAGAAGCACTGCACTGCAGCGACCTTGACCACTGTGACTGACCTTTTTAAATTACATGTTTTTGTACACTTCCCAGATAACATCAGAAGCTAATTGGCTATGGAAAGTGTAATCAATAGAGGCTGATCTCTCTTCAGTGGTGTAATGAGAGGCTGAAGAGGGATCTGTACACACTCAGCGTGTGTGAGGGAGACCATGTGCTTCAGGTCACTCATTAATGTATGGAGACTAAGTGACATTTATAGTGCAATTGAAACTCGCTGAGGAAAAGAGGGACACAGTTTGCGTGCAAAGACTGACAGAGGCTTTGATTAAAAGCATTGTCCTCTAATTTCACAGATGAAGTCTTGCGAGCGACATTTTAAACAAAGAATGAAAAACATCTGACAGATCCCGTGTCCTGTGACTTGCTCCTGGTGTGAACGCATTCACCTCCATATTTGTTACTGTTTCATGTTTATAAATGTTTATAACAGATGGAACAATGACATTTCTGCTGTGGGTCTTTTTGCCTCAGCAACATCATGAAAAGGCCTGTGAAACATAAACAAGGGCTTCACTCAATCAGTGCCAGCGACCAGAAACTCTTTCCCAGACACCATGTTTCACACTCTGCGGAAAACCAACCGCATCTTTTTGTTTTAACGCAAGCCAAAACAGGAAAGAAGAGAAGTTTGAGTACTTCACTACAAATGGATACCCACAGAACCCAACGCAGCATTACTGATTTGCCAAAACATATAAACACATAGCCTACATCAAGCACTCCATTGCTGTGTTTTTGTTGGCCCTGTGATCAGTGGAAACAGCCCAAATGAATCTTTCAATATGAAAGTACAAATACAAGAGTAAAATAACAAATAACTTTAGAGTGGGAAAGAGACACGGTTGGTCTGTGTACAAAACTAGTAGATGGAGTTGTTTGCTGTGCTGACAACTCATCTGTGCTGAAATAGTTGAACTATTAAAATCACTTAGGAACAATAGACCCACCTCATTTTTCTAGTTGTCAGTATATTGGAGTTAAAGGATTAAAGTTCACCCAAAAACGTAAATTTCCATTTTCTCACCTTCAATGGTTCCAAACCTTTACGATTTTCATTTTTCCTAATGAACACAAAAGAAGATATTCTGAAGGATGTTGGTAACCTGTAGTCACTGACTTCTATAGTAGAAAAAAAAAATCAATGGAAGTTAATAGCTATGTTTCCATCTAAAAATGCGAATTAACTTTATGCACAAAACTGGATTATCGCATAAAAAAGTGCGAATAAAGCAACGTTAAAGTCAAAGAGAACAAAATCGTCACTTTCTGATTATCTGCCGCCAAATGTCAACTGTAAAAATGGAATTTGCTGTGGTAGGAGAAGCTGTGTGAATCTTTCTTCATTTAATAAATGGTTGCGCCTCAGAAGACAATCCTGACACGCAGTGAGCGCGCGGTGGCGTTTGAAGGTGTGAGATGCTGAGCACAGACGCTCTTGAATCTGGAGGTCATTAATAATATAATAACACTAATACTGAAATGGTTAAGGCGTTTTAAAATGTCCAAAACTACATTTCAGATGTTTTACAGTGTGCTCAGGCTGCTGGTTTGTCCATTCACACACATTATCATCATCACAAGATCTTTAATAACAAAATCACATGACCTTTTTTAATCCACATACTGGAATTTGTTCGGTAAAAGTGTTTCCATCGTAATTTATGTGCATCTTATCGAATAAAAAGTTTATCCTACTCAGTTACGCGCATGTGTTTTTTATGCGCATTGTTTAAAATTTATGCACATCTTGCCATTTCCATCAACTGTTTTTTATGCGCATGTCCAAAATGCACATAAAAATAGGTGGAAGAAAACGTAGCTATTGGCTAGTTGTCCAATGTTCTTCACAATATATTATTATATTTTATTATTTTCAAAAAATAAAATAAGTCAAAAATAGGTTCGGAACAAGTGCAGGGTAGGGTATCATCGTGTAAGCCAGAAAAGGGTTGCCTCTGTCCCCCAGCAAGTAACCGATGTAGTGCCCAGTAAAGACTAAAGTGTATAATACAAATATAGTAAAAATAAATACAAAAAATGAATCACATATTACAGTAGCTAGTCAGTGGAAGCAGTCATGTGTTTAATAGTTGTAACACCAAAATATTAAGAACAGAAAATTAAGTTGTTACCTGCACATTTTTACTATGGACAGATTATCATAGTCTCTTTTATTGACTGATTGAGCTTTAAAAGAGGCTGCACCCAATAACATATAAAAACCCTGAAAAAATGATATTATATATATCAAGTGTGTGTGTGCAGTGTGAATAGATACATATGAATGGGCCGGTATAAGATTCTGACAATATGATAACCTTGGATAAAAATGTCACAGTTTCACGGTATTGTGATTACTGCTCTAAAATATGTTCTATTAAATGTCTAGGTAAAAAAAACTAAAACGTTTTTCCCCTTTGAACACAATACATTTTATTTTGAAAAACATTTAAAGTATTTTGGAACAGTAAACATGGCTAAATAAGGCTAAATTATTCAAATGAATCATTGACTTCAACACTGATTTCTTTACCATTTAAAACGACTTTGGATATATTTTCTGCTGGACATACTGTTGTCCTAAAAAACTAAATAAAATAAAAAACGTAAAAAAAAAAAAGTCTTACATACATTATACCTTAGGAACAATATAGCAAAAAATGTTGGCGGTTTTAAAACCTTGACTTTTCCCAAAGCGCGGTATACCTTGAAAACGGTTATTATCTCATGATTATGAATGAATACATCTTAAAATAGGTCCTAGAAAAGACAAAGCTGCCACTTTTTATAATATTATGTATAGGCTACAGAAAAATGTGAGGGGTGCAGAGAAAGAAAAAAAAAAACAATGATCTCTACATGAGATTTAAACTCATTCCACCGTGAGCACCATTGTGTTCTAACACTATTGGTGCAGACATAAATATCAGTATAATGATACGCAGAGGTTTATAGTCAAGGAACTGTGCAGAGAGTGAGTAAACAATGACATCATTTTCCTATTTGTATAATCTATCCCTTTGATGCTCCTCTGAACAGTCATTGTAAAGCTCCTTCCCTTCAATTAGAATAGAGGTCTCAAATGGCTAGACTATTGGTATCATCTAACCAAATAGGCCAGACAGTACCACACAGTACAGTACCGAACCCCTCAAACATTATCAGCTTATGGACCCAACTTAATTTTCACTTTATGTATTGTATGTATCGGTTGGCTTCCCATGTTTAACAGCTGTCTAAAATATAGTAGTCATCTCACACACAAATATAAGTCTCAAGAGCAGTCGATTCAAATCTGGCAATCACTTTCAAGCTCAATCAATTGAGAGAGTTTAGGGTGTAGCTACCGTAACAGACAAGCTGAGCCAGAGGGTGTTTAGTTGGTGGTGGGACCGCGAAAGACATGTTACAGGCAAAACATTCCCTTTCATAAGTACAAACCAAAATTTGAAGACTTATTGAACTGCACACACACCTTCACAAGATTGAGGAATTTGATGGAAAAGTTAACCTGAATTCCTAAATTCAGCTTTAGGTACACATTTGAATATGGGCTTATTCGGTTTGTAATAAAGGTACACATGTGTCTGTATCTGAACATATGCAGTTATGTGGATAACTGTGTGTGTGTGTGTTGTGGAAAGTCCCACACAAATCTGTGTCTGTATTTTCTGTCTGCTCGCCACGCCACAAGGGCTGATGGACAATTTACACAGCTGATGACAGTTCTGCATGATCCCGGGCCAGACACACACACGCACACATAAAACACACAGACACGATCAGTCGCCAAGCTTTCTCTAGGCCGCAGCCTTGGAACGTCATCAAACCCAGGAAAACCTAATTAAGAGCGTCGCCTCTGTCTCTGTCGCCTTCTCAATCCGTCTCTGTCACCTTTGCTTTTCACACTCACAGACCACAGTCCTAATCATATTAAAACAAGGAATGAGAGAAAGATGGAGGGTTCCAGTGCTGTGAACTGCAGCCAACCAGAAACACTCAATTTTTAGTACAGTTTAAGCCTTCAGAAAGACACATGCACCTACAGGTGCCATATTTCACCAGAGAAACATTCAGCTGCGGATATATAGTAATGAGAGATGACGGAAAAAGACTTAAAACTGAATTCCTGTTAAATCTTCCATGTCTGTTATCTTGCTTAAGCGTATATGGTTACATCTCAGGAGAGGAGATGTATATGGGAGCGCGGCCCCCTGTGCTGAGGGCACGGCAAAACCAGTCCTCTTTAGCTACAGGGCCAATCCAAAAACGACTCCCTGTCCTCCCCCCAGTACCCTACATACTTTCCTACATGTGAAGATGAAAGAGTCTGGAGTGTGGTGACCTATATAAGCACCCTGTACTTTATAATGAGCAGAACAGACAGCCCAGACAACCTGAACTACTGACTGGAGCGTCAGTACTACACTTTTAAAGGGACAGGTCACTCAAAACAAATATTCTGTCAACGTTTGCTCGCCTTCATGTCATTCCACACGTTTTTTTTTCCTCTATTTAAAAAAAATAGATGGTGAAGTTGTTTTGGACTACATTGACTTTCATTGTATAGATATACAATTTGCTTGTTAAGTCTGAAGGCTGATTTATACCGGCGCAACCTGCGCGTGGACGCATAGCCCTCGCCTTGGCCGTCACCGAAAATCTGACACGCACCTTTTAAAAAATGTAACTACACGTCGCAACGATGCATATCGCAAGCTCTGTGATTGGTTGGCTTGGTAGCGCTGACGAGTGTGGGCGGGACAGAGAGCCGTGCAAATCCGTCGGAGCAAGTGTTTACCAGTGTCGAGTCCCGTAAAGGAGCTCCAAATGGAATGTTTTGTTCACACCTTATGAATAAAGTTGTTGCGCGTCCCCCGGTTCCCACCCCAAAATTAGCGAGTTTGAGCTACTTCTACAATAAGGTAGCGTTCAGAAAAAACAAAACACCAGCGAAGAAACTCGACACAGAGAAACATAAAAACCTCACTGCCAACTAGTGTTTCAGAAGTGTTATTGCAGAGCAACACAAACCGCACACAGAAGTATAAATGCACGACAACGCGCAAGACATGCGCCGTGGGTCACGCCAATTACTCGACGCAGAAGTAGAAATCAGGCTTGAGATCACACGACACATCTCAACCTGTATGGGGAGGCTCAACAAATGGGAATAATAAACATTTACAAAGCGCTGTAATATTTTCGAAAATCACAAATCGCAACATATATACAGTATCCATGCCTAATATCAGAAATAAATTTTTTTTTTTATAAATTATTAATATTGGTGTCTGTTCAGAGACTGTTGTGTACACCATGATTTTATATAAAATTGACTTTAATGTGGGATATGCCTAAAAAGTTGTCATAAACAAATATTTTTGCAATTCAGCTAAGTAGCGGCTTGAACCCAGAAACATTATTCCATACATCACAACAAGCGGATATCTTGTTTTATGAAGAAGGTCAGTCAAGATGGTGAGCAAATGGCGACAGAAGTTTTGTTTTTGAATGAACTGTCTTTAACACTAGCACCACACTGTTTTACTTTTGTTGTTGAAACTGTGTAAGTCTGACACGCCGATTAAGACTAACAGAGCGGTAACAAATGAAACAACTCCCTCTGACATTCCTCTTGGATTCCCTGTCATGTTTTGCAATGCCCCATTTTGGCAGCTAATCAACATGAAGAAAGAAGCACAGTGCAAATGGAGACAATTGTATTAGAATGCAATTCATGGAATGACTTCACCCTCTGAATGTGTGTGATGTTTATTTGTCCCTTCAGGGCTTGCCGCACAAAGTATATGTTCATGTGTGCCGGGAGCGCTTGTCAGCTTCAGAGAGAAAAAGATTTACATTCAATAAACTCATAATGTTGCCAACTTTCTCTTATTTTATTATTCATTCAGTTTAAGGGAACACAATTAAGAGTTGCACAGCATTTCTGACTAATTTCACTTAGTGGCTCAACAATTCTTCAGAGTGATCTGGATTTGAGAAGGTGCTCAATGGTTACTGCTAAAGCCATTAGATCAGACTGTACTCCTATAGAAATAAGTACAGTCTTCAAGTATAGCACTAAGTACATATTTTATGCACTTTAGCATACCTGAGTAGAGCCTTTCAAAGTAAGCTCCCTTCAATAATGCATAAAGAACACAAAGATTCATCCTCATCAAAGTCCCTTTAAGGCAGGGGTGTCCAAACTCGGTCCTGGAGGGCCGGTGTTCTGCAAATTTTAGTTCCAACCCCAATCAGACACACCTGGGCTACCTAATCAAGCTCTTACTAGGCTTTCTAGAAATATCCTTGGAGGTGTTTTGAGGAAAGTTAGAGCTAAAATCTGCAGGACACCGGCCCTCCAGGACCGAGTTTGGACACCCCTGCTTTAAGGCAAGTCATTTCACTCGGCCATCTTTGAAACGCCTCTCGGGCAGTATGCTCGGGTATTCTGTCTTAATGGGGAAGCATCATATTCTCCAAAACTCCAAAGCTTAAGATTACATTACATATTTGGAATCACTAATAAAGTTATACAAAAACTGTCTCTTAAGTTTCATTTCTAAACATCCGAAGCAAACAAATTCAGCATATTTTCAGGTTGCCTGAGCTATTGCGCATGCGCACTCAAAAGGAATGAGGTCACGACACCAACCTCATTTATAGCCATTCTACTCATTATCATCCTCTGGATAATGATCCTCTGATCGCCCCGCTCTTCTGAAGTAATCCACAACTTGGTCTTGATGTTGAACCTCCTCCAGTAATGACAGCGACACTTTGTTTACAAGATTGTGGGCGTTTGAGTAATTGCTGTCATGTGATGTGTTTACAAGATGAACTCTACCTCGTGTTCAATTCATACAGATTACAAAACCAGAAAACTTTTGTTATCAAGTGCACTTGGTTTATTTAAAAGTAAAGATTTGAAGCTTTATGTGGATATATTTCTTATGTCTGTGAAGCAAGTATTTGCTGAGATTGCAGTGCATTTGTTGACCACAAAACTGTCAGGAAAGCACACGTCTGGTCCGAGTAAACGCCAGTCTATAGCGATCGATGATTGGCTCCTGTACTAGTAGGCGGGGCTTCATTCGCCATATTGATCGTTAAACTTTTCCCTATTCAAAATTATACGAGTGACATGTCTTGTGTATTCTATAGTCTTTGTGCTCATCCAGTGTCTGCATTTTTCTCTGCAGATTCTATGCAATAAACATGTCTTTGTTGAAAATAGATTGATGTGTATCTTCTAATCTCCTCACATAAGTGCTGGTCAACAGAGGATCTGTAAATGCTAAGTTGCAGACAGATACGGTCATGCACATCAATTTTCAAATTTGATTTGGTTGATTTGATATATGATGTTGCACACAGTTGAAAGGCAGCTGAAAAAATCAGTTAGTGAGCTCAAACTGTAAACATCTTAAAAAAAAAACACACACACATTCAGGCTGGACTGTAAACTACCACTGATCTGCTGTGAACTTGTAGAGAACCGAGCAGGGAGACATGCAACTGATGGGATGTTTATAGGATTAGTTCACCCAAAAATGTAAATTCTGTCATTAATTACTCACCCTCATGCTGTTCCAAACCCATATGACCTTCGTTAATCTTCAGAACAGAAATTAAGATATTTTTTTCTGAACTCCAGGAGCTCTCTGATCCTCCACAGACAGCAAGAGCCGAAAGGTACCAGGAACACCATCAAAACATTCCATGTCAAAACAAACTTTTATTTTGGATTTTTTTTATCGTGATTAACCTTTGCCCAGCACTATATATGATGTAATATTTTACTATATAATATTATATATTACTATAATACTTTATAACCTGTTTTAACACATTCTAATCTGTTTTAATCTGTTTTTTTTTTTTTCATTTTTGTTTCTTGTTTAAATAAAAAAACTGAATTACCATTGTGTATGAAATGTGCTATATAAATATTTAATTAAATAAAAAGTTTTATAAATAAAAAACTTGCCTTGCCTATAACTAGGGCCAGACAGAATCTGCAGACATTTTTTTTTTGCTATTTCTGTGCAGAATATTGTGAAAAATCTGCAGATTTATGCGGAATGATTTTGGGTGTATCGTAAATAAAAACTTAATATGTTAAATAAAAACTAATACATTTGTAACTTTTATTTAATGTTTACAATGCAAATCCTATTAGATCCACTTATTTGGTAAACAAATCAAGTCTCTTATATAATATATCTATTAAAAGACAGAAATGATTAATTTAAAAACTGTATTGTAAGTAAATCATATGAACATTTTCATATTAGTCAGTAGTATTATTGAAGTCAATTTAAAAACTGAATAAATATAAATTTACACACATTTAAACACAATTAAATAAATAGACTCACTGATGGGCTGAAAATCTGCAGAAATCTGCACAGATTCCATGTGGGCCTACCTATAACATTAAATGAGAGGTTCATCCTTAATTGAATGATGCTATCAGTAGAACAGTGTACAAAAAAGCAAAAATAACAACTGTATTGTACAATATGCTATGAATAGGCTGTTGATAATTGCAATTATTGTTAATAAGTGCAAAACATTCTTCAATGTTTCAAGCTTTTAATAGTTGTAAGTCTTGATAACCCTGGCACAAAAAGCCCAATTCACTCATCCAGAATCTAGACACATGCTGCTAATTTACTGAATCACAGGTTTGTAAATCAGCAAGCTGAACAACAAAAATACAGAGGGTCCATACGTCTGTTCAAATGGTGAGCTTGGCTGAATAATTAGAGCACTATTAGATATTCATCTGTTTATGTCTCTTATGATCTCCTTCACCACAGGACAGAAAACATAACTTTAGTCTTAATGAACATCTCTCATCAGAATGCTCAATTAGCAGACAGAAAGTAAAAGAAGGACGGAGACATCTATAAGGCCATTTGAATAGTTTAGCTGTGTGGGGTCAGACAATAGATTAGCTACATTTAGCAGTCCCAGTGCTTGGGGAGCTGTTGTGTCTTCTGGATATACTGGTGGTTAGATTGCAACTTCACATAAGCATCTGTACACTTCATGCTTTTTCTGTAGCATATAAGCAAAGTGGACATAAAGAGATCATTAAAGGGTGTGTGTGGGCAGCCGCTTGTGTCAGTGTCTGCAGAGACTCTTTAGTAATTTCTCCGATGAGATTAACATTGCAAACATTTCCTCACACATTACCTCATCCACTTCAAAGCGCTCGATGCTGATGTCACCGCACACTTGCTGTCCACACGAAAACACACACACTCCAGTCTCTCGTACACATGCTCTGCATGGAGATGCAGACATCATTTCTACTAATGCGGCTACAGAAAGCTTAACAAACGCAGATTTATTAAACTGGATGTGAGCATGATTGTGCTTATAAAGTCTGTTTGATCCTGTGTTTTTGTGCATCAAAGACCGTGAAATGAAGTGGAGCATTTCCTATTAAAACAGGAAGTTGAGGCAGGACATTAAGAGGAAGTATACGTAGCTGATACAAACACAGGAGCTAGAAGAATGCTTTTACATTCCAAAAACACAATGCGTTTATTCTCACAGCTAGACGACTAACAAAGCATCCACATCACATAACTAAGCTACACAGTATCACTGACAGATTCGACAGAAAGAGGCTGTTGGCAGAATAGTTACTGAGAGATAAAAGCATCAATCTTATCACTTTGCTGGCAACAACAGGACACTTATTGAGATAAAATGAAGCAAACATATAATACTAGTGAGGTTGCGCTCTCATTTACTAGAGACACTTTTAAAGCATGAAAGCTGTGGAGAGAGCGAGCGCTTTGAAGCACTGAAAATGAAGCAGAGCTTCCCGTTTGTTCTGCACTCTCTTCCCCTTAGGTGATCCCTCCTTTACCTTCTCCCTATTTCCCCTCTTCCTTTTCTCTTTAAAGGCAGAGAAAAGGAATAGCTAAACTGCAAACTCAAAAATACAGAAAAAAAAAAATACTTTTCAAACATTGTGTTTGAAACTCCGGCCTGTTCCTGTCTGAAGGACTTTAAACAGCAGAGTAACGGAGATCTGGAGAGTTGTGGAAACAGCAAGTCAGTGATGTACCAAGCCCTTCAATATTACCATTTCATAAGTCCTCTAAAAATATAGACAGCACTGTGAACATGAATTAAATATTGCAACAAAAAACAGTTTCTCTACTTTTTTGGGGCTTTTTACTGTATCTTTGTGGTGAGCTAAGAAATTGGATAAAAGAAATTTGGAATCAGTAAAATCTGAAAAAAAAAGTTCTGAAAGCAGTGCCTAATTTGAGCTGGATAATGCTGGATGCTGTTCCAGAAAATGTCAGATATTCATGTTTTCATTCATTCATTTTATTTTTGGCTTAATCCATTTATTAATCAGGGGCCGCAACAGCGGAATGAACCGCCAACCTATCCAGCATATGTTTTACACAGCAGATGCACTTCCAGCTGCAACCCATTACTGGGAAACACCCATACACTCTCATTCACCCTCATACACTACAGACATTTTAGCTTATTCAATTCACCTGTACCACATGTCTTTGGACTGTGGGGGAAACCGGAGAACCCGGAGGAAACCCACGCAAACACGGGGAGAACATGCAAACTCCACACAGAAACGCCAACTGACCCAGCCAGGGCTCGAATCAGCGACCTTCTTGCTGTGAGGCAACAGCGCTACCCACTGTGCCACCCATATTCGTGTTTTGCATTCTGGTATTCATTTTAATGGCTCCGGCATTAAATGGTGTGTAGTGACACATGACGGTAGTCACCATGCGCAAGTTAAAGCAAAAGTCACATTTAACTTTTGGCCCTCAACAATATTTTCAGCCAATCGGCTTTCTTATGTTTACAATCACTCTCATTGGTTGGCAATTGTTTCGCCTGCAGAGAGCAGCAAAAATAAATAATGCCAGTGGCCTACCTAAATAATATTAGTATTTTCAAAATTGGCAAAGAGGCAGTCACACATATTATCATGTTTTAAAACCACGAGTAAATCTGATAATGAGCCTTATCAGAAGAGATCCCGATAAGATGAAACTGCGTGAATAGATCAGGATAGCGGGAGACAGAAGCAAAGCGATCTCAAGTCAGCCAGAAAACATGATGGAAGAGGTAACTGTGGGCTCTTCTTGAAGATTAGACTGAGTGAGTCATTTAATTATTATTTTTCACTTGGCACATAATAGTGAAGTGAACTGAATAGTGATTGTTCATATGATTTATGTTTGTAGCTACATGTTTTTATTATCCATGACTGACCTATAACGTTTTATGGCACAAAATAATTAAAGAAATGTGATACTCTTCTTTTTGCGCTTTCGCCGTTTAATGATGTCTAGTTCCGGGAAAACTGGAATTGTTTGGTCACTGTAACTTTTATTTCCCGGTTTTATTCCGGGAAGTATTCATTTACATATTAAGCATTGGCTGAAAGTATTCTCCTCTGCTTTGGAAAAAACAGCAATATTGTAAAACATTCCAATTTAAAACTGTTTAACATGAACCTTCAGAAAATCATCTGCTCAAGAAACATTTCTTATTATAATCACGGTAGAAAACAGTTGACCTGCTTAATGGTTCTTTGAAAACGGTCATTAAAACATAAAGATATTACATTTGTATGTTTATCAGTATATACTATAGTAAATGTTTATTTGCAGATAAGTCAAGTATCTCAATCTTACCCTTTAAAGTACGGAAGAATCATAAATGTGTCAGAGCAGCTGAATAAATAGGGGTGTTGAGGAGGTCAGAAAAACACTGTCCTGCTTAGCTGCTGGTGCTTGTGGATGTGTGTGTGTTTAAGGAAATTTGGAAAACACAGCCCGATTCTCAGCTGTTAATCCTGGCAACTCAGTCCACACATTCCCACCATGCACTTTGATCTCTAGAGCACATCCGGACAGACGTGCTTTACTGCACAACACACACACACACACACGCACACGCACACACACACACACACACACACACACACACACACACACACACACACACACACACACACACACACACACACAAACATACACACTTTCTCTCTCTGATGCACCTAGCCAGGCGCCATCCTTTCCACCGGCACACCCCCATGCCACACATACCTGAACACTATTTTTACATGCATACTTACACACTTGCATTACTCAGAGTTAAATGGAAAAGCACATACAAAACGCGGGGCAAGCCATTTAAATCGCCTGCAACTGAGATGACTGTAATGCTTTCCAAACCACCGGTGCATGTCTACTAAGCAAAAGTAACTGGAGAGGAAAGTCCAGCCACCTCAGAGCTGCCTTTCAAGTTCCACCTCATTACAGGTTATCCTCACACAGATGCGGGGCACGTGCTGCTGTTCTCGGATACAGAGCCATTCATAAACCTCAATGAATGAGTCAGTGACAGTTACAGTTAGCATTTCGGTAAGTAAAATAATCTGTCCTTTTAAATGTGATGCATATACACTACTTGACAAAAGTCGTGTCGTATATCCAAGTTTTAGGAACAACAAATAATAACTTGACTTCTAGTTGATCATTTGGTATCAGAAGTGGCTTATGTGAAAGGCAAAGGCCTCTAGATTATGCTTATTTTACCAAAATAAAACATGATCATGGCTTGATTTTTAATTACTTATTTAGGACAGTAAGATCTGACTTTGCTTAGATAAAAGTCTTGTCACTTAACAGAAATAATGTCCAGTGTGGAATATAAAGTCATGGTGCAGTGGAAAAAGAATTAATGTTGTGTATGACTCCCATGAGCTTGGAGGACTGCATCCATGCATCCCTGCAATGACTCAAATAACTTATGAATAAAGTCATCTGGAATGGCAAAGGAAGTATTCTTGCAAGAAGAACTCCCAGAGTTCATAAAGATTCTTTGGATCCATCTTACCCCAGACATGCTCAATAATGTTCATCTCTGGTGACTGGGCTGGCCACTCAAGCACCTTGACCTTCTATGCTTTCAAAAACTTTGATGTAGAGGCTGAAGTATGAGATGGATAGTCAACAACTGTTGTTTTACTACGCTTTATAAATAAAGTAAAACTAAAGTAAACTGTTCCTAGTGTGAGTACGAGTAAGACACTGTGATAAATCTGGAATAAACTGTAATAATATATAAGAATAATACTATTATGTTGTCTTTTTGAGCAAATAAATGCACCCTTGATGTGTTTTTAAAAATCCCAAACTTCTGAAACCTTTCTACACTTTTTAAAAACTTTTTCACACTGCATAAAAAAGTATTTAAAGTGTTTATATGATCTGATCTGACAGATGTTTCACGCTTTTAAAAAAAACTGTAGTAAATTCAGTCTGCTGTAGTAATGTGAACATTAAACAATGACAAGCACTTGCTAAAGGAGGTAGACCGAGCAGCCAGCAGCAGGTCCCTTCACTCTTCCTGTCCTGCAAGAACAATCTACTTCTCTTGTGTTCCCCTCCTCCCTTCTCATCTCTTCTCCTCTTTTAGGAGCCCCTTAACAGCCCAACACTGGAGCCAGGTGCTGTCCCGCTCCCCAGAGGCACCCTCCTCCCTCTTCCCTTTTCTTTCTCTTTTATAAAAAAAAAAAACAGCTTTTCTCTTCTGCCCCCACCCTCTGTCTTTCAATCTCTTTCTGTCATCCTTTCTCAGCCAACCCTGGAGAGACATGGTAAACCTGACGTCTAGAACAGAAAGAGAAAGAAGTCTGAGGGTAAGTGTGTGACAACTACACTTGAAGCTTAAAGTGAAAGAAATACTTTGGATATTGGGAGGGGAATTAAAGAGACAAAGGATTTAGTGCATATACTGTCATGCTTTGTGCTACAATAAAGACAATTCTGAAGACAGCAGCAGAGAGGAAAGGCTTGTGTGTTGTCAGGAAGGGTTTCAAAAGCAAGACTTGGAATCCAAAATTTTCCCCTCCCCCCCAAAAAAGTTCTAGAATTTCTGAAGAAATTATTTTTAGAATTACAGTTCTGTATTTGATCTGGTCTTCAAAGTGTTTGGTCTCTGAGCGATACTACACACAGAGTGATACAGAATGCTTTCAAAGTCACGATCAGGCTTGGTTTATAGTTGACCTATTGGCCGCTTTTGACTGCGGCGGAGATTGTGTTTAAAGCTGTGATGCTGTCTGGTTTGCCCTAGTTTAGAACTGTTGTGCCAACTGGTTTCAGAGTGGTTTTCAAAAGCCACATTTCAAAGTCGTAACATCGTCTGGTCTTGGCACTTTGAAGCTGACTGAGTTATGATTTTTCTTCTTTGATAGTGTAATTCAGCTGGTTATAATGCAGAGGTGCTAACTCGGTGAAAGCTGCAATACAGTGTTAAGTGGAAGATCAGTTCAGATGAAGATCAGAGACATGTTTCCATTTACACCTGGTGTTTTAATTCATTACTATTGTATACTTCTAACCATTCTTTTTTTTTTTTTTCATTTCTATAGGTGTCCGTATGTATCAGCCTTTTCAGATCTCTTGATCTTCACAATTCACACACAAATGCAAAAAGAGCCAACAAAAAATAATATGGAGAGCTCATATTACTGTTCTGGTAGCTGCAAACCTCCATTGAACATTATGAGTTTGAGTTAGAATCAAGTGTGTGTGTGTGTGTGTGTGTGTGTGTGTGTGTGTGTGTGTGTGTGTGTGTGTGTGTGTGTGTGTGTGTGTGTGTGTGTGTGTGTGTGTGTGTGTGTGTGTGTGTGTGTGTGTGTCCTTCTTTACCACAACGGATCGGTACATTGACTGCATTATTGCTGCCGCTGCACCAATCCGCCTGTCAATCTCACGTTCCATCCTTCCCTCACTCGTGAACAAAACACCGAGATACTTAAACTCCTCCACCTGGGGTAAGGACTTTCCTCCAACCTGGAGATGGCAAACCACCTTTTTCCGGTTGAGCACCATGGCCTCGAACTTGGAGGTGCTGATTCTCATCCCAGCCACATCACACTCGGCAGCAAACCGTCCCAGTGCATGCTGAAGGTCCATGCTCGATGAAGCCAATAGAACAACATCGTCTGCGAATAACAGAAATGAAATCCTGTGGTCCCCGAACCGGACCCCCTCCAGCCCAAGGCTGCGCCTTGAAATTCTGTCCATAAAAAATATGAACAGAATTGGTGACAAGGGGCAGCCCTTTCGGAGTCCAACATGTACTGGAAACAAGTCTGACTTATTGCCGGCAATGTGAACCAGACTCCTACTCTGTTCATACAGGGACGAGACGGCACCTCCGACCCCATACTCCCCGAGCACCCTCCACAGAATGCCACGAGGGACACAGTCGAACGCCTTCTCCAAGTCCACAAAACACATGTGGACTGGTTGGGCATACTTCCATAAACCCTCAAGCACCCTGGTGAGGGTATAGAGCTTGTCCAGAGTACCACGGCCCGGACGAAAACCGCATTGTTCCTCCTGGAACCTAGGTTCAACCATCGGCCGGATCCTCCTCTCCAGTACCCTGGCATAGACTTTCCCAGTGAGACTGCGGTGTGTGATCCCCCTATAGTTGGAGCACACCCTCCGGTCCCCCTTCTTAAAAATGGGAACCACCACCCCAGTTGCCCAGTCCAGAGGTACTGTCCCCGACCTCCATGCGATGTTGTAGACACGTGTCAGCCAAGACAGCCCCACAACATCCAGAGACCTAAGATACACAGGGTGAATCTCCTCCACCCCCACTGCTTTGCCACTGTGGAGCTTGCAAACTACCTCAGTGACCTCAGCTTGGGTGATGGGTACATATGTACCCATCTACATACATATGTACATATACATATTTATATCAGGTGTAAACAGGCCTGAGTTTTAACATAGGCTGCCCGAGACTAACACTAATGGGCACTAAATGCACATTCTGCACATAGCAGAACACCAATCAATCAGTTTTAAAGTTTAAAGTAATGAAAGTCTAAAGTAGTCAGTTTAAAGTAATAAGGGTCGGTTAAAATATTCTGGTTAAAGCTGTCAAACTGAAATCAACAGACAAGCACCTAAATGTGATTACCAAAAAGATGATGACTTGCACGGATTAATGGGCTATATGCACAGCTGGTGTTTCTCAGTCAATGATGAACTTCTGGTGAAAGCTTTTTGTGACTATTTTCACTTTCATATGGTTCCTTTTACAGCATCGATGGTGTAATGTAATTACAATACATCAAGTTAAATAGACTTAAGCATTCATTTAGTTGTTCAAGTGTAAAAGAGACGAAAGACCGTTTTAAGGTGCCGTCATTAGCCGCAGGCTAGCGCAGAAACTCCATTGAAAATACTGGGGTAAAATTAATTTCCAAATTTTAAAGACATGGCGTGGAAAAATATAATGTAATGCAGTGCTTCTTGTTTGGTCTGATACCCACTTTATATTGTATCTCAGCCAGGCAGTGAAGATCGCTGTTTTTTTTAAGAAATCAGATCTTAAACGCTGCGATTTCGTATGGGATGACAATTAACTGGAAGCTAACCAGCTAACTGAGTTTAAAAGTCCGTGTGCACATACCCCATTGTTCGCGTAAAGAATAACAATGTGTGTTAGCAAAATAAATAATGGAAATTTGGATTTCACAAAGACTTTAGAGGAACTTTTTTTACAAAAGTAAACAGTAGGTCTGAAGCGCTTCATATAAGGGACAGGAAATTGTAAACATTACCGACATGAGAACCACAACTCAACATGGTAACAAACATGTCATGAATTCGACCTTCATGAGGTAAAAAAAAAATACATTTTCTAGCCAAATCAAAGAGTGTAATACTTTGTTTTTCTCAGAAAAAAAATCTGACCAAAACAAATTTGTTTTCAAGTTTTATTCAACAGTTTGAAACGGCCTTCTGGAATTAACTTTCCAGAAAATATTGATTTGTCTGGTAAACACCTTTAATATACCATTGATCTATGGTGATTATGTAATAGGTTCAGCATTATTTGTCACAGAAAACTTCATTAGTTAAAAGATGAACACACTAGAGAGCTGTTTTACAACAGAAATTGATTTTGTGCTTCTAAATGAAATCAACACTGACATTATTTGAATTTCCAATACTATAAAGCTGCTTGCTTTAAAGCAATCTATTAAGTATAAAGTGCTATATTAAGTTGGGTGGGTGTGATTTTGCCAAGTACGATGTGATCCTGGATTAACATCTATGCTGATCCTGCAATGTAATTTTTGTTCAAAAATGTAATCCATAGCTATTCCCTACCCCTAAACCCAGCCATAACTGTAAATTTATCCCAAAATCAGAGAGGAATAATAGTTGGATAACAATATGTAGAAGTACATCATCCCAACTGTAAGCCTAAACTTAGCAAAAACTGCAAACGTATCCCTTAATTCTGATTGTCTTATTGGAATGTTGTTCCAGGATCAACATAGATGTTAATCCAGGAACATGTCCTACTTAGAATCTAGACAGAAGATACTTTGAAGAATGATGGAAATATGTAACCAATGACATTCCAAAAAGCAAAAACAACTACTATGGATGTCAGTGGTGACAGGATTCCAACACTCTTCAAAATATCTTCTTTTGTCTTAAACAAATAAACAAATCTCAAATTGGTTTGGAATGAGTGAAGAGTGAGTAAATAATGGCAGAATTTTCAATTTTGGGCAAACTATCCCTTTAATTGCTGTTTTCTCACTACTGTTGTTTTTGTTGTTTACATTTACATTGACATATTCATCTAAACGCCACTTCCAACACTAACAGTGTACTGCTGAAAAAGGCATTTCAAACTTCTTTTTACCCCTTTGAAAAACAAAAAGATGAAACGGAAGAACTTCAATGTGAGTATATCCTTTAAAAGCCATTACAGTGCTTGCAAATAGCACAGAATCAATGCAAACCAGACTGGAAAATGTAATAAGCAGTGCTACAAAAGAAAGTTGTGTGTGTGTGAAGGCGAGTGTGCACAGCACAACACAACACAAACACATTTCAAATAGATTCCTGTCTCGGACTCCCCACCATCCATACCATCTGAACCACATTTAAAACACAGGCACACACAACTGTCCCAACTTAGGCACAGCTGCTATAAATAACTAACTCTCCAGGTAGCCTCTATTAGTCCCAGTATTATCAGCCAGTGAGGTTTATGCTTTCCTCATGCTCATGAAGTGAGGTCATTCGTCTATAAGAACGCAATAGCTTTTCATAAAAAGAAACAGAATTCTTACATAATTAAATGATGATTTTATAAGATTTAGTGCGAAAATTAGTGTTGTGCGATATCAAAGAAAAATGTGATTTGTGATAGCACACTAAATAAGGTAATTTTGATATGTGATTTTTTTTTTTTAGTATACATAACCAAAATATTTTTCATAGTATTTCAGGAAAAATAAAGCATAATTACAATTTCTGAAATTAAACAACCCTGTTTTACTGTTGCATAAAACAAATCAAACATTTGAAAAATATCATAAAAATAAAATAAAATGAGAACCACTTTGCTCTGCTCTTTAACTGGTATAGTTTTATCAATCTGAAAACATCAAGACAAATTAGGTTACCGAAAACAGAGTGCAGTTACTTCCTAGCTGTATTATTGCATTCTTTACATGGCTTGATTGCTTGGTATTTTTTGAGCATTAGATTATTTTTGTATTAAATCACTCATTTATTGCAACAGTGAAGTTTTACAGTTTGAAATATTCAAATAGTTCATTCATTCATTTTCCTTCAGCTTAGTTCCTTTATTTATCAGGGCTCACCACAGCGGAATGAACCACCAACTATTCCAGCATATGTTTTAAACAGCGGATGGCCTTCCAGCTGCAAGCCAGTACTGGAAAACATCTATACACACTCATTCACACACACTACGGCCAATTTAGCTTATTAAATTCACCTGTCCCACATGTCTTTGGACTATGGTGGAATTCGGAGCACCCGGCAGAAACCCACGCAAACACGAGGAGAACATGCAAACTCAGAACACAGAAATGCCAACTGACCCAGCTGGGACTCAAACCAGCGACGTTCTTGCTGTGAGGCAACATCGCTAACCACTGAGCCACCATGTCGCCTATTCAAATAGTTCAACTGAAAAAAAGGAAAGGGGTTCAAACCCTCATTCCAGTTAAACCATCCAAATTTTCTTCACTCTATAAACAATAAACTGTTCTGGAGATCCTTTGTTACGTCAAAAGAGATAAAAGTTCTCAATGTTCCAAATACATGTTTATGATTTTAACACCTCCTCTCGTTCTTATTTCAACATTCAGTTATTATAAAAAATAGTTCAAATGTTTGAATTCAGCAGGGATCCTTTCCCAGCCTGACCAAATCACTTCACACCAACTGGGAAAACACACACACACAGATGCACGCACTCACACATTCCTCAGTTCTGCTATTGTTTCTTAAACTCCTCATTAGTACATCAGAAGGAAAACAATCATGTTGTGTTAAAACAACCCCTGGTTCACATTATCATGCTGATGTAATGAAGGCAACTGAGAAAAGAGAAAAAAGTGAACAACTTTATGGCTTTTTTGAAGTCTGAATTCCTAAATAAAAATCAGGTACACCATGTGTAAATCATTTTAGACTTTGTAACTGTTGTTGAGTGCGTTATGATCTCTCCAGCTCCAATAAAACCTCCTCCTCACAGCAGAGAGTGAAAAAAAAGTAATAAACTTCAAACTGCGTGAACTTTGAACTAAGCAAGGGCCATGCGTTCAGAGCTCCTTAAACATATTTTCTCCCCTTCAGACCTCACAGCTCTGTTGCAAATCTCTGTTTGCGATGCAATTTTGCATCTTGCGTGCCAACCCGCGGTTTATTGCCTCTACTTTCCTACAGAGAGTCAGAAAAGCAGCATTTTTGCAGCAACATTCCTCAGTCGGAAAGTTTAACAGCATCAGGTTTGTGTTTGAATGTCCACATATAAGGATTGGGTTTTTAAGAAGTTGTGGTTGCGCTCTCCTGCTGTTTGAGACGGCTGTTTAATAGCAGCCTTCTGTGGATTTCCTCCCTCTCTTTCTGTCACTCTCAGCGTCTCTCCATATCTCTCCAGTCCTCAAAAAGTCTTTTGAGACTCCGCAACAGCCCTTGACCAAAAGAGGCTTACTCTGAGGTATTTCCAGAGGATTTCTCCTCTCCTAAACGACAGTGCTCTTATGTGTTTACTAGGATGCCAAATCTGAGACAGACTGGCCCTCCCTCCACCCCTCGCTCTACTTCACAATACAGCGCTGTCACCAGCCTGTCAGCCTGCAATGCTTTCAACCCGCCGTGATCTATTACCTACAGAGAGAACTTGCATCTGTTCCTAGCCCTCACACAGTTCTTCCCACCACGTTCAAATAAACCATTTACCCATGTGAGCCGCCAGTGAAAAAGTTGACGCGCCTTTTGTCTAAACATGACTGCTAAAACATTTTCCTTGTTGGGCAAATTCAAAATAGAAAACACACAACTTTTCGCTCGCAAGAAAGATAACCAAATCCAAACATATACCTTCAAACACATCTGCTGCCTTTAAGATACCAATGTAGGCCTATATTTATTTACCTATTGATATTTCCTCTCAAAAATGACGTGCTTGTCAGAAATAAACCTGTCTGGAAAAGTTGACTTTTCCTCTTCCTATCTTTCAAAGGAATAACAACACAAAATCTCCTCCTCTATCTTCAAAGGCAGCAGCTGAAGCCGTGGAGAGCGTTTTAACAGACATCATTAAAGGGAAACGTGTATTCAGAGAAGTGTTTCTCCTTTAATCACTGCTGGTAATAACGCCTCTGGCTTTTATAGTTGGGCTCAAACTACAGAGTGTTTCCAGAGAGTAAACTATTGTTCTTGGTGACGTCACAAAACAATAGCACGATCACTTTCAAAGCGCGTGAATTGGGTGGTCTGAAGCGCGTGTGGCCTCTACAAACAGCGCGAATATCGCATATGCACATGTTTTAACCATCTATAAGTCGATATGGTGGTTATGCCACATGCCTATTACTATTTTTTATTATAAATGTAATTTTTACAGACGAATTGCTACTTAGGAAGATTAATGGTTTTACATTTGTATCAAGTTTATCCATCGATTTTTGTTCATTTGACAAACATTGCTTTTTAAAGTGACTAAAATCCCTTTTAGTTTCGATCAATTAGCCTAATTAAAGCAAGACGTGCATAATTACAGAATGATTTTAACTTTTTGTTGAAAACAATTGTAAAAACAAGATTTTTATCTAGTTTAAATACGCATTACCACAAGATACGGATAGCTCCGCACATGCATCCCTTACTTCGCAAAGTTAATAACAGCTTAACACTCGGACATTTGATTCCTAGAGCATTTCAATTATGAAGTCGAAGCGCAAACAAGTTTACAACTTTCTCAATGTCAAAAATCTTTCCATTTTAAACATGCACGTGTAATAAAGTTATTAAAACCATTCACATACCCGTGGAGACAGCTCGCAGTTGTTTTTCTGCTGGCAGTCCTGCTGATCAACACGAGAGTTCGAGCAGTAATACTTCTGTTTAACCATCCAGTCATCCAGTCCTTTCCTCGCCAAACACGCGTTAACTACAAAACTATCGCCTAAAACAAGAAAACACGATTTATACACCTTGTAAAATAAATTACTTTGTTTACAAGTTGAACAGTTCTCGACTGAAGTTTCAAATGTTTTTCTTGACGCGATGAACGATGTTTTATTAGTCTTTAATCCAATTAAAATAAAGAGCGCAATTATTTATTTGATGAATAGAAAAGTATACCCTACTCACCTTCAGGACTCTCCCTCGCTTTACAGATAGCAGCTTTAAAAGAGAGAAAAAAAACGTCGTATACACGCATTACTCGAGAGAACTATATCACATGTGCTTTAAATGTAAAGTCTTGCTCTAAAACAGCTTAATGAATCTCGCCTTACCATGTTTGGAATGAAGTTTACCCATTTCTCTGCATCGGAGAGCACTTGAGAAACATCAGAAACGAAAAACAATCCAGAAAGAGTGCGATATTTGTGAGCGTCCGTGCAGAAGAGCGCGCGGCTTGCGTACACATCCAGCGGCGGCGGAGGAGCGAGCCGATCTGCAGCTACAGCCAGCAGCCACTCACAGAGCGGGATTGACGCCTCGCGCAGGCCGCCTCTCCTTCCGTCTGATTGGGCAGAGGCGGCACATGAAAGGGAAGCGGGATTCTTTTGGAGACTCCAAATATAAAAAGAGCAGCGCAAAGCCCCCCGTGGGCGCCATGAGCAGGACGTCAGCTAAACATGTCCATCCGAGCGGACACCAATCGCTGCTTTGGACTGAATAGCACACTTTGAAACACGCTTGTCTGGATAAACTGTAAAGTGAACTTTTTAAGTTGTGTTATAGTGTTATGTAGTATATATTGCCCACTAATTAAGCCAACAACATTGGACTATATGTGAATTAAACTTATATTACCATATCTATCTATCTATCTATCTATCTATCTATCTATCTATCTATCTATCTATCTATCTATCTATCTATCTATCTATCTATCTATCTATCTATCTATCTATCTATCTATCTATCTATCTATCTATCTGGAGACTACAGCATACATTGCATTTGTTATTGCCCCTGTTGTGTTGACTGTTACAGTACAGAACCAGTTTTGCAAAAAAAAAAAAAAAAAAAAAAATCATAAACATTCAAAATGTATAGTCATATGTAATATACTGGAAAAAATAACAAAAATGTTGTTAAAAGGAAACTTAAACTTCTTTATCTTTGTTTTTTGTTTTGTTTTCAGCAATAAATTGTGAAGTCTTCTTTAAAATGCTTAAATGCTCTTAAATTTTCTTAAATGCTTTGAAGCAAAGGCTTAAGTTGAAAACTGCAAGTCTGCACCTAAAAGGGATTTTTACTGTCATGTTTACAACACCAAAGGGATAAAAATACAATTAAAAAGATAAAGAAATGTAACATATAAAATGTGAAAATATATTTAAAAATATACATGTAATAATAATAATAATAATATAAAATAATATATAAGTTAAGACTGAACTCGCCCCAATAACCTGACAATTAATTTCTCTCTCCACAGTGCATTAGTAAACCACATCTGGAAAATACAGGTTACACCAGTGACACCAAGAGGGAAGACAGGAACAGAAGTCATATAATTCAAGATAATCCTCCTTTCTCCGTGCACTCCGTTTCTACTGATGAAAAGTGTTTCTACTCCACAGCATTTGTTCGTAGTGAAACTAATGATGGCCATCACAGTGGTGCAGTGGGTAGCATGATCACCTCACAGCAAGAAGGTCGCTGATTCGAGCTGTGGAGTTTGCATATTCTCCCCGTGTTGCCGTGGGGTTTTCTCCGGGTGCTCCGGTTATCCCCACAATCCAAAGACATGTGCTATAGATAAATTGAATAAGCTAAATTGGACGTAGTGTATGTGTGTCAAAGTGTATGGGTGTTTCCCAGTGTTGGATTCCAGCATCCGCTGTTTAAAACAGTTGGCAGTTCATTCCGCTGTGGCGGATGCTGTTGGGAAACCCAGTACTCTGATTCCTAAGTGTCATCCACACTGGCATCATAACATCATTTAAAACAATACAGTGAAACAGTCATCGCAATATCTCTAAAGAACATCACTTCACAGTCAGTGAAGGTGCAGACAATTGGCCAAGCAAAGTGTGACATAAATTAAGCAGAAAAGAAAAGCTGAACGAGCTTTGACATGAGTGTTAAGAAAGACTTTGTTTGCACTGCATCACTCTGTACTGTACAAGAAGAACCTTTTCCACAACAGGCTCTGCATGTCCGAGGTCTTGGATTAAAAAAAAAGCTCATCCGCATACAAACAAACATATGCATATGCCAGAGTGGGGCATCAATGCCACATCAGATTTCACATCCTCTCTTTCAAAGCAGAGGATTCTGGCTAGCTTTGAACCTCCCAGACACACGCGCACATATACAAGCACAGAGATGGGCATGTTATTATACCCTGCATACACATATTTTTTTCGCTCTCTCTTGCTCACACACTAACACACACGCAAGGGCTGGGAACCAGCCGGCTAGTCGCTTTGACACACTTCCTGTGCTTTGAAGCGGCCAGTGGAGAGATGGCTTTTCCCATCATCGCCTTTGAAGCCTGCATGAGGAGAATGTGTGTGTGTGTGTGTGTCTGTGTGTATACATGATATGGGGGAGGGATGGTTCTGACATTAATTCATTGCAATCATTTGTTTGTTTGTTTGTTACTTAGCTAAAAGTGATTCATCCATTGTGCATCTTTTTTTTTTTAGAACAGTGTTACAATACATGTCTCCTCATGGTTACACTCGTGATGATCAATCATTCAACTGTTTCATTCCAAACATGGTCTTAGAAACAACATAGGCATTCATATTCAATTGGCTTAAATCACCTGTGGACATTTCAGCAGTAGACGGGCGGCAAGAAGCGGACAAGGCCAGCAGCTGTGGGGTGTTCGGTGCACATGTGACCGTTGCTTTTTTCTTGTGGGACAATAGAGAGCTGGGTGTGTGAGAGGGCAGAGGGCAACAGTCCTGCGGTACAGTGCAGAGTCCTGGGACGGCTGCAGAACGGGGCTTTGTAAAGACCCAGCATGCCGTGTGTCAGAAGAGGGGGGTCTGGGACAGTTGTGTGTGCTGGGGGAGGGTGGTGAGAGACAGCAGGCTGGCATGTGTGTAGTGTGTGCCCGCTAGATTAGCACCATGACCTCGTTGTGCAATGAGAGCAGACACTGTCAGGAGATGGGCTTCTCATGCTACTAAGAGCCGTGCTGGGATTTGTATGTAAAATGTACTTCCAACAAAATAAATATACAACTAAAAATACAACAATGTGAAAACAGCAGTTAAGAAAGCATCTGATAATAGTGATGTGGAGGTTTGCACAACGTCTGGATTTCAGCACTTCAGGCAAAAGTCATGGTACATTTATTTATAATGAACTTTATATAGTAGACTCCTTAAAGTCCCAATGAACCAGAAGCTGCAACCATTATTTTTTTCATATTGTGACGCAGTTCCTAGAGAAATGGAATAATAAATAAGAAAACATTAGGCATGGCTTGTGTTTTTCTACTGCGAGCTGAATGGATAGTATAGTAGGCATTTCATTCAGAAAGATTGGGAAAAGTGTTTGGGGAGAGTTATTACAACCTAACAGACGCCTCCTCCTCAGCGTTTCTGTTTGTTGTCAAAACTGACAGTTTGAGCAGTGTGATTAAATATGTTTGCCACAGACATTTGCTAAGATATACGTAATCTGACAATTTTATTGAAAAAATACAAGAAGTGCATTTTCAGATTTCAATTAAAGATTAGGACAAACTTTTTTTTTTTTCTTAATGATATGCACAGATTATTGTTCACCAAAAAACTAGCAATGTGAGCTAACAAAATCATATGGTTAGCTTTGAGTTCTTGGGGACTTTAAATGCAACCAGCTTTACAGTACTGAACAAGAAAAACAGTTTCAGGGCTGCTTCCAATTAGAATTACAGTTCAGCTACTATTATAAAGCAATTTCTCATTGTGTAAAAGTTTACTTGTGAACATCTGATCTGACTGAAAGGAAAGTAACTGTGGAGGATTTCAAAGTAAAGTAAGGCGGAGCCTCAGAGCCACACCCATTGCAAATAATAGAGAACCAATGGTATTTCAAAGGTGTTTAGCAGTCAAAGCCAAACCTAATTTTGATTTGGCAAGCTGTTTCCGATTCTCGAGGCAAACTTCATTTTGGCTTGATTTTGTTTGAAATGATGTCAATAGAGACCCCATTTTTCTTCAAGCAGATGTAGAAGAATGTACACATTACTCTTTTCTATCGTGCTTTTACTGAGTCTATTCTATCCTTCGCTCTGGTGGAATGGGTTGGAGGTTGGTCTCTCAAAAACAGGAATAGACTGAGCCAGCTTATTAGGTGGTCTAGCAGGTTGATTGGTGAATCACAGCTGAGTATTGAATCCCTGTATAGTAGGCAGCTTTTATGGATTGCCCAGAACATTAGTAGTTGTAGCTCTCATCCTCTGTCTGAGGAGTTTATCCTGCTCCCTTCGGGTCGAAGGTTAGATGCTTTTTAGTAGGACAAAACGGTTCAGGAATAGCTTTGTCCCATCATCTATTGTCGCTCTGAATAAATTATCATCTTTTATAAGGTACTTTGTATGTGTATATGTGGGTATGTATATGTGTAATTTAATTGTTTGTATCAAATGAAAAACTTTGCTGCAAAAAGAATCTACCTACGGGTGCTAATAAAATCAACTCAACTCTCAACTCTTATGTAATTTTTGAGTGTGGAATCATGGAAGTCGTGGTCTTCATTACATCCTATGGGACTCCTGCAGAAATATATTGTAAGAAATTATAATGTCAGTCTAAAAAATGTACATTTTGTGCCTTTAAGTATACAGGATCTAGAAACTACCCACTCTACTTCACTATATTGTTTACTTTGAAATAACTTTTCAAGGGACGGTTGATATAAATGCTCAGCATTTAGCAGTACACCCCATTTAGAAAATACATTTGTTATCCATTTCTCAGTGAATATAGGTAATATATATTGGTGCATTTGAACAAAACAGTTAAACTCTCCTGAATTAAACATATATATTTATTAAAATAATATTTTAGTCACAGAACATCTTTAGAAATCGAAAGATAATACATTTAAATTCATGCAAAATATTGCAAAAAAAAAAAAAAACTACAAACTACAACATTTCAACAAAATTGTATATATTTTTTGTTTCTTTTTATTTTTCCTCTTTTTGAACCATTATTGTAGGTCTTTTTGTTAGATAAGCTCCAGATTTGGCTTCAGTACTGACTAATCTAATGTATTTGCACAAATATAATATTGTAAAGCATCTTATAGAAACAAAATAACTTAAATGAGAGGTTTGGGAAAGGTGTACTTATTTATGCACTGTGTGTGTGTGTGTGTGTGTGTATATATATATATATACACAGTATATATACACACACACACACACACACACACACACACACACGCACACAAATCTGTATCTTTTTCTAAATACTACTCACCTTTTACCATGGACAGATGTTTTTCTTCAAAATATCTTCTATGTGTTTTTTTGTTTTGTTTTGTTTTGTTTTTTTGCAGAGAATAAAGTCAATTCAATCTTGAATGAAATGACGGTCAGTATATGATGACATAATTTGCATACATACATTTTTGCATCCACAAAATAATACTACTCAACAGGTGCTTATGCTCAAACATGATCAATATGCTCAAATATGATTTTGGATATCAGTAGATACATTTGGAAATGTTTTAGGTAAAGTACTCCTTTAAGAAAAATACATATCCTAATTTTAAAACCAACCTTGATAAAAATTAGAACAAATGAATGCACTGAAGATGAATTGAAGCCCAATATAATATATGCTGCGCTCTAGGAGGAAAAGCATCTTACTGATAAGCTTCTTCTTTTAAAAGGTTCATCCTGTAATTAAAAGGATGCTGATGTGGTGTTTTATCTTATGGGCTCCTGGTGTAAAAAGGGGGAAACTGTGGCGTCCCACTTAAGAATGCTGTTTTATCTGATGAGGCACACACAAACATCCGGACGCATACACATACTCAAACACATGTAGAGCGAATCATAATCAGGCATCGCAGCCGAGAGTGTTTAACACCAGACGCTAATTCTAGATATAATGCAAGTGCACTTACACTCAAAAAAATAACTCATTGGATGAACTCAATTTAATTGAGGGCAGGATTTCCATCTAATGTAAAACCCAACAGTCAACTTTATCAAATGAAATGAGTGTAGTTAACTTAAAATTGACTGAAAGTTAATTCTACTCATTTGAAAAGAGTTTTGAACTCAGTGTTGAAGGTAAATAGTTAATTAAATATCTCATTACTTCAACTCAAATTGAATAAGTTCACAGTACTCATATAGATTAGATTTTAAATCAAATGGTTTGTAGCAATTGGTTTCCTCAAACGGTTTGAGTTGTCTTAACTTATTGGGTTTTACAGTACTCAGTTGGTTTGAGTTCTCTTCATTTATTGGGTTTTACTGTGCTCAAATTGCTTCATTTACTCAAATGGATTAAGTTCACAGTACTCATTAGGATTAGTTTTTTAAACTCAAATAGTTTGTTGCAATCGGTTTCCTCAAACGGTTTGAGTTACCTTAACTTTTTGGGTTTTACAGTGTAGCACCAACTAAAAAAACTGTTTACACAATTAAATGCAATTGAGTTGGTCCAACATGATTTTATCAAATAAAAGTTTAAATACATTTGTATATTTATTTAATAGTCTCAAAGGTCTGATAATATCATGTATGTCTATTATGTGACATACATTTCTAAGTCTCTTAGTTTTTTTAAAGTTATTTTAAATGAACTTAGAGTCATTTTTAAGCATGTTAAGAGTTACATATACAGTTGATTGGAACTGATCTCAGAACTAATTTTAGGACAGTTATTGCTCACTGAGCAAAGCAACAAACTGCAGTTTTGCTAATTAAGCTGCCAGCACCAAAAGCATGGATGCTTCTGCAAGGTGGTAATCTCAAAACTCAAAGCATTACATAAAACTCTTCTAAATCTTCAAACTAAAGTGAAGATTAAACTCTAATATGTCTTTCTATTAACTTTAAATACCTAAGATTACTTTTATTGTCAACATTTCCCTCTCTTAATCTTCAACCCCACGCAAAGCATGCTGGGAACTACAAATCCCTTAACCAGGTAGTTGGGCTAACACAATTCCTTCATGCTGTCCCAACACGAAACACTTAAGTTAATATAATGGTTTGAAATGTAAGTGGACTGAACATAAAACAAATATCTAAAGATATCTGTCTAAAGAAATCACAAGAATTGTGTTGTTTCAGCTCATTTTAAACAGGTAGTTTGAACAAGCAGCAGTAATCATTGTACTTACATGTACTTTAAAAGTTCAAACTTTTAAGATTTTTAAGTGCTTTAATCTATTCAAGACAGTTTTCAGATGTAAACGTAACAGAAAATGTGACTGTAACTTGGCCTCATCCCACATGCATACACATTAATCTGACTACAATTAGCACAAGGAAATAGTTTAATGTGTCCTTCATGGGCTTTTGCTTCATTCGCAGTAGGTCACAGAAACGCAGATTAGCTTCTATAATCAACACGCTCTGTGAGATTTGAGTTCACAAAGTAAATATGCCACTGTCATACTGATCTAAAACCAGTTCTCAAGCTAAAATCATTTTGTAGCATTACTAGGAAAGTCACGAATCTGATCACAGGGCGGTGTAAAAGTAAAACTTCTCCCAAAGTGGTTATCTGAGTGTGTCCCCTCTCTGTGCTATCTGTGCCCTGCACTGGCTGGTTTTGAAGCAGTTGGGGGTTTTTGCCCCATCCAAAATGAGGACACAATTAGAGCGCTGAGCGGAGAACAGTGGGGATCCCTCTTTGAAGTGCGGATCAAATAGAAGAGCCGCATGGTTTTGTTCAGAATGACAGAGCTGGCAAACTCACCACAGCACGGCTAATAGAGAGAGCGCTTTATGATGCTCGTTAATTATCCTTTCTGTCACAGGCCACAGAGAAGAGGAAAGAAAGGAGAAAGGAAGGAAGAGAAGGACAGAGTATGAAAGAAGGCTACTGTAATGGCATAGTGGGTGGATGTAGGTGAGTGCATGCGGGGACCACTGGAGACGGGAAACAGGAGAAAGATAGACATGACGATGAAATAAATGTTGGTTAGTAAGAGTTTAAACACAGTTTGTGGGTTGTTTTGAATGGAGCAGATGGTCAGAGCAGGGGACAAAGATGGTAAACCAGAAATAATGACAACAACCAGGACCAAACAGGAAGCAAAAGTTGAGGGAAGAAACAAAGCAAAGAGAATAGGAAGCTGGAGATAAACAGTTTCCTGAGATAAGAGGTGCCACCAAGACAAATCGAGGCTTTAAAGTGTGAGACGCTCCCCGGGGGCCGCTGCACTGTAAACCTTTAACCACGGCTTCACAGACAAATCCTGCGCCTGATCCAAACACTGGCCATCCTAAAGCAACCCCTCCCTCTCTCTCTCTCTCTCTCTCTCTCCCTCTCAGCTTATTGCTCCCTTAAGTGACATGAATCCTTCAGCAGTTTAAAATTGTATAGAAATTGAAAATAGCAAAAAAGATAAAAGTGTATCTTCAGTGAAAAACACACACAAAAACACACAACACAATGTCTATAAGTAATTGCTAAAAATGATAGAATTCTTGGATTCACACTGATCTAAAAACAGCAGAAATTAACCAGATGACTGTGGTGACTTCAGTTGTATTAAAATTTATTTTATAGTCCATGGTAAAGCCAAAATTGCAGTCATTTCTCCATGTTACTGTGCTCATGCATTATACAACTTCTGTCCTCAACGTAAGCCCAATCCCAATTATATTTTTTACCCCTACCCTTTCCCCTTGGCCCTTGAAACAGAGTGTGAATTCGGGTAGAACATGGAAACTTTACACAGAAATGCCGACTGACCCAGCTGAGGCTTGAACCAGCGACCTTCTTGCTGTGAAGCGACGGCACTACCTTCTGCGCCACCGCGTCACCCCATAACAATATAATGTGGCAAAAAGATCGTAACTATACTGTGGCCATATTCATCCATGTAAACACACGAAAACAACATTAATATTATACCAGACACTGTAAAAAGGTCATTTACAGCCACTAGACTTTTCCAACAGGGTATTCGAGTGTCATTGAGTGACAGATGTGATATTTTGTGGGACTGCTCTACAGGAGTTATTATTAGGGATTATAGATAGCGAAATGAAGCTTTTTTTATTTTAGCTATTTTTTAAAGCATGACGGAAAAACACGATCACTGTTATGAGTGTATTGAAACATATGCTTGTTTGTTGTAAAAATTTATAATAATACCAAAAAATACTAATTTGTGCATCTCCTGACTCCCGTATGCAGCCATGTTGCTGTTGTAGCTGGGATATTCTGGAATTTTTTATACAGTACCCCTTGGTTTCGAGTGTGGTCCTATCTAGCCCTTCCCCCTAACCCTACCCGTTCAAGCTAAAGAGAATTGGGACAGGGAAGGGCTAAGGGGTAGAACTGGGATTGGGCCTAAGTCTGTTTATGCGAGCAGAGAGTATACAGTAGGCTGACCAATTTTTGTGTCCATATGGACTTACTGTATCCAAAGACATAGGAATACAGTAAATTTGTGAATTATTTTAAAGCTTAAATCTTGTTTATGTATAAAATATTCAGTTATCTGCTGCTGAGAAACCCGAAAATGTGAAAAGGGTCCATAGCGTTTTGTTTTTATCACCGCTCTGCCAGTGAGAGTAGTTGAGATCAAGCACATCAAATGAAAAACAAATGAAAAGCGTCTTAAAGGGGGCGGGGCATTTCTTCAAAACATGAATAGTACATAGGCTACAGCACATGATGTGAAGTAATTAAAGAATTGCATTATCTGCATAACAACTTTTGTTTACCTTTTTCTATTCTTGATTTTTTAATATAGAAAAATGCATTTTTTGTAGATCTACTTTAAAATAGACACATACTTTGAAAAGCTCTACACAAATAACATGAACTGAATTGAATTATGGATAGTAATTAGGGGAAGTTATTTTCAGTTATGGTTTATAAAGAGCATTCAGACTCAGTGCATGCACACTGAATATATCTATTCAACCTCATGGTCAAATGAGTAAACTATGAAAGACTTGCACTCACTCTCATAGAAAGGAATGCAGAAATGAATAACTTTACCTCTGCCTTTATAGTTGCTATGACATCTGACATTTATCAATATATCTAATTTTGACTAAGTTTGTATGAGCACTGTTAGTCTAATGTGCTTTATGTGCAGTGTGCTTTTTAAAGACTAATATTTGATCTTTCACCTTTTGAAGAAGAAGCCTGTTGTCCTTAGAGTCAAACAGAGGATGGCCATCAATCCTAGATAAATGAAGAAAGACATTGAGGCCTATATGTACACTGCATGTAAAACCAATTATTATGACGAGATTATTCAGAGGAAAAGAAATATTATAACAAACTCCTTTAGACACATTCAACTCTTAATTGTGATTTAAAAAAAGACAGAGTTAAACAAATACTAATCGGGTGTGTAATTTTTAAAGTTAAATATGCATACATACAGTGCTTAGTGTTACCAGGGATGTGACACTGACAACAGGGTGCGGATCCAAATGCAGGGCTTTATTAAAGGGATGGTCAGGCAAGCAATGATCAACACAGGACAAACAGATGTAAGAGAGCAATCCAGAGTCGTAGTCAATATAACAGGCAGAGGGTCACAAGGCTGGCAGCAGACATGGAGAAACAGACAATCAAGGCGAGGGTCAAAAACACGGCAAAAACAAGACAAAGGAAATGCGTTGAAATGTCACTGAAACAGATAAAAATACTCTGCAACTGGAGTAAGTGTGTGTGCTGGTTATGTACTGTGTGTAATCAGTTCTTGAGCAGCTTCAGCTGTGGGATGTAATCAGTGATGATCTGGAACCGGTTGTGTGTGTTGTGAGACTGGGTGTTGTAGTCCAAAACCTGGCGGATTTGTAGTCCATATGAATGTGTGTGTTTACCAGCAATCTCTGGCTGTAGATCGCCGGTGATCGTGACACTTAGCATAAATGAGTACACCCCCTTTTGAAAATAAATATTTTTATCCATTTCTCAATAAACATAACCAGAAATTGATGGTATATTTAAATAATGTCTTGATTATGTCTATTAAAATAAGTGTTTAATAACCTAACATCTTTAGAAATAGTAAGATAATACACTGAAATTCAAAAGAGTCATTGCAAAAAAATTCAAACTACAAAATGTGAAAAAGAAACAAACAAATAAATAAATAATATATATACAGTACAGTTGAAGTAAGAATTAATAATTAAATGAGGATTAATTTTATTATTGAACAACAACCATGTTCTCAATGAACCCAAAAAACTCATTAATATCAAAGCTGAATATTTTTGGAAGTAGTTTTTAGTTTCAGCTATTTTAGGAGGATATCTGTGTGTGCAGGTGACTATTACTGTGCATAATTATTAGGCAACTTAACAAAAAACAAATATATACCCATTTCAATTATTTATTTTCACCAGTGAAACCAATATAACATCTCAACATTCACAAATATACATTTCTGACATTCAAAAACAAAACAAAAACAAATCAGTGACCAATATAGCCACCTTTCTTTGCAAGGACACTCAAAAGCCTGCCATCCATGGTGAACAGATCAAAACACTGACAGAATCCATCAACATTGCGTGCAGCAGCAACCACAGCCTCCCAGACACTGTTCAGAGAGGTGTACTGTTTTCCCTCCTTGTAAATCTCACATTTGATGATGGACCACAGGTTCTCTATGGGGTTTAGCCAGGTGAACAAGGAGGCCATGTCATTAGTTTTTCTTCTTTTAGACCCTTTCTTGCCAGCCACGCTGTGGAGTACTTGGACGCGTGTGATGGAGCATTGTCCTGCATGAAAATCATGTTTTTCTTGAAGGATGCAGACTTCTTCCTGTACCACTGCTTGAAGAAGGTGTCGGTCACACTTTATTTTGACGGTCCGTTTGTTGAATTTAAGTTACATTGCAACTAATTATCATTAGATTATAAGTAGACTGTTAGGTTGGGGTTAGGGTTGGGGTTGGGGTTAGGGTTAGTGTAAGTTGACATGTAATTGCAAAGTTTCTTATAGTCAGTTAAATGTCTGTTGAAGGACTGTTAAATGTCAGTGTCAACAGATATTAAGTAGACAGTCTACTAATACTCAAATGGACCATCAAAATAAAGTGTTACCAAGGTGTCTTCCAAAAACTGGCAGTAGGACTGGGAGTTGAGCTTGACTCCATCCTCAACCCGAAAAGGCCCCACAAGCTCATCTTTGATGATACCAGCCCAAACCAGTACTCCACCTCTACCTTGCTGGCGTCTGAGTCGGACTGGAGCTCTCTGCCCTTTACCGATCCAGCCACCGGCCCATCCATCTGGCCCATCAAGACTCACTCTCATTTCATCAGTCCATAAAACCTTAGAAAAATCAGTCTTGAGATATTTCTTGGCCCAGTCTTGACGTTTCAGCTTGTGTGTCTTGTTCAGTGGTGGTCGTTTTTCAGCCTTTTTACTTTGGCCATGTCTCTGAGTATTGCACACCTTGTGCTTTTGGGCACTCCAGTGATGTTGCAGCTCTGAAATATGGCAAAACTGGTGGCAAGTGGAATCTAGGCAGCTGCACGCTTGACTTTTCTCAGTTCATGGGTAGTTATTTTGCGCCTTGGTTTTTGGTTTGGTTTTTCCAGACGCTTCTTGCGACCCTGTTGACTATTTTGAATGAAACGCTTGATTGTTCGATGATCACGCTTCAGAAGCTTTCTAAGAGTGCTTTTTTTAAGAGTGCTGCATCCCTCTGCAAGATATCTCACTATTTTTGACTTTTCGGAGCCTGTCAAGTCCTTCTTTTGACCTATTTTGCCAAAGGAAAGGAAGTTGCCTAATAATTATGCACACCTGATATAGGGTGTTGATGTCATTAGACCACACCCCTTCTCATTACAGAGATGCACATCACCTAATATGCTTAATTGGTAGTAGGCCTTCGAGCCTATACAGCTTAGAGTAAGACAACATGCATAAAGAGGATGATGTGGTCAAAATACTAATTTGCCTAATAATTTTGCACTCCCTACTGATTTTTCCTGTTAATTCAAATTTTATTTTATATTTTCTACTGGACTTATTTTTGGACTGTGATTCTAAGTCCTTTAGATTAGTTCCAGTTTGGCTTTGGTACTAACTAATCTAATGTATATGCCCAAAAATTTACTATTAAAAAGCATCCTATAGAAAATATTAATTTCAAAGAGAGATCTGTGAGGGGTGTGCTCGTTTAAGCCAAGCTCTGTATATATAGAATTTCAGTTTGTAGCTCTTTGCAGTGGCAGCAATGCCACTTTAACTTGTTATAAGTATAACATCAAATTTCTGTGCAAGGCACAGTTGCTGCCTAAAACGGAAAGCCTATTTTTGTAGGTGTGCAGCCACTACAAGCAACACTGTTAAACGTGCTTAAAAATACATTTTCCAACATGTTGGTGCAACAGAGAATAAGGTTACGGTACTGCTGACAGAAAAGATTAAAGCTGGAATAATATACTGTAAGTCTTTTCAAACAAATTTTAAAAGGCATTAAATGTTTAATGATTTGAGCTGTCAGCTCGATCTCTGCTACGGAGTAGGCCAGTACCTGTGTGAATCTTCATATCCATAATCCAACAGCAGAGAGAAGCTCTGGCTAGAATGTTCTACCTTGCAGTTTTATTTATTAACAGCTAGAGCACAGAAAGTGACACTGCAGCTTCAAAGTTAGATTTCTTTCTTTAGACTAACACCAAATGCACATCTTACCAGAAAATGGAAAACACGCTGAGTCACTGAGTACTAGGAAGGTGATTAGTGTACAAGAGTAAAATAAAAGAATTCACCAAGTGCAATTGGCATGCTGAATGCAGGAATGTCCATCAGAACTGTTGCCTGTAAATTGAATGCTCATTTCTCTGCCATAAGCCATCCCCAAAGGCGTTTCAGAGAATTTGTCAGTACATACAAATGACCTCATAGCAGCAGTCCACGTGTAATCACTCTAGACCAAGACCTCCCCATTCAGTATCTCCACCTCAAAGGTGGTCAGGGAGCCACAAACATACAGCTGCTGCAACAATTGGTTTGCATAACCAGTGAATTTCTGCACACATTGTCAGAAACTGTCTCAGGGAAACGTATCTGCAGGCTCGTTGTCTATATTGGGATCTCGGCCTGACTGCAGTTCTTCATCGTAACTGACTTGAATAGACAAATGCTCAAAGTGGATAGCATCTGGCACTTTGGAGAGGTGTTCACTGATGAATGTCAGTTTTCACTTTACAGGGCAGATGGCAGACTGTGTGTATTGCATTGTGTGGGTGAGCGGTTTGCTGATGTCAGCATTATGAATCGAGTGGGCCACAATTACGGTGGGGTTATTGTATGGGCAGGCATATGTTATGGACAACGAACACATCTGCATGTTGTTGATGGCATTTTGAATGCACAGGGAAATGTAACAACACCCTGAGGTACACTTTTGTGCCACTCATTAACAAACATCACCTCATTTTGCAGCATGATAATGCATGGCCACATGCTGTAAGGATGCATACACAATTCCTGGAAGATGAAAACATCCCAGTTCTTGCATGGCCAGTATACACACTGGACATGTAACCTATTGAGCATGTTTGGTATGCTCTGAATTGGTATGAATGACACTGTGTTTCTGTTTCTGTCAATATCCAGTAACATTTAATTGCTATTAAAGAGGAGCGGACCAACATTCCACAGACCACAGTCAACAACTTGATTGACTCTTTGTGAAGGAGATGTGTTGCACTGTGTGAGGTACATAAATGGTGGTTACACCACATACTCACTGGTTTTCTGACTAAAACAAAAGTGTTGCTTTTGTATTTTTTTAAATATTTTTTGTTAAATCTTTATAACATGCTCCTATATTCATAGCAGAAAATATTCTAAGAAAAAGTTTAATTTAATATTTATTACTGTCATGTTTGACATTTAAAGTGATTTACATACTACCCGTCAGCTTCAACAACAACCATCAGCTTCAATTAATTAAAGCATCTTACTATCTTTGAGTAACTAACTTTAAAAAGTTGTTTTGACCAAGACCATGGGAAGATGTGCAAACTATTTACCAAAAACTAAATAAATGGACAAAAAAGATTTGAGAGCATATTTAACTTCTTAAAAATACAATTATGAAGTACCAAGAGAGACGACAAACTAGTATAACCGTGTAGGAAACATTCTGGAAAAGCAAATATTTATGAGCACAGAATGTTGAATTGATATACACCAGCTTCACTTTCCCATATTCTCATTCTGCACTTAACCTCCTAGGGCTTGAGTGTCCACATACGTGGACAGCACATTTTAGCTGTTAAGTGGCTATTTAAAATACTCTGAATGTTTTATATTTTGTTACAGACATACAGTGTCATCCTGCAACTGTTTTGCAGCATATGAAATGCCCCAAACCCTATTTTAAACTGTCCAAAATGGGAAAAAAATTTGTTTTTACTCTCTGATTGTCAAAGCAAGTAAAAAAAAAATTTATATGTTATATATGCATTAAAAACCATTCAGGAAAAAGTGTTTTATGTAAATTGGGACCACGAGTCCACATATATGGACATAATTTTTCTCTAAAAGTACATCATATCAAAAGATGATACTTAGATTTTTATTCTAATTAGGTTCCAGTAAGCCCAAATAGCAAAGAGAAATAAAAAATGCATGTAAAAAAACACCTTGGGCCTTAAGAGTAAGTTCTGACTCTTTTCTCCTCTGTATTTCTACAGCCTTGTTAAAGCTGAAGGGTATATGACACTGTGGCATGCGTGTTGATCTGAGACCTTGTCCTTTGCAAAAGGAAGTTACAATTTCCTCTAGGATTTAATCAAAACGCCTGGCAGGATCTCTCACCTCTAGCCAGAATCCCTGCACCGCCTGACACATTCAGCAGATGTGTGTGTTCCTTTGCTTGCGTGCGGACTCACCTTCCCTTTTCAGAAAGCACTTGACTATTTGTGAGTGTGTGAGCGTGCACATGCTCTACTGTCATGGCCTTGTGTGTGTGTTCAGAAGACCTTGAGGAAGAAAAACAGGCTGCTGTCTCACGCACTGGGTAGACTGGATCAGCCCTGTTTGACTAAATACATGGGCACATTCAGCTGTGCTCCATCTAATAGCATAACAGTGGTATTATTTAATAATAAAAAAAATGTATTCTGACCAACCTGTGCAAATTTACATTTTTCAACAATACACCATTTTTTAACTCAACAATAGTCCAAAATATTACTTGTTTAACTTTAGGCGGTTCATTCCACTATATGGCAACCCCTGACAAGTCAGGCACTACACTGAATTGAGTGAGTGAGTGAGTGAGTGTTTATGACTTTACTGTTATTCTATTGAAGGAAAAGAGTGCTTTCAGATTTAATCTAAAATATCTTAATTTGTGTTCTGAAGGCTGACAACATATTAATTTGGGTGTACTAAGTTTTTTTTTTTGTTAGATTAGTCAGAGTTTTGTATTTGGTACTGACTAATCTAATGTATACTGTATGTACAAATATATTATTGTAAAGCATCCTATAGAAAATATTCATTTAAAAAGAGAGATCTTTGAGAGATGTGCTCAATTAATAAGTGATTAATAACCAGTGGTGGAAAGAGTACTGAAAAAATCATACTCAATTAAAAGTACCATTACTTGCCTAAAAATGTAGTGCAACTATAGAGTAAAAGTATCTGTTGTAAATATTACTCAAAGTATGAGTAAAAAGTAGCCCTTTTAAAAGTACTCAAAGGTAGTGAGTAGTGAGAATTACGCTGGGAAAGGTGGATGTATTTACATGTAAGGGCGTACTCACACTATGCTATCCGAACCGTGCCCGGGCCTGTTTCCCGTATCATTTGAGAAGTGTGAGTGCTCTGAATCGGGTTCAGGCACGGTTCACTTGGCCGGCCCTGGCCCGGTTGGAAGAGGTGTGCCAGATCGCAGTTTACTTGGGCTTTGGCCCGATACGCTTATGTGTGAGTGCAAAACGCGCCTGAGCCCAAAACTGAAAGCGAGACGTGACTTTTAAGGGACTGTTTGATATGGATTTATTAACAATTCATACTGTTCAATTAAAGCAAACTGTCGTAGTTTATTAAAGACGCAAACCCCTCACTGCACGACAGCTGCACCTTCAGCAAATCTCCTAATTCCTGCAGCACGAGGACTTTATGATTGTTTATGAGCGTCAAAAGTGGCTGATCTGTTCGGCGAAATATTTTACTGCATCCCAAACCACTATAATGATATAACTAAAGCTATGTCCACTGTGCAGAGCGAGAGCGCTTCTTACTGAACAGTGCATCATTGATGACGTAAGCATGCCCAGGCCCGAATGTAATGTGAGTGCGGGCCGTCGGGGGAGACAGGAGGGGGGACAAGCGTGCTTTGGCCCGGTTCAAGGCAACTGTACATAGTGTGAGTACGCCCTAATTTGTTCGTGTGTGTGTAAACGTAACATTCTGTAGTGCATTTAGTTATTGTTTAATGGCATTTTGGTCATCATACAGTAAACATCCGTCATCTCCTCATCAGTGACATTCAGTCTAAACAGTCTCTGGGTCATTGCGAGTAAAGTATCTTCTTGGACACTTTTAACGCTTCCAAACAGTTTTCTGCATGTCTTAAGGTGGTTCAGTATGATGTGATTTACTTTATATGTGCTATTCGATTGGACAGGAATCGCAGGACTGATTTTTCTAATACCCATAGACAAGACATAACAAAAGCAGTGACTGCAGGTTGAAGGAAAGTAGAGTAGTAAAAGTACCAATACAGCACAAAAAATGTACTCAAGGAAAAGTAAAAGTACATATTTATAAAACTACTCAGTAAATTACAATTTCTGAGAAAAACTACTCAATTACAGTCATTTGAGTATTTGTAATTTGTTACTTTATACCACTGTTAATACTCTGAATTATAATTCAAATGTAAAATATTTTAATATATTTTTAAACAATATTTATTCCTCTGATGACAAATGCTTCAAGAAGTCAATATGCTGATCTCTAGAAATACTTCTTGCTGAAACATTTGAAAAATTCTACATTTGAACAGTACCTTTAATGAACCGAAAGAACAAAACATCAGCATCATTGATTTAAAATATAAATATTTTGCAATATTAATCTTTAGATAAATTCTTTGTCACTTTCAATCATTTTAGTGCTTCTTAATTCTTTTTTTTTTCACAATTAATATACCCTGCAATAGTGTCGCATACGTAGCATATGTAATATGTACAATACAGCTATATGTAATATTGTTTTTGGAAAATCTGAATGGAACATTTGGCACTGGGCTAAAAGTATGGCAGGAATTTACACAAGGCAACAACAACAGTGACTAGAGGAAGTTCCTAATTTTAACCTAGTACATAATGTTAAACTCACTCACTCTGCTGCTGTGGTTTAATACATAAAACAATCATATTTTGCTTTTTTATGGATATCTATTTTTGTCAGGCCCATTAATACATTTTTTCTTATGGTTTACAGTGTTATTTGACTTAACCTTTTCTATAGACCATTTCAATGTGGTGATGTCACTGGCCCATGAACATTTCCTGCTTGTTATCAAACTATTTCATAACTATAACAAGAGGCAATTTAATCATAACTTAATATTAAAACAGCTGTCATAATATTATTTATCAATATATGGCTCTTCTTAAATTCTCGGAAGCTATACATTTTTTTTTTTTATATAATTTTTTGGGGGTTTTCACCTTTATTAATAGGACAGTGGAGATGTACAGACAGGAAAGTGTGGGGAGCAAAGATAGGGGAAGGATCGGCAAAGGACCTCGAGCCGGGAATCGAACTCAGGTCACCGTGAGCACCTCGGCGCTATGTGTCGACGCACTAACCACTAGGCTATTGGCGCTGATGGAAGCTATAAAAATTTTAAATGTAAAACAGAAAATTTGTTGGGACCATTGTTTTTGTTTACATCCCTCAAAATTGTCTATATGCAGAAAAATCATAAGTATACATTTATTTTAATGCATGTTACCCATGCATGTTTCATGATAATCTTTAATGAATCATTAATAATAATACAAACATAAGACACAATTCTCAGCATGCTAAAAGTTTGGGATCAAATCATGACATTAAATTTCACCGTTGCTCATGTTCATTCAATTTGTAAAGGCTTACATATTATATAACAATTTACCTTAATAATAATAAAAAAAAAAACATACTGAGGGCTTCATGTAAAACATCTTTTGATTAAAGCATATGTTTTACGCAGCAGATTCTCCTTCCAGCTGCAACCCCAATAATGGAAAACACCAATAAACTCTTACATTCACACTCTCATACACTACGGCCAATTTACTTTATTCAATTCACCTCTAGCACATGTCTTTTGCACTGTAGGGGAAACTAGAGCACCCGGAAAAAACACACATGAACACGGGGAGAACATGCAAACTCCACACAGAAATGCCAACTGGCCCAGCCGAGACTCAGACCAGCGACTTTCTTGCTGTGAAGCAACAGTGCTAACCACTGAGCCACCGTGTCGCCCTTCAAATTAGTTATTATAGAGAAAAACTAAGAATTTAAATAATTTCTCATGTCAGTGAAATAAGAAAAGACGAGAGGCACAGAGACACAAAGGAGACAATGAAAAGAGGGAAGGTTTGGAATGACAGATGTGTGAGCATAAGAGGAAGCAAAGGTCTAGTGAACCAGCTGTTTCATGGCCTAAGAGAATCATTAATTCAGTACGTTTTGTTCTTCAATGGACAACAGACAACAGACAACAGAACTTCATAATGAATAACCAAGCAAGTGTTACTGTGTGTCTCAATTAATGCTTCAGACAGTAATGGGGAACTTTCCTGCTCACTGTAATACTCAACCTTCAACAAAATCAGCATTTCACTGTTTTGAATGGTACTTTCTTTTACAGATGAATAAATTTAAAAAAAAAATCAAACGGTATTATCCATGTGAACATAAAATTAATATGCCAATTTGAAATAAATAGCATATCTACACTCACCGGCCACATTATTAGGTACACCCTACTATTACCGGGTTGGACCACCTTTTGCCTCCAGATCTGCCTTAATACTTTGTGGCATCGATTCAACAAGGTACTGGAAATATTCCTCAGAGATTTTGCTCCATATTGACATGATAGCATCACACAGTTGCTGCAGATTTGTTGGCTGCACATCCATGATGCAAATCTTCCGTTCCACCACATCCCAAAGGTGCTCTATTGGATTGAGAGCTGGCAACTGTGGAGGCCATTTGAGTACAGTGAACTCATTGTCATGTTCAAGAAAACAGTCTGAGACGATTCACACTTTATGACATGGCGCGTTATCCTGCTGAAAGTAGCCATCAGAAGATGGGTACACTGTGGTCATAAAGGGAGTGACATGATCAGTAACAATACTCAGGTAGGCTGTGGCGTTGATGTGATACTCAATTGGTACTAATGGGCCTAAAGTGTGCAAAGAAAATATCCCCACCCCATTAAACCACCACCAGCAGCCTGTACCATTGATACAAGGCAGGATGGATACATGCTTTCATGTTGTTGATGCCAAGTTCTGACCCTATCATCCGAATGTGGCAGCAGAAATTGAATCTCATCAGACCAGGCAATGTTTTTCCAATCTTTTATTGTCCAATTTTGGTGAGCCTGTGCGAATTTGAGTTACTGTTGCTTTTCTGTCAGCTGGAACCAGTCTAGTTATTCTCCTCTGACCTCCGGCATTAACAAGGCATTTGCGCTCACAGGACTGCCACTCACTAGATATTTTCTCTTTTTCGAACCATTTTCTGTAAACCCTAGAGATGGTTGTGCGTGAAAATTCCAGTAGATTAGCAGTTTCTGAAATACTAATACCAGCCCGTCTGGCACAAACCACCATTCCACATTCAAAGTCACTGAAATCCCCTTTCATCCCATTCTGATGCTTGGTGTGAACTGCAGCTGATCGTCTTGACCATGTCTACATGCCTAAATTAAAATGTATCTCTTTATGTCTGTCAGGTTTTTTGTTTTTTTACAAAAATTTAATCAATAAAAAGTAAATATCTAAACTTCACTGGATTCTCAAAGTGTCAGCAAAACCTAATACCTCCACATCACCTCTTTACAAAATGAAGTGTGTCTCTTTAGTTAAGTCTGACCATAGCTTTCTAAATCAAAAAGCTGGGTTTTTGCTGATGCAAGCTGTGAGAAAATCTGGAGTTGTCTGAGTATGTTAATCTTTGATTAATCTGAGGAGAGGGGAGAAAAGTGTCTTGGTCTTGTTTAGCATTTTCCATTCAGCCAACATTGTCTTAAATAGCCTAAAGCAGTATATATTTTATAACACAAACTTTTTGCACAAGTATTTAAGCATGGTCACAAGAGAGAAAGAGAGCGCAACATCCGCCACGTAATACTGTTGCATACATCACGCCATGGACATTACATCAAGATGCCTACTGGTTTAAAAAGGCCTAGATTAACAGAAAATGGCCAAATGAGAACGTTTTTGTCAAAAACTACAGCAAAACAACTTGTCAAGAAGAAAATAAAAAAAAGAAGCCATGCAAACTGAATAAATACAGGAATGGAGAAAAAAGAGCGCTTTATTATCAGCTGTCAGTCAGCGCCTGCTCTTTTTTTCTGGTCATTGCGCCTTTTGCCGTGTGCTGTGTAATTGCAGTCAATCATGTACGAGTCACATTTAAAAGATGATAAATGCAAGCAGGTCATCAAAAAAAATCCGACACTGTCAGAAAATCCGAATTGACCATCAAGGTCTGCAATGTAAAAACTCTGAAATGCTATAGGAGAAAAGCCTGTCAGTAGAGTTTGCTATTTTCTATTTGAATATTAACTAATATTTTGCAGTGTTTGCATGTTCATTGCATAGAATTCAATTTAAACTAATATAAAACTATTGCATACATAAAATTATGGGAATAATTATGGAAATTGAATACATAAAAAATGGAAGTAAATTCATTACATTTAAAGTTAAGTTAATTTAAAAACACCTAAATTGTTTTGCATTTTGTGATTGTTTTTTTTTAATAAAAATCTATTTTCCATTCATATATTAGCAAAATATTTGAATTCTAAGATTATTCCATTGATATTCATGATTAAGGATTTCTTTAAAATAGTGTAAAAATCTCGTCTCATTCTCGTAAACCCAATCTCGTGTCTCGTCTCGTCTCGTGGAGTAGGAGTCTCGTCACACCCCTAGTTAATGGTAATGTAATGCATACGATCTCAGACGTGGCCATTCTGATGATTCACAAAATACATTTTCAACATCTGCTGAACTCATTTGAGCGGTTAAATTTTAAATCATGTAAATAAGCAAAAAAAAAAAAAAAAAAAGTATAAATAAATAAATCCATATATATATATATATATATATATATATATATATATATATATATATATATATATATATATATATATATATATATATATATATATATATATATATATATATATATATATAAACAGGGGTTTTATCATTTCTTGAAAAATGTTTTACACCATGTAATCACACATGAAAGTGTTTGACAATATATAGAAACACAGCATCAACTTTAAATATAATGCTTTAATTATAATAAATAAATAAATACTGTAAATAAATAAATAAATACTGTAAATAAATAAATAAATACTGTAAATAAATAAAAAGGGGCAACCCAGTGGCGCAGTAGGTAGTGCTGTTGCCTCACAGCAAGAACGTCGCTGGGTCGCAGGTTCGAACCTCGGCTGGGCTGGGTCAGTTGGCGTTTCTGTGTGGAGTTTGCATGTTCTCCCTGGGTTCGCGTGGGTTTCCTCCGGGTGCTCCGGTTTCCCCCACAGTCCAAAGACATGCAGTACAGGTGAATTGGGTAAGCTAAAATTGTCCATAGAGTATGAGTGTGAATGTGTGTGTGGAAGTTCCCAGAGATGGGTTGCGGCTGGAAGGGCATCCGCTGCGTAAAATCGTGCTGGATAAGTTGGCGGTTCATTCCGCTGTGGCGACCCCGCAAGGGACAAAGCCGACAAGAAAATGAATGAATGAATGAATAAATAAAAAGAGTTTTTTCTATTATCCTTTAAAAAAAGAATGTTTAGATGTGCAATGCTACTTGTTGGCCTATTACACTCACAAAAAAAATGTTGCTGCTTTTCAATCTACTTATTTAAAATGAGCTAAAACAACACAATTCTTGAGATTTCTTTGGGACAACTTAATTGTTTTATGTTCAATCCACTTAAATATGTTAAGGTAACTTAATTTGTGTTGGGAATTGTGTGGAACCCTGCATTTTTTTACAGAATGTAAATTGTACTAGAATGTTGCTTGTTAATTTAATGCTTCTGCATGGCCATATTTCAGATCTCTTAATTGTACCCCTTAGTAATTTTTTAAATGGTCTGCAAAGTGTGACCAATGAAGATTCTTTATTAGCATCATTGTTTGGTTGGCTCTATGAAGAAACTGTAACATCACACATTCAACAGTTCTTTAGGCTATGTTTCTACTTGTGCATTTTGATTTTAATATGCATAAGTAATATTTCCTGGCTTCCACAGTGAACTACGAAAACAGAGCACGTAGAAAACACAGAATACCATGTTTTACTTTGAAAACACTGGGGCTGCGATTTGGTCTAGATGATTGTACACTGAAAAAAAAAATTCAAAGATGATTCCTTGGATTTACTAAATTGTAAACAATTTATTTGGGCTGAATTTAAACAAACAAATTAAGTTGAACATTACTGAATTTAATTTGTTTGTTTAAATGCAACACAAATAAATTGTTTGCAACAGTTTTGCAGACATAATTTTTTTAAAAAGCAGTGAAACTTGTAAACCGGGTTTCCTTAATATACAATAAATAACCGTAAATTCACTTTCCCCAGAATTCCAAGCATTTCACTTTAATTTTATGTTTTTTTATTTTGTTGTTGTTGTTTTTGTTGACATTGCTATGGTTGAAAAATCTAATGTTGAAAAATACAGTTTATTGCATTGCTTTAGTGTTGTGTGTGTTACAATGATGGTGTTTAGCAGTTGCGTGAGTTTTCTTACTGTAAATTTTACAAATTAGTTTTTACAGTGCAGACTTATGTAAATGGACTTTGTAAAAAAGACAAAGCGGATCATTGTGTATCAATGCAAATACGGTGTGAGCTCTCAAGTTTTAAAAAAATAGCAGAAAGCAAATCTTATATGTTTTTATTAATTAAAAATGTAATCAATGTGTTGATTTTTATTGTGAATACACAAATGAAAAATAAACCCATTATATTTTTGATTGATGACTTACTCTTGTCTGTATTACCAAAAATGTACTATGAGCATTTTAAACGTATTACCAAAAATGATTGTTTGAAGAGTTTGAAGTGTTTTGAAGTTCCACATTATGATGACCAAATTTGCAATCAGGCCTGAGCATCTCGAATATATATAAACATATCACAGCATTGCTAACTTAACAACATATCCTGCAGTCAAACAAACATGCATTCATGGACAAAGTTACGCCCCTTAGTTTAAATGGTCAGTTGTACAGCCTGTGCCAACACTATCTCACAATTCAGAAATTTTGATTTAGTGGCTAAATTGTATGAATCTCACAGAGTAAGGATTGTGATTGGGGTTAGGGGGCATGCCTTCTTTTTAAATCCTATAAAATTGTTAAAGGAACAAATGTCACTATTAATAAACCATTAACTATGACTCAGTAAATTCCTAATTTTGCTCCTTATTGAAAAGTAATTGAGATAATAGCTGGGTTTAAGATTAGGGATGTAGAATAAGTTCATGCAGAATACTTCATAAGTGCTTATAAACACCCAATATCTTAATAATAGGCAGGTAATAAACCAGATAATATTTAGAATAGGTACTTAAACTAAATTGTTAATGTAAGAATCATTTTGCCAAACATTCAAACATTACAAACCCAAACCAAAAAAGTGCAAACCCTGTTTCCAAAAGATATTTGCAATGTAACATTTAGCTGCCAAACTGCTTGTTTAGCTTTAACTAATATTAATAATAATTATTCCTTACATTTATACAGCACTTTTCTGGACATTCAAAGCGCTTTACACATTTTTGTGGGGAATGTCCTCATCCACCCCCAGTGTGCAGCATCCACCTGGATGACGTGATGGCAGCCATATTGCACCAGATCACACACCACACATTAACTGATTGGTGGAGAGGAAACAGAGCGATGAAGCCAATTAAGATATGGGGATGGTTAAGAGGCCATGATGAACAGAGGCCATTGGGCAAATTCCTGTTTTTCAAAGGATTTCTGGGATTTTCATCCTGGGATTTTTAAAGACTAGAGAGAGTCAGGACCTTGGTTTAACGTCTCATCTGAAAGACGGTGCTCATTGAGCAGTACAGAGTCCCCATCAATATACTAGGGCGTTAGGACCCACACAGACCGCAGGTTGATCGCCCCCCTGCTGGTCTCACTAACACCACTTCCAGCTGCAGTCTAGCTTCTCATGTTGTCTCCCATCCAGGTACTGACCCTGCTTAACTTCAATGGGTGACCATGTGAGAGTAGAGAGCTAGCAATTAAAATTTACTGTGTATAATTTGATTTATGAATTGTACATTTCAGATTATCATGTTCCAAAAACTGGTAAAAAATGGGACTCTTTTACAATTGAATACTAAAAGTATGTTATTTATAACTATATTAATATTATTATTATTTGTGTTTTATTTAATAACTGCAATTTTGTAATTTAATTGTATTATTTTTCTTCAGATTTTTATCTGGTTCTTTTCTGAAAACAGCTATTGAAAGATTAGCTGGCAACACATTTCTTTTTTCCTTTCAATGCAATTTAATAGTAATAACAAATGGCATTGTATTATTTTCAGTGGTGTAAAGTAACAAATTAAAAATACTCAAATTACTGTAATTGAGTCGTTGGGAAGTTGCACTTTGTTTGGAAATGAAAATTGGGCTGACGTCAGAACCCAACATCAGGCCGACGTCAATATCCAACGTCCAACCTAAAATCAACCTAAAATCAACCAAATATCAACATCTAACTATGTTACGGCTTGACGTTGTGTGGATGCTACTACTATGACGTCTATCAGATGTTGGATTTTGGTTCTCAGTATTTGACGTCAATATGACATTGGTTTAAGATGTTGGCTCGACGTTGTATTTTGGTCACTTTCTAACACAACCTAAAATCAACCAAATATCAACGTCATTTGACGCCGGACATCAAAATAACATTGTCCTTAGACGCTGGTTAGACAATGAATTTTGGTCACCTGACATCACAACCTAAATCTAACCTATTATTAACATCTTATGACCGGTGTCTGCTGGGCAATAACTAAATGCACTACAGAATGTTACGTTTACACACATCTAATTTAATCAAATGACATGTAAATGCATCAGCTTTTTACAGTGTAATACTCACTACTCACTCTCTTGAGTACTTTTAAAAGGTCTACTTTTTATTCATACTTTGAGTAATATTTACAACAGATACTTTTACTCTACTTGCACTACATTTTTAGGCAAGTAATAGTACTTTTACTTAAGTATGATTTTTCAGTACTCCTTCCACCACTGATTATTATGGCATTACATTTACTGATTTGTAGAATTTTATACATTTATCTTCCGTCATTCCTTTTTCAGTTATGTAGTATGGATGGAGATCTTTTCTAAAACAAAGTGAAATGCTAGTATGGATCATCCTGATTTTAAAACACTGTGTTAAAACAAAACACACACAATAGCGTAAACACAGTCTAGTGGAAAATGATTCTTTAAATTATTAAGTTCTTCATGTTGAAAAAGAAAAAAGAAAAGATTTGTTCCCTAAACAATGTTTTAGGGCACTAAAATGGTACTTTTATGCCATCTCACTGTTTTTACACTGTGAGAAAATCTCTTTTGGGACCTTTACTTTTAAGAGAGCAATATAATTAGCATTTGTTCAGTTTCAGAGAGAACAGAGAAGATACTCTACACCGTATACCCTCTCATTCTCTCTGTGGTGCATTTAAAGGCTCGGAGGAAACTCTCCACAAGCTCACTAATACACATAGGGTTCACTGACCCCTGAAGGAGAGGTCACCCTCCGATGCCCTGATGTCCAGCATGGGCCCTCCCAACTGAGTGATCCTCAAGAACACACACACACACACACACACACACACACACACACACACACACACACACACACACACACACACACACACACACACACACTCCCTGAAGCACTCTCACAATACATTCAATACACAAGAAGAGAACATTCTGCTCACAACAAAAACAAAAAAGTGCCTAAAAGGTGCCACAGAAAGAAGAAAAAAAAATACATATACAAGTTATTTATTACTTAACTATATATCTTAACAATTTTTTCTTAGTGTGAAGAACATCTTAAATATCTAAAGAACTTTTTTTAACTATAAAGAACCATTTGTGGAATGAAAAGTCCTGTTGACTAGTAAATTTTGTGGACTAGTAAATTTTCATCTACATACTATAGTAGTATTAATAGGCTCTTATCTTATGGTAAATTATATAAGTTAACATATGTGCAAAGTTACATGTGATCAAAATAACGTAAAGAAGATGCATGTGATGCCGTGACAGATGTGACCAGTGATCTACTATAGGTGATGATCCAGTAACAGTAAACAGGCATGGTGTTTAATGTGTGCCGAGTGCGTGTGAATAGAGGAGGTGTGGGAGGACTCTTCTGAAGGGCCTGATGATGTCATCTGAACCCCAGCATCAGCCTGGTGTTGTGTTGCCCCTTGAAGGCCTGGGAAAAAGTTCCTCTGCGTGTGACAGCGTTTGTGTGTGTGTGCGCGAGTGTGTGAGCCTGTACTAAGGAAAAACAAAGCCTGAACAAAGAAACAATGCCATTCAATGTATTCCCTGAAGATGAGGGAGAAGGAGAGAGAGGGTGAGAGGGAGAAGAATGTGGAAAGGATGGAAAGGGAAAATGAGACCCGCATGGGTGTTTATTGAGATGCTGAGAACTGGTTGTTCTTTCATGCAGATGTTGTTGTTTTTTCATGAAAATCTTCCAAAGAAATTGATACCAGACCAAAAATGTAAATCCGGCATGCTTGGGATGACTTTATGAAATGCAAAGTAAAGAGCGAGTTTGTTTCCTTTAAAGAGTTTCACATGTGGAAGTGTAAGGGTCTGAGCTCTACAGATGTGGACGTGATGCTAACCAGCCCCGCTTTACCATAAAAAGAAGCTGAATGTGTGTGTGTGTGTGTTTCTCTGAAAGTTTCTTCTTTATGTGTAGGAGGACATCTGGAGAACGTATGGGTCTCCTCTGTTAGCACTGAGTTTTCTCCCTTTCTTACTGTCACTGCTTTTTCCATGATCACTGCTCTTCTTTTTCTTACTCTTAGATATTTTTCTATTTCTCATTCAAACAAATGTTACATGCTAAATAATGCTTTGTTTTTATTGTTAACTTGATAAAAACATTACAATAATGTTCAGGCAAAAGAACACCAGTCAAGTCAAAATAAAACGAGCTCATTTTTAACACCACTCTGACATCACTTCACACGGGGGTCAACTCCTTTGTTCAAATATGCATACTTTAAAGTCCCCAAGAAATCAAAACTAACGATATGGTTTTAGGTGTCACGGTGGCACAGTGGGTAGCACTATTACCTCACAGCAAGAAGGTCGCTGGTTCGAGCCTCAGCTGGGTCATTTGGCATTTCTGTGTGGAGTATAGGTGAATTGAATAAGCTAAATTGGCCATAGTGTATGTGTGTGAATGCAAGAGTGTATGGGTGTTTCCCCAGTGTCCCAACATATGCTGGATAAGTTGGCGGTACATTCTGCTGTGGCAACCCCTGATTAATAAAGAGACTAAGTCGAAAAGAAAATGAATGAATGAACGATATGATTTTGTTAGCTCACATTGCCAGTTTTGTGGTGAATAATTAATCTGTGCACGTCATTAAGAAAATAAAACTAGTTTGCCCTTCTAATCTTCAATTGAAATCTGAAAATGCACTTGCTGTTTGTTTTCAGTTAAATTGTCAGATTACATGATTTTGAGGTAATGAGCGTGGCTAGCATGACCACCACACTGGTTCAACTGTCAGTTTCGACAACAAACAGAAATGGTTAGCAGGAAGTGTCTGTTACTGTAGGTTGTAATAACTCTTCTAAAACCCCTTTCCCGATCTTTCTTAATGAAATGCCTACTTAACTACAACCATTCAGCTCGCAATAGAAAAAACAAGCCATGTCCAGTGATTGCTCATCTAAAACTCAGTTTCTCTAGGACAGGGGTCACCAAACTTGTTCCTGGAGGACCGGTGTCCTGCAGATTTTAGCTCCAACCCTAATCAAACACACCTGAACAAGCTAATCAAGGTCTTACTATTTGAAACACCCAGGCAGATGTGTTGAGGCAAGTTGGAGCTAAACTATGCAGGGACACCGCCCCTCCTGGACCGAGATTGGTGACCCCTGTTCTAGAAACTGCATCACAATAAGAAAAAAAATAACAATCGCAGCTTCCAATATATTGAGACTTTAATACTACAGTAGTCAACATTTGAAGTGGATCACAAATGTTTTTTAAAATTGTCCTAAAACAATAAAGGGGGTTTGTTCAGTAGTTTTAGGACAACCCTGATGAAAGGTCTTGAACCACTTCAAATGTTGACTACTGTACATAGCAGTTGAAAATGAGTATGTTCATTGTATCCATTGTAGAAGGTGTCTCCCTATTGTCATTTACAGCCAAAAATCAGAGTTTGCAAAGTGACAGAGAAAAAAAGGTTGATAATAACGGCAAAGCTCTATATTATAAACCCTTTTTTGTACTGTATACACATTCATTCATTTATTTTCCTTCAGCTTAGTCCCATTATTCATCAGGGGTCAGCACAGGGGAATGAACCGCCAACTTATCCAGCATATGTTTTATGCAGCGGATGCCCTTCCACCTGCAACCCAGTATTGGGAAGACTGTATACACATATGGTTGTTTCTCTTCTGTGTGTATTGTAATACCTTTATGTTTACATTTATCTGTAACTGTTACAATAAAGCAATTGTATCTACACTGTAAAAAATGGCCGTGATTTCAACGGTAAAAAAACTGTAAAAATGCTACAGTACAAATCCGTAACCTGGTTAACAGTATGTTTCCTTAATATATACGGCGAATAACCATAAATTGACTTTCCCAGAATTCCCTGCATGGCACATCACTTTTTATGCTTTTTGTTGACATTACTATAAATCTTTTTAGTTGTTTCCCCATCAGTAATGTATATTAGTGATTTATGTTGCATCAAATGTTGATAAACAATGTTTATTTCATGACTTTAATCTGATTTTGGGAAAAGTTGTTTGTGATGAGCATTGGTTCGTTATGTATGAACTTTCTCATCACCACCTGCATATGGCATGGTGTTATCATGTCTATCTGTGTAACAAAAGATGTGCATTTAAAATACAGACATATTACCTCTATAAATCAATAAAATACGGTAGTTTACTGTAAAAATGAGAAATTACTTTTACGGTTTGTACTGTATTTTTTACGGTTAAATACTGGCAACCACAGCTGCCGCTTTTTTACCGTAAATATTATGGATTTATTTTTTTACAGTGTACACACTTCTGCATCTAATATTGTTTACATGATTTAGCTCTGCTGATGTGGTAATATCGCCATTCAGTATTTATTTATTTAACTATTGAACTTTTTGTAGACCTCTATCATGTCTTTGATGGAGAAGTCAATGTAAAAAATATTCAGTAATAGTGATTATTATTAAACCAACTTAAATTGCTAAATTTACCCCTTTTACAAGATATAAGATAAGTCTTTAGTGTCTCCAGAATGTTTCTGTAAAGTTTCAGCTAAAAATACCCATCAGATTATTTATTATACAATGCAGAATATGCCCATTTTGGGCTCGGAACAAAGCTGTTTTTGTAGCCTGTGCCTTTAAATGCGAATAAGCATTTGCATTTCTCCCCGCCCACCATTCCATGCAAATGTCTCCTTCTCATGTGTTATGTCAAATAAAAAGCAGTCAGTAGCTACGTTTCCATCCACCTATTTTTATGCACATTTTGGATATGCGCATAAAAAAATCAGTTGATGGAAACACCAAGATGGGCATCAATTTTAAAAATGATCATAAAAAAGATATGCGCATAACTGAGTAGGATAAACTTTTTACTTAATAAAAAAAGATGCACATAAACTACGATGGAAACACTTTTACCGAACAAATTCCAGTATGCGCATTAAAAAAGGTTATGTGATTTTGTTATAAGAGATCATGTGATGATAAAAATGTGTGTGAATGGACAAACTAGCTGGCTGAACACATTATAAAACATCTTAAATGTAGTTTTGGTCATTCTATATGCCTCAACCATTTCAGTATTATTAATATTATCAATTACCTCCAGAACTGTTCAGAGCGTCTGTGCTACACGCCTCACGTCTTCAAACGCCACCGCGTGTTCATTAAGTGTCTGCATTGTCTTCTGAGGTGCAAGTCATTTATTAAATAAAGAAAAGATTCACGTAGCTTCTCCTACCGCAGCAAATTACATTTTATTGTTGCTATTTGTTGCCAGTTAATCAGGAAGTGACGATTTTGTTCTCTTTGACTGGTTGGATTGAAACGCTGCTTTATTCACGCGTCTTTTATGTGACATTCCAGTTTTGTGCATAAATTTAATTCGCATCTTTGGATGAAAACATAGCTAGTGACAGAGACACGGATAAAACAGAAAACCAGCTCATCAGTCAAAAATACCAAGTAAGTGTATTTGATATATTTGTGGTGGGGTTTATTCAAGCCTTTCTTTAATGATGCTTCACACACAAAGTTCGCAGTACACAAACACTCATTTTACTTTGCACTGTTTTTGCTCTTGTATATTGTTGCTCTCATATATGGTTGTATTGACACTATGTGGCTGTGGTGATTCCAGCAGTTATGAATTACATAGTGATTTTACTCTCTTTGACAAACAAACATGCACTGTTTTAAAAAAACTTTTAAACTTGTACAACTAATTCTTGAGGTGCAGCTGATCACAGAGAGTTGAAATAGATTTTTTAATCCCAGTTTCTTTGCAAATCCTGTTCTGTTGACATGTTTATATGCGTTACTACACATACACGTCAATTTGGTGGGTGGGGAAAACCACACTCCTATGTTGTGTTGTGGTGGACCACAAAATCACTGGGAATTGGATCCTATTTTAACGTTAGGAAATTTTTTAAAAGGAGTTTTTTTTTTATAATATAACTCAAATATGACAGTGGACACACTATGCCTACACACAGTACAAACAGCATCAAAAGGTTGATTTTATTCTAAGATTTATTCAAAAGGTTTTGTTGATGTGCTCTGTAGTCCTTAAATGCACACAAAATGAAACAATTTTACACAAGGCAAATAAACAGAAATGATAGTTATTTAAAGTCTCCAGTCTGTTGCCTTTTTAGTCTTCTACTGAACCAGTATAAAATATGAACTAATAAAAACAGCAATGACTGACTCTGCAGTTAAAGTTGACCTTTCCAGTGTTTATAACAATCCATCAAGTTTTCCGCAATGTCTTGTGTTCTCTCTTTTCAAAGGCTTCTGAACTTTGATCCTTCTCCATTAACTCTGCCATAATCCCAGATGAATATTCTAATATACCGATAGGAGTTCAAACCTCTCACTTTATGTTCAATCAGAGGAATGCTTTTCAAAACAACACTCCCTGCCAAACTGAAAATGGAAGCCAGTCAGCCATGAAAAATAAAGAATGCAGGAAAAAGAGCAAGAACGAGACCAAGAGATGCAGAATGGAAGAAAAACACAAGAAGAATTATGAAGGTTTTTTTTTTCTTTTTTTGTTTTGTTTTTACACCCAGTATTCCAAGGATCCTGCAAGTTTGATAACTGCACTGCTGGGAAAGAACGTACTGGCAAGTACTGGTGCTTCTATACAAAAATAATTATCCCTGGCCTCCTCCAAAGCATTCTGAAAGACACTAAATAAAGAACACAGTAAGCATTCAAAAGGCAATTATTTGTAGCCGTGCAGTCGTTGTGCGTACTTCTTTCTCACTTGCATGTGACTTCAGAATTACATTTATTAATTTAGCAAATGCTTTCATCCAAAGTGATTCTCAAATGAGGAACAGCACATGCAATTGCTCAACTCTACAATAATTGATGCACTAAAATGCTAAAATTCATGTGAAATGTCAAAAATCCAAAATCCCCAAAGTTTGGGCATGATACAGCTTTAGTTTTTGAAAAGGCCTCTCACGATCAACAATACTACATATATTAGATAACAAATACAAAAAAAAAACAACATTGATTTTATTTCAAATAGCTGTTATCTATTTTAATATACCTGATTTGTTCCTATGATGGCAAATCTGGATTTTCAGCAGCCTTCAGTTTCACATGATCCTTCAGAAATCCACCAATATTTAGTAATCAAGAAAGATTTATTCTAATGACCGATGCTGAAAACAGTTGTGCTGCTTAATTTTTGGTAGAAAACAGTTTTCGTATTCTTTAAGGAAAAGGAAGTTCAAATGAACAGCATTTTGTAATAGCATATTTAATGTAGCTTATCACCAATTTAATGCATCATTGTTAACAAAAAAATGCTTAATTTGGACAGTTTTTGAACGCTAGTGTAGATTAAGCATTCTAAGAACAAACCAGTTCTCTGGTTGCTGCTGGCCCACAGCAGGTTTATTTAGCGGTGGTCTTTCTAGCAGGTTTAATAACCTTCTGAAGCCCTTCCCCAACCGAGTGTTGTGAGGGTTTTTCACTGGATGTGTGTGTGTAATTGAGAGCAGACGCTGAGGGGCCTGTGGCCTCTGCGTGTTTCCACAGTGATGTCAGCTCTGGCCGTCTGTGGGCGATGGGGAAATGTGCGGCAGAGCGGAATGTCTGCGACGACAAACTCGCTCTCTGTAGGCTTTTATTGTTTCATATATCTGCCATTATATCTGCCACTTTCTCAGTGGAAGACCAACAAGTTCTCTGACACATTCTCTTGTTTTATCTCTACTGCTCTGACAAAAAAAGGAGAGACTAATACACAATTGACAGCTGTCTGGAGAGAGCATCTTGTCAAATTAAGGGCAATTATGTCTGACTGCCACGAGGCTGTAAATCTGCTCCTGTTAGGATATTCATGCTCTACATACTTCACAAGATATTAAATGGTATTAGTGAAGAAAATTTATATATACAGCCAAGCTTTTGGCTTTTATCTTAATTAGTGATTTACTTTCACATACAATAACACAAACGTCACAATATTGTAATATTGCAATCATCACAATTCACCTGAAATAGATATTTATATTGGAGAACAACAGATTTTCTTTTTCAAAATGTAATTTTATTTTGTTGTGGCTGCAGTACTGTAGTAGAACAAGTGTTTTACAAAATAATCAAGGCACTAGGGATGGAACGATTCACTCACGATTCGATACAATACTAATCTCACGATACGCGATTTAGTCACAATTTATTTATAAAATTATTGAAACAAACTTAAGGTGAAGAGCCCTTTCATTTTTTTCTTAAATGCCTGCACATTCTGTGCAAAATAATACATTTTACTGCCAAACTAAATTGCTATTTTAAAAACAATTAAAAAAATAATAATAGAAACTAAAAAAGAATCATTAACATAAACAAACTCAAACTGTGACTCTGCTGGGATTTCACATTTTTAAAAAGAAATATCAGCATATCTATGTTTTCTGGCATACGCTGAGGTCTTTGCACATTTACAATGTCCCCTGCTGATAAGAAAACTCCTTCACTGGGGACTGAGATGGCTGGTGTGGAGACGACAGCCTTTCCTAAACCAGAGAGGAGAGTGCACAGATGTGGTCAATAGGCCCTCTGATCCAGGGGACTGGCCACTGGCATTAAAAACTGATTATAAAATGACTAATTATATAGTAGAATAGAGACAGGAGTTGAACATGATTATGAATAATTAACATTACTTGTATAATTAATTAGAATAAGTATCAGTGTGATACACTTAAGAAGAGATAATCTTGAACATTTGCATATTCAATAATAATAATAAAATATGCATAAACTAATTTGAAAAGGAGAGGGTAAAGATAATCTAATACCTGCATTTGTAACAGAACAACTTTGTTTTTCAGTCTGAAAATCTCCATAGCACTCGTCCATAGCACTCGTCAGAGCAAGCGAAGCTGCAAATCATCCAGTTCGTGTGGTTCGGCTTATTAGTTTTTTTTTGCGTATAGACATCTGTGACAGTAGTTTTTCATTTATGTGCATCATATTTGTTGTTTTGTTAGTGTAAGCAAATGTCTTATTGCAGTTTTTGAGCACAGTTTGTGTTTTGTCTGGCGCACTTCACCAATGTCTTTTCACTCCGCTGCTCCACCTCTTGCTTGCCGCTGATGTGCAGGTAAAGTGAGTTTGGGCCTGTAAATACAGCACCCCGTTCTGTTCAAAAAATGTACCACGATTCGTAGAACATTCCTACCGATTTGAATAGTCACATTTTCAACTGGCTCGCGGCTTACAGTACATCCCTACAAGGCACTTAAAACAATATCAAATGTAGGGAACAGCAATATTTGTAGCAAGAAGAAAGATAAAAACTGAAATTTCAGTGAGAATTAATATATACAAGCAAGCTATTAGTGATTTACTTTCATTTACAATAAAGCTGAATGCAAACATCACAATATTGTACAATTCACCTGTAATAGATATTTAAATCAGAGAACAACTGATTTTCTTTTTCTCTCAGAAATAATATCTTTCAAAAAAATTGAGGCTGTATAATTAAACAGTGTTCTACAAAATAATCAAGGCACACCTATGGCGATTCATTCCACTGTGCTGACCCCTGATAAATAAGGCACTAAGCTGAAGGCAAATTAATGAATTATTGAAAACATCCATAATTGTAGCAAGACAAAAGATAACAACTGAAATTTCTGAATGTTAGAGCAGTCAAAAAAAGGTGTACAGGCCTGTGTGTGTTCCTTGAATGACTTCAGCACATCTGCTGAATGTCTGGGACAACACACTCGCTCTCTGCAGACTTGTATTAGTTCATATATCTGCCATTGTTTCAGTGGAAGCCCAGCAAATATATCTCTGACACATTGTCTTGTCTTATCTTTACTGCACCTAAAAAAGGAGAGACTAATACACAATTGACAGCTGTCTGGAAAGAGCATCTTGTCAAATTAAGGGCAATTATGTCTGACTGCCACGACGCTGTAAATCTGCTCTTGTTAGGATATTCATGCTCCACATACTTCACTGTAGTACAAGATATTATTCCAACATGCACAAGTGGGATTAGTGAAGAAAATTAATATATACAGGCAAGCTTTTGGTATTCCCTTAATTAGTGATTTACTTTCATTTACAATAAAGCTGAACGCAAACATCCCAATATTGTACAATTCACCTGTAATAGATATTTAAATTAAAGAACAACTGATTTTATTTTTCTCTCAGAAATAATATCTTTAAAAAAAATTGAGTTGTGGCTGTATAATTGAACAGCGTTTTACAAAAAAATCAAGGCACACCTATGGCAATTCATTCCACTGTGGTGACCCCTGATAAATAAGGCACTAAGCTGAAAGTAAATGAATGAATTAATGAAAACAGCAATAGTTGTAGCAAGAAGAAAGATAACAACTGAAATTTCTGAATGTTAGAGCAGTCAAAAAAAAGGTGTACAGGCCTGTGTGTGTTCCCTGAATGACTTCAGCACATCTGCTGAATGTCTGGGATGACACACTCGCTCTCTACAGACTTGTATTATTTCATATATCTGCCATTATATCTGGCATTGTCTCAGTGGAAGCCCAACAAATATATCTCTGACACACTCTCTTGTTTTATCTTTTCTGCGTTTAAAAAAACAGAGTAGACTATTACACAACAATTGACAGTTGTTTGGAAAGAGCATCTTGTCAAATTAAGGGCAATTATGTCTGACTGCCACGAGGCTGTAAATCTGCTCCTGTTAGGATATTCGTGCTCCACATACTTCACTGTAGTACAAGATATTATTCCAGCATGCACAAGTGGGATTAGTGAAGAAAATTAATATATACAGGCAAGCTTTTGGTATTCCCTTAATGTGACAAACCCCCTCAACTAAGCAAAGCGGAGCGGACCTTAAGGGGAACCAATAAACACTGCCTTAATTACTCTCTCTCTGTTTTCACTCTGTGATTTTTACATTTAAATATCTCATTAGGTTCTCTGTAGACTGCAGAGCTCAAACTGTAACAGGCATTTAATATACACTACAACAACACACAGATGAGTGCGTGCATCAGACAAGCACACACTCCCAGTGTGCGGCACATATGATCTTGTGTTTCTGCCCTGACCCATTTCAGCATGCTCTGGATCATTTGCATGAGAGGATGCAGGAGATGAATGCCAAAATCAACATCAGTTATAGCTGTCATCATCTAGCAGCCAAAACAGCTGCAGCTTTGAACGGCACTGCAAGCGGCTTCAAACACGGGACGCTTTAAAGCACAGCTCTATACAGACTAAAGGCCAGGCTGTTTATAGACCACACAATCCTTTCTACCACTAACAGAACCAGTAGGATGACCTCTGCGAAGTTTTACATGACCTAATAGACGGTTATGAAAACACGGAGTGATGCTTTGTTAGTGATAAAAACGCATGTTTGTCTGTTTGTGGTCATGAAACACTTTTTCATGTTCGATTTGAACAAAATGGTTTCTTGATTTATAAAGATCTAATCTAAAGTTATACATGAGAGAAGGGAGAGTTTTTTATGTAAAGTTGTGGTACTTAAGTGACGTCTGCCATATGGCAAGTTCAAATCATGAAATACAATAATGAAACTATGACTAACTAATGAAATTATTGTTTTTTTTTTATTTAGAACAAGTTTTGTATATAAAATATGGTTGCAATAACTATAATACTTAAATAGTGATGTTCCAATGCTAAACTAAATGTTACTTTACTGACAGACAACTTCAACTGCAGTTAATTTACCACTCTACACATGCAAACAGATGAAGGCAGATACAAATTCTCCAGCAACCGGCCTCCTCTGCCCTTTTAGCAACATATCATTCAAGCCCCCACCACAATCTCAGAGGTAGTGGATGTGAGTACAAAGTAAGGACTGGTGGGAGAGAGCTGTTTTAATAGAATGTGATGAAAGAAAAACTTGTCCTGGACAGCACTTCTAAGTCTCATTTTACTGTGATTTTACTGTGAATGTCCTGTGCCTTTGGAGATGCGGGTGGCTGTGGTCCTGTACTGACTCAGTAGCTGCGGAGAATACAGAGTTGACTGCTGTCATGTGTATCCTGTAGTCCTACACAACAGTAATAGTTTAATTAAAGAGTATACATGCCTGTACTGCACTTTAATATAGCGACGTAGGAATACTCCACATGTCTTATTTCGATTTGTGTTTACTTTGATTATGACTTCAGCCAGATTAAAGTCATCAGAAATCTCTGTTTACATCAGAGGTCCTCAACAGTGACTACGTTTACATGGACACCAATAATTCGACTTTAATGCGATTAAGACAATACTCTGATTAAGAGTCTACCATGTACACAGCGATTTTTGATTGATTTAATCAGATTAAGGTCATAATCGAACTAAAGAGATATCGAATTAAGACATGTGGAGTATGCCGATCTTAGTCACATTATTGAAGTGCATTACAGACATGTAAACACACACACACACAAACACACACACACACACACACACACGGCTGATTGACACTTTTTGCACCTACCGAGTCAGTGCAGACCACAGACACCCGCATCATGAAATGCGGAGTTTTTTTTTCTTCCATTCAGCATGCGGTATGAACTTCCATTAAAACAACACTTCCAGCACTTCATATTTGCATCCAATATCTCGTTTGTCATGGTGGGCATGCATGAAATCTTCGTGAATGAAAGTGAAATTGCCAAACTGCAGTTAAAGTCGACAAATTAAAAATGAAACAGCCGAAATTACATGAAACTGAGGAAATGCACATAGCGCGGTAATGACGTTAATCGAATTATGTGCTATAACTTGTAAAACGAGATCATGAAAGGAACATTCAAAAAGCAACTCATGTAAACACCTTAGTCTTATTATTCTCTTAATTAGATTAAAGGAAATAATTTGATTACTGATGTCCATGTAAACGTAGTCATGTGAGTATGTTTACATGGACACCAATAATCTGATTTTATTACGATTAAGACAATACTCTGATTAAGAGTCTACCATGTAAACAGCAATTTTTGATTAATTTAATCTGATTAAGGTCGAACTAAACGTAATCAAACTAAACAGAAATCGAATTAAGATGTAGGTAAGACGAAGTATGGCAATTTTAGTCTCATTATCGTCGTCTAGGATATTCGCCGCATTTTGCGACAGCATAGTCAATACACACATGGCTGATTGACACTATTCTCTGCACCTACTGAGTCAGTAAAGGACCACAAAACCTGCATGTTTTTTTCCCATTCAGCTTCTTCCAGCAGTTCACAGTCGCATCCAACATCTTGTTTGTCACGGGGGGCATGCATGAAATGTTCCTGAATGAAAGTGAAAGTGCCAAACTGCAGTTAAAGTTGACTAATTAAAAATGAAACACCCGAAGTTACATGAAACTCCAGAGGAAATGTGGATAGTGTTGTGATGCAATGACGTTAATCAAAATATGTGCTGCAACATGTAAAACAGGATCATGAAAGAAAGGATTAAAAAGCAACCCATGTAAACACCTCAATTATATTATTGTCTTATTCAGATTAAGGCAAAAAAAATTGATGACTGATGTCCATGTAGTGCCTAATCCTGAAGATCTACCTTCCTGAAGAGTTCAGCTTAAACCCTAATCAAACACACCTGAACCAATTAAGATGTAGCAGCAATTTATAATTACAGACAGCTGTGATTGATCAGGGTTGCAACTGAAATCTCCAGGAGGGTTGATCTTTGGTGACCCTCGGTTTACATGGTAGACCCCTAATCAGAGTATTGTCACACTAGAGCTAGTACGTGCAAAATTATGTCGCACGGTGCTGCGGAAAGGGGCGGGAAAAAGAAAAAAATGCAAGCGATTGCTCCATATTTAAAATTTCTGTCCAGAGAGGTCATGTTTTGATCCTTGATTGGTCTCACGCAGTCAAGAGATGCGATTTCGCAAGTCAGAGTTCACCAAGCTTGAACTTTGCAACGCAGCAATCTGCGAAACTTGATGCACAAGCTTGCGTTTCCGGTCGGACGCATTCGCGTGTGTATGAATGGAAGTCTATGGGGAGAAAAGTCCAGTGTGACCGCAGCTTAAATCGTATAAAAATTGCAGTACTGATGTCCATATAAATGTCCACTCATGATCAGATTAATGAAAATGAATCTTAAGATGTGACTAGGACCTAAAACAGCATATGGCCAGTTCTTGGACAGTATAAGCTGCTAAGTTCAAGCCATGAGCGATTACTAGAGCAGAGCACCACTCTATCCTTATTCATACCAATATCAGATAATCAGTGTTTTGCAACTTTACATTGTATTTGAATATTTGAGAAAGAGTTTATAATGAACATTGTTATAATATAACTGAATTCAAATGATTAGCAGATCTATTCTGAGAAGGATTAAATGTCTTGTGAAATTAAAATGTCTTAGATGTTAGTATCAGTATGTTAGTATTAGAAATATATATAATCTAGTGTGCTCCAAAACAGTGCCAAAATTCACATTTAGAAGATATAAACATCCAAAGCTAGTGTTTTGACACTGCTGCTTAAATGGATCAACAGTTTTTTCCCATCAACTCATACTTTAGTTTCTCATCAAATCTTTTGACTAATCAAATGCTCTGTAATATCTGACATGTCCTGCCACCTTCAAGACACCATCCATTTGCTTGTCATTTGATAAAAACAAAACACTCCTGCCCTGTCTTTGTTTCAATTGATGTTATGTCAAACACTGAATAAAAAAAATTCACATTTCAAAGCACTTCACAGGATTTTAACAACCATTTAGACTTTATTCTGCACCAATACAACTGTATGAACACAGCATTTTGGAAAAATAACTCCTTAAATAAGCTAGTGACGTTAATATAAACAAGTGTGAAATGGTGACTGTAATACTAAATTAAGAAAAAGCAACTATTTGAGAGAAGACATCACACTTACTTCACTGCAGTTGCATTTGAGCATTTGATTAGTCAAAAGATTTGACACATACAACTGTAGTGGCAAAAATAGTGGAAGATGGTCTTTATATTTATAGGATACAAGATGGAGACAACCTTCAAAGGTAAACTGGAACATTTGTGGTTACATGCCATTTACTTACAATAAAATCATCAAATGGATGTTAACAATAAATCTATAAAACATTCTAAGCAGTTCATAGACGGCAGCCCTGAAGTTACTTCTTAAAATAATATTTCAAACATATTACATTTTCTAATGTTCGTATATTTGAAGATTGTTTATTCTAAACTAGCTGAGTTTACTAAAGCATTGCGTGGAAACCCAATGACTTAAATTACTTAAGTTTTTTTTTTTTTTTTTTTTTTTACATAAGGTGCAATTAAACAGCTCTAGTTAAATTAACATAGAACTTTTCAACATAGAGTATATGACAAAATACTATACAGAAGTTAACATTTGATGTGAATCAAAAATATTTTTCAAAATTATCTTAAAACAAAAATTCGTGTTTTAGGTAGTTTTAGGAAAACCTAGGTGATAGTCATCAACAAGGTGATGATTCAATTCAAATGTTGACGACTTCACTTCTTCAAGCTTATGTAGTAAGTACACTAACATCTATACTATAGTAGTTGGGACTAAATTGCTCCATGATTAAGTAGACTTTACACACAAAAAAGTTCTCTTCTCTTTTTTGTAAGGGCAGTTTATAGTAAATAGTTCAATTGTTTGACTTGATGAAAGCAGCACACATTTTTTGGATTTATTTTGTACCTTTGGTGTTTGCTAGACAGTACAGTACATACAGTGCCAAAATAACTAAAAAAATATAATGTCATGGACAAGACTGCAGCGATTACATAATAGATGTGTATGCCATAAGCTTAAGATTTTCTTTCATGTAGATCACAGATGTCAAACTCAGTTTTACAGCTCTGCAGTTTAGCTTTAACCTTAATTAAACACACCTGATCAAACAAATTGAGTCATTCAGGCTTGTTTTAAACCTCCAGGTAAGTGTATTGAAGCAGGGTTGGAACTAAACTGTGCAAGGCTGTGGCCCTCCAGAAACTGAGTTTGACACCCCTGATGTAGATGTTGAGTTTTTATGGCCACTTTAATCTTGGCCATTTAGTTGGATCCTTAATCCAAGACTTGACACTAAGTATGGGTCAGCTTCATGCTGCCACTTAAATACCTGAAGAAAACGCCTGGATGATCTATGGTGTAAGTATTTTAATGATCACACACACACTCTCTGGCATGCACTGCAGCGTGCTTTGAGCACATACCCATATGAGAGCTGTGCACGTCGGACTGTTTATCAAGGATCTCCCGCTGGATCTAATCTCACTATATTTGTTAAACATGATATTTAATTAATCTTGTTGTCTATATCTAAATACATATTCCCCCACTTTGGTCTTTTGAATCTATTACTTGTTTTCAGGTAACGCGTTTTGGCTGAGCGCAAAGATAAGTTAGGTTAAAATCTTAATTCATGTAACCGCGGACACCGATTCTACACATCTGACTAATTGTTTGCCTTTATTTTCTCTATTGTATAAACGTATTGTTTGTTATACTTTTAGAATGGTCATTATTAATTATTAAAACTGATATTTAGCAAAAGAGAGGGTATGTTTCATATTTTCAATGAAAATGAAAGGAGGCAGTAATGTTATAGGTTATGTTTTGTTATAAATATGCCTGAAGATGACGGTCACATCATGCAGCTATAAGACACCTCAACATTTTCGATGTCTGTTAAGTTGCTAATATCAAAATAAAAATAGGCAGTTCCTCACATCATGGTTTAATTTTATTGTTAAGAAAGTGAAACAGCATAGCCAGGGTGATGTGAATGACTTTATAAAGTACACACTCGGGAGTTTTTTTCCATATCAAACTTGCGAGGTCTGAACTTACACAGAGAGAATGTAAGACTGAACTGTGTGAAGGCTACTTAATATTGAGGAAAAAGCCCCAATCAGAGAGGTAAATGTCTGCAACCACGCCTCCATTTTCAGATGTCTCCGTTTTCCCCCATCCACACTGAGACGGAGCAGCAGCGTTTTAAAATGAAAACGGCCTCTCCAGCTTTTAAAAACGCTCAGTAGTGTGGACGGATGGCGTAACTGTAGCAAAACTTATGCGTTTTAAAACTAAAACATATTAGTGTAAACGGGGCCTCTTATAAGAGTATTAATTTGGAGAAAACAACAATAAGGGGCGACGCAGTGGCACAGTAGGTAGTGCTGTCGCCTCACAGCAAGAAGGTCGCTGGTTCGAGCCTTGGCTGGGTCAGTTGGCGTTTCTGTGTGGAGTTTGCATGTTCTCCCTGCGTTTGCGTGGGTTTCCTCCGGGTGCTCCGGTTTCCCCCACAGTCCAAAGACATGTGGTACAGGTGAATTGGGTAGGCTAAATTGTCCGTAGTGTATGTGTGTGAATGAGTGTGTATGTTTCTCAGCGATGGGTTGCAGCTGGAAGGGCATCCGCTGTGTAAAACAAATGCTGAATAAGTTGGCGGTTCATTCCGCTGTGGGACCCCAGATTAATAAAGGGACTAAGCCGAAAAGAAAATGAATGAATCAAATAACAATATTGTAAAATTTTGTTTTTAATTATTTAAAAAAAATTAAATCTGAGTTTTAAAAAATAATAATGTAAAACGTAATCTACACTACTCACGGTGGTGGCACCTTTTCAAGGTGTTCAAAGCAAACATTTTTATACTTTTAGTGACTGATACATACACTTCTGGTACTAATTTAATAATAGACATGGCCAATATTCCCATTGAGGGATTTTATTTTTATTTTTTGTCAAGGAATAATTATATAATTTATGGGAAATATGTGAGTGATTTAATGCAGCTCAAGAGATGCAGACACTTCCCAAATATCAAAATGCTTTTTTTTTCCCAAAATTTATTTAAATATCCAGTTATGTCTTATGCCACAGTATTAAGAAACTTAAATATTACCCCCCCCAAAAAAATTGCAGTCTAAGGGTAAAACTAAATAAATTGCTAAATTTTTGACACATGAAAGAATAACGCCTGTACAAAAAGCCCACTGCAAATGTAAAAAACTCTGGCATTTCATATTGAAGTACCTAACTAAGGATCTGAGAATTTTTGTAGCAAACTTATGTGTGTTGCTTCAAGAAAGCAACCAATTATTTGTGTTGTGTTTTATTTTCATCTGTTTATATTCATTTATTCTTAATTAAATTATTTAATTAATCAAATGATCATTAGTCATTTATATAATTATCATTATATCATTTTATTGATCATTAGTTAATGGTTTGATTATTATTATTGATTATTATTTGTCATTCAATTGTGTTTTTATATTTTATTATTACTTTTTTTATATATAATTATTGCTTCGTTATTATTTCATTTTTCCATACTGCTATAATCTTGACTGTGTGGATTCAAGCGACACTTGTTTTCAAGAGTAAGAGATAAAAGAATGTCTCCATTTTAAAGGGCCACGAAACCCCCTGTCTCAGCAGGGTGTTTTCACACCTCTGTTTTGAAAAAAGTCAGGAAAGTTGGGCGTGTCCAGCTCTGGGAGTGTGGGAGTGTCGGGGGAGGGAAAGAGGATAAGATTTTGCATAGAAGGGAGTTAACATTTGGGCACGCGCTAAGTTTGACAGGAAAAACAAACACACAGAGGCTGATTTGATACGGCGAATAAGAGAAAAAAATCCTCCGCATTTCTCTGTAACTTATGTACTCGGTAGGTAGCGTCAGAAAGCCGTGTGTGTATAGACTATCCTGTCACAAATTGCAGCGAAAATCCTGCACGACGGGAATAGTTTGTGTTTACATGTTTACACTCGGAGAGCAGCATTTAAACAAAGGGCAGTCTACTGCAAACACTTACCAAATCTGTAGACAGACAATCAAACTGGAGCTGTGTCTTTTTATTAAAAGTATAGCGGCAAATCCGGATTTCACCATTTCCAGATGAGAAAAAGCTCTCGGGTAAAAAATGTTCCTTACAAACGCGTTTCTGTCGCGTGTCGCGTGCACTGTAATCCACACGTGAGACCAGCTGCTTTCTCATAAAGGGAAAATGAAAACAAAACCTTGTTGCAACACACTAATAACACCTACGAATTTTGTCTTGAAATTCTTGTACTTTCACTTGTTTTGGCAACACAACGTGGCGTCTCTCTGCCGTCTGAACAGTGTAAACTGGTAAACAGTCTCCGGAGCTATCATGCATATTAATGAAGTTTCACGTCATACACAATAGAGCGCGCTGATTGGTTTGAAGCACGTCTTTCTCATGAATTAATACTGCACACTCAGATACGTAAGAACGTCCTAGAAAAGACAGACAGCCACTCTCCGGCTGGATTTACACCTAAGTATCTCATGGCCGTGACGCAGCTTCAAAAATTCGTTTCAAACCGGAAGAACGAATTTGCTCAAAATATTGCAAAAACAACCAATTTTCACTTTTTAGTGCAATATATGTGTCCTAATAGTGTTTATAGCAGCGTGGGACACATATATGACTGTCAACAGCTCAAAAAATGTGTTTTGGTGTTTCGTGACCCTTTAAGGTTTGTATTGTCTCTGGACAATGTTGTTGTCATGGTCACCAGCGACCCAGCCTGTGCAGATCGCCAACGGACTACAAATCTGCTGGCATATGGACTACAAGTTCCAGTCATGCACCACACACACAAACACCTGTTCCAGATCATGATCGATTACACTCACACAGCTGGGAGCTGCTCAAAGACTGATTAGATTGACTTTAAATACAGCGCACACACACACACACCTCAGTGCTGAGTCTTGTTTACCTGTTTGTGACATTACGACGCGTTTCCTTTGCCGTGCCTTTCTGTGTTTGACCCTTGCTTTGTTTTGTTTATTTATGTTGTCTGCTGCCTACCTTTTTACCATTCGCCTGTTTCATGACCACAACTTTGGATTTGCCAGTAGACACCTGTGTTGACCATTGCTTGCCTGACCATTTTTGTAATAAATCTGCATTTGGATCTGCACCTCCATTGTCAGCATCCACTTCACATTACAGATGTGAAGCAGTAATTTTCCATTGCTGTTGCTTGATGTATAATAACACTTGTTGGATTTACCGTGGTCAGACAAAGTCTAGGCATTGAATATGCAACTAAGATTAATCAATAAACTCTGCTTTTTCATCATCATTACTTTGTTTCCTGCTTCTGCTCCTTGCTGGCTTTCTTAGTCAATTCCTATATCAATACGCGATTGTTAATTCAGTTAACAATATATTGGTTAACAAGTTTGGGTACTGGAAACTCTGTTGACTTGTTGTCCAGAAACTGACATTTTCTGACAAGATCTGGTATCCGAGACTGGATTTTATTTATCTGGCGTGGAGAGTGTGAACTAACAATATGTAACAAATCTTTTCATTTACCGTGAATTTTATGTCATTTTTCTCTCACGGATGATAACTGAATATTAATCAGATTATGTCATTACGTTGACTGTTTACAAACAACCAAATGATCTACTGGCTTAAAATGACTTGGCCACTTGTATTCCACTGCTATTTGTATCTTTGCTATAATAGCTAGTCAGCTAGGAGTCTCTGAGATAAAAGACAGCGGATTACAGTAAAGAGTAGTGCATTGCAGAAATGACTAGCTCATATCAAAGTAGCATGAGCGCTGTATTATATTCAGTAAGAAGAAACACATTAATCATAAAAGAAGGCCTTTTATAGTACAGCATCATGCTAAAATAGAAACAGCGTGTTATGATGCAGTCAATGGCATCATTGGACCGGAAGAGCAGGTTTCTCATTTAAATGGCCTCCATCAGCACAGCTCTTTACTTAAAAGGACGGGTAATTTAAAACATTAGAATGAGAATTAGAACAGGATGAGAGGAGAAAAGGCAAAAACCCAAAGGCTAAATGTTCAATTGAGCCCACAGAGGAGGGAGGGAGAGAGCGGGGACAAGATTTCCAATCCCCTTTGAAGTGAATTCTTTAACTGAGGTCTGCTCAGCGACCGCTAGACAGCAGCTTAGAATTACCTTCTTTAGAGTCGCTCTGTTCTGGACAGTCAAGGTAATTTTGAGCCACTTGGCCTGCTTTGATCCTCCATGCCTCCTTCATAGATCCTAAAAATCGGAGGTCTGACTGATTTCATCAATACCGACGGAAGCGCGGAGCTGGAAATCAGACGGCGCGCTCATCTGCAAAGAGCTGCCATGCCAGCTGACAGCCAGCACCGTTGAAAGCACTTCCTTATGCTGACAGTCAGTCGCGGTGACTAGCTGCTAATAGCTTGAACATTTCATTCTCTCCTCTGCGCTTTCTGTTTTCTTGCGCTTTTGAGGTTCTTTTCGCATTGCTGAGCTGCAGCAAACGCAAGTAAATAATGACAAGTGCTTACACGACAACAGCTAAGCGAAAAAAGTGGAACATCTTCAGTTGATAAGATTATTCATAAGGCAATTACTTGGTTGGCAGCTTTCTGGAAACCAGTTTTAAACGAATCAAAAACCCATTGTTCTTGTTAGAATTATTTATTTGCGAAGTGCGCAGCTTTTCAAGTTACAGACGAAAGTATATATTTTGTGTTTATGCTCAAATCTATCACTTTCATTCAGCAATATTTCGGCAGCAGACAGGTTGTCGTGGTGGAGTAAATAAATTGTGACACTCATTCTGATTCCGTCTTTAAGCTTAAATAAATATCCTGTGCTCAAGTCAATCGCAGTCAACAGCACTTGCAGCATAATTTGATTATAGCAAAAAAAATTATTTTAACCCATCACAGTCACTTACAAGGCGTAAGAGTCACACAACATCATTAACAATACACATTAACATCACTTCAAAAAGAAAACACCCATTATTAATCTTTGCACGGTGGCTCAGTGGTTAGCACTGTTGTCTTACAGCAAGAAGGTCACTGGTTCAAGCCCCAGCTAAACCAGTTGGCGTTTCTGTGTGGAGTTTGCATGTTCTCCCTGTGTCGTGTGGATTTCCTCCTGGTGCACCGGTTTCTCTCACAGACCAAAGACATGAGCTATAGGTGGATTGAATAATCTAAATTGTCCATAGTGTATGAGTGTGTGAATGTGAGCGTGTATAGGTGTTTCCCAGTTCTGGATTACAGCTGGAAGGGCATCCGCTGCGTAAAACATATGCTGGATAAGTTAATGGTTCATTCCGCTGTGGCTAGATAAGGGACTAAGCAGAAGGAAAATGAATGAATAATCTTTTTTTTTTGAGTGAACTATGCTGCCGCTTTGGGCTCAATACACTACATTCTGCAGCTTTGTTGCCAGCATAACATTTACCTTACACTGAGAAGACAAGAGCACAAGACCTTACACACAAGACCTTACACTGTGAAATAATTTAGCAGCTTCAACTAATTAATAATTAGTAAATTAGCTCACTCAATTTCTCTCTTTAAAATATTACTTTTTTTAAACTTGTCCAAACTTGACTCCAGCTTTTAAAAAATAATATTGACTGAATTTAAAAATATTCCTTTATTTAATATTTTTGCTGACTTAATATACATCTCTTCTAAAGGAAGTCATTAAATAAAACTTTATAATATACTTAATATACATCTCTCCTAAAGGAAGTCACAAAATAAAACTTTAGAATACACATAATATACATCTCTCCTAAGTGAAGTCGTTAAATAAAACTCCCCATTCACCGAATTGGCTCTATCACTGTCTCTCCACTCCACCTATAGTTGGTGTGTGGTGAGCGCACTGACGCTGTTGTCCTGTGGCTGCCGTCGCATCATCCAAGTGGATGCTACACACTGGTGGTGGTGTGGAGAGACCGTCCCTCATGATTGTGAAGTGCTTTGGGTGTATGACCATACACGATAAATGTGCTATATAAATACACATTACATTACAGCTATGTTTCCATCCAAAGATGCTAATTAAATTTATGCACATAACTGGAATATCGCAATATAAGACGTGCGAATAAAGCAGCGTTTCCATACAAGTAGTCAAAGAGAACAAAATCATCACTTCCTGATTACCTGGCACCAAATATCAACAGAAAAAAACAGGATTTACAGAATTAGGAGAAGCTGCATGAATCTTTTCTTTATTTAATAAATGACTTGCGACTCAGTAGGCAGTATGCAGACATGCAATGAACGTGTGGTAGAGCTTGAAGGCGTGAGATGCAGTGACAATTCTAGAGGTAATTAATAATATAATAACAATAATACTGAAACGGAGAACACATTTTAGAATGACTAAAACAACATTTCAGATGTTTTACAGTGTGTTCAGCCTGCTGATTTGTCCATTCACACACATTTTTATCTTCACATGATTTCTTATAACAAAATCGCATGTTTTTTTTAATGTGCATACTTGAATTTGTTCAGTAAAAGTGTTTCCATTGTAGTTTATGCGCATCTTTAATTATTGAATAAAAAGTTCATCCTACTCAGTTATGAGCATTCATTTTTTTATGCACATTTTCAAAATTTACGCACATCTTGGCATTTCCATCATCTGTTTTTTTTATGCGCATATCCAAAATAGGTAGCTTTTAACTTGACATCAACTTGATAATCAAATAACCATCAGGTTATTACTAGACATGAGACGATAACCGTTTTTAAGGTTTACCGCAGTTTTAAAAGTTGATTTTTTTTATTCCCTTACTACGCTACAAGTTTTTTTCTCAAAATATTTAAAATGTTTTTTAAATAAAATATATTATGCTCAATGGAGATTAAGTTGTTCAATGGGGAAAACTCGTTTTTTACCCAGACATTTAAAAAATATATACTTTAGAGCGTGAAATCGTGATATTTTTATCCAAGGTTATCATACCATCAGAATTTTATACCAGCCCAAAGTTAAAAAAATAATAATAATGTAAGTAAACGGCCCCCATTTAATCCCATAGTAAAGGTAAACTTATTTGTTGTACTTTTCAAAGAAAATCAATGATTGTCAAAATGATCAAATGTTATTAATTCAGCCTAACATTAAACTTGAAAATTCCTTTAACGATGAAGACAATTTCTAACGCTATCTGGCCATTTACGTAAGCACACTAATGACACTTAAGCAATAGTGGACAGGATTTACTCGGGCTGAGCGTTCTTGGGAGTGGTCCGTGTTTCCCACAGTTTTCCATAAGACACAGAGAGAGAGAGAGAGACAGTAATGGAGAGCGAGTGAGACAGGGGAGACAGGAATGTTCCCAGCCTCCCATGCAGTGAATGGGGCAAGGAGAAACGAAACGCTTTAAAAACTTCCACACAAACATGTAAGAAATCTGCAAAGAATCTAGTCTCCTCTGGGTGGCATTTGCACATTACTGGCTAATGAAAGTCTGCCGTGTGCTGCTCGGTGCTTTGGAGTGCAGCCCTACCGCTAATTAATTGATTCCTAACAAAACTGCATGGCAATTACAACATTTGAGCAGAGCCGAGCTGCGGCGCGCTGGCATGTTGAACATTAATAGCATAACCTTCATTTGAAGAGAAAGAAGAATTTGAGATGTCTCAAAACAGCTTCTGCTCATTAGAGGGAAATCTGTTGAGTCGTCATTAAGGGATTTCTTCCCACCTTTTCCCCGGTTCACCGGAACGCCGACGGAAGCGGCGAAGAAAGGGCGCTTTATTTCCCTGAAGTAGCCTGTACGTGAAAAGCTCCAAAGACATTTGTTTTAAGTTGTAAATGGTCAAGCATTCAATATTATTCTTTATTTTATATGAAAAGGGCGAAACTTTAAAGGCTGTTTTTATGCTAATGCAAAGCTTAATTGGCATTAGCAAAATTGCTGTGGCATGCTGAGGGGCTGTGAGATTAGCTAGAGAGAAAGAGCGAGATAAAACCTTCAAAAGGCCTATTTCAGAGGAATTATGGCTTTCCTTTGAACATCTTCCAAGATTTAAATACATTAAAAGCCTGTTGGCATACATGTAAATTAAGCAGTACCAAAGCGTTCCAAAGAATTCATGGCGGATAATGCCAAGGGTGGGAGGACAAATAAGAAAGGGCCCGATCACAGGGGAAGTGCAGCCAGCGATCCCTCCATTGCCTGGAATCCCTCTCAGCTCATTCATTCTTCCTCCCGTTGTCCATCGCTCTTTCTCTCTCCTTGTCTGTCCGCAGGCCAAGTGGCTTAAGAGATGAAAAGGCAGCAGAGTGGTGAGCGATCCCAGAGAGACAGATTCATCTGAGCCCACAGCTCAATGACAGAGTATGGCAAACACACACACGCACACACACGCTATCAGTCACAAAAGCCCATTTAACACCACTCAGTCAAGAGCAGTCTCAGCAAGGCCTGCAGTGAGAGTTCACCACACACACACACATTGCGTCAAAGGAAGTCTTCAAGCATTTGCTGTGTGTTACCTGTTCCAAACCTAAACCATGAACACAGCTCAAGTGAATCTGAGGTATGTGCAAGGAGCGAGTGTTTCTGTCCCTTCTGGACCCAAAGTGCTTACACTGAACCTGTTTTAGTATTCAGGTTTTTGTGCAGACTACAGTGGATACAAATACAATTTGATTATTAGTTTTTGACTATATTCTTTAGTTTGTAGTATATCCCCTTTGGACCCTGTGTATATTACAATGCACATCACATGTCAGCCCATGTTTTTGTGGTTCCTGAGCATTTCATCTAATTGAAAGCCTGCAGACCAAGAGAGTTGACGATTGTCATCCAATCAAATGACTGTAAGGTTCGGCATATTGTAATTAAAAAAAAATCCACTACACTCAATAGCAGCATGACATTACATCACTCCAGACACAGACATAAGCCACATTTACAATGTTTTTGTTCAGATTAATTAATATCTAAGCCAATATTTCATAATTTTATGTAAAAAAAAAAAAAAGAGGGATTGCACTTACTAATTAAAGTTTAAAATCTTTTTGTAACATTGCAAGCTTGAGATCAGGATTTTTTTAAACATGTCTGTTCATTGGGATGTACAATAGGTTTAAGATCTGTTAATAAAATTAAATTTCCAGTAATGCTGATTGAACCTTTTTATATTTAAAAAAAACTATATCGATGTACTAATTCATTGCTGAAACAATTTCATATGCAGAATATACAGATCTTGAACTTCTTGAGCATATATCAGATGGAAATACCTCATATGGGGACATTATGTGGAGTGATGAGAAAGATGAAGATAACGTTTGTTATAAACAAGGTGCAATCTATACAACAAAAACCTCAAAATTAAAGTAAAAATGTTATAATCTTAATGTTTGTGATTTTGAAAATAAATTTTAAGATTATACCAGCAATCATGTATGTTTTTTGTATTTTATGCTGGTATAATGTTCGGGAGGTACAACTGTTCTGACCTGATGTCCACTGAAATAGACAAAAATATATATATACAGTATGCTTAAAGGGTGTTCATTTTTTATTTTTATAATTTGGTCTCATTTATAGGAGCCTCAAGAACTGTGAAAACATACTTTTACATTTTTCAGAAGCTTGGAACTTAATTTGGGTCTGAAGGGGATATATTATTGTACATGTTGTGTTCAGCAGTTTAGTGAAAACCATAAGAGAAACGTCTGACTTCCAAAAAGGGAAAAATCACAGAGTTCTTTAGCAGGACTGTCTGAATCCTTAGAAGTCCAACTGATTAGTCAGTGAAGAAGAACAACAAGAAGAACCAGTGACTAAAGGAGTCTGATATGAAACTTCAATATTCACACTGAAGGTCTTGCTTTTTTAAAAACTGACTATGAAGAACTTCACAATGTCAGTATCTGTGATATTCTACCAGAAACGTACATTATCTGTCCCTGAAATAAAACATACCTACAGTAAATGAAAAGTATTTCATCCCCAAAAATGTCTAAAATGGACTGATGGTTGATTTCTGTGAGTTGTTCTATGAATATATCGTTTATTTGGTTCTCAGATTTTTGTTCTTTATTAAAAACACTTTACAAATGTACAAACCCTGTCATTGTCCTTGTCCTCAGCCCAATTGAACCTAAAGTTTTAATAGCTTTGTTATGCTAAAAACTGTTATTTAGAAGAAAAAAAACTTCAGAAATAGCTAAGTTTAAGTTGTTATCATTCACAGCAATTGATGTAAATACTACTAATACAGGCAGTGCAGAATTATTAGGCAAATTAGTATTTTGACCACATCATCCTCTTTATGCATGTTGACTTACTCCAAGCTGTATAGGCTCGAAAGCCTACTACCAATTAAGCATATTAGGTGATGTGCATCTCTGTAATGAGAAGGGGTGTGGTCTAATGACATCAAGACCCTATATCAGGTGTGCATAATTATTAGGCAACTTCCTTTCCTTTGGCAAAATGGGTAAAAAGAAGGACTTGACAGGCTCCGAAAAGTCAAAAATAGTGAGATATCTTGCAGAGGGATGCAGCACTCTTAAAATTGCCAAGCTTCTGAAGCGTGATCATCGAACAATCAATCGTTTCATTCAAAATAGTCAACAGGGTCGCAAGAAGCGTGTGGAAAAACCAAGGCGCAAAATAAACTGAGAACTGAACCATGAACTGAGAAAAGTCAAGCGTGCAGCTGCCAAGATGCCACTTGCCACCAGTTTTGCCATATTTCAGAGCTGCAACATCACTGGAGTGCCCAAAAGCACAAGGTGTGCAATACTCAGAGACATGGCCAAGGTAAGAAAGGCTGAAAAACGACCACCACTGAACAAGACACACAAGCTGAAACGTCAAGACTGGGCCAAGAAATATCTCAAGACTGATTTTTCTAAGGTTTTATGGACTGATGAAATGAGAGTGAGTCTTGATGGGCCCGTGGCTGGATCGGTAAAGGGCAGAGAGCTCCAGTCCGACTCAGACGCCAGCAAGGTGGAGGTGGAGTACTGGTTTGGGCTGGTATCATCAAAGATGAGCTTGTGGGGCCTTTTTGGGTTGAGGATGGAGTCAAGCTCAACTCCCAGTCCTACTGCCAGTTTCTGGAAGACACCTTCAAGCAGTGGTACAGGAAGAAGTCTGCATCCTTCAAGAAAAACATGATTATCATGCAGGACAATGCTCCATCACACGCGTCCAAGTTCTCCCCAGCGTGGCTGGCAAGAAAGGGTCTAAAAGAAGAAAAACAATTGACATGGCTTCCTTGTTCACCTGATCTGAACCCCATAGAGAACCTGTGGTCCATTGTCAAATGTGAGATTTACAAGGAGGGAAAACAGTACACCTCTCTGAACAGTGTCTGGGAGGCTGTGGTTGCTGCTGCACGCAATGTTGATGGTGAACAGATCAAAACACTGACAGAATCTATGGATGGCAGGCTTTTGAGTGTCCTTGTAAAGAAAGGTGGCTATATTGGTCACTGATTTGTTTTTGTTTTGTTTTTGAATGTCAGAAATGTATATTTGTGAATGTTGAGATGTTATATTGGTTTCACTGGTGAAAATAAATCATTGAAATGGGTATATATTTGTTTTTTGTTAAGTTGCCTAATAATTCTGCACAGTAATAGTCACCTGCACACACAGATATCCTCCTAAAATAGCTCAAACTAAAAACAAACTAAAAACTACTTCCAAAAATATTCAGCTTTGATATTAGTGAGTTTTTTGGGTTCATTGAGAACATGGTGTTGTTCAATAATAAAATTAATCCTCAAAAATACAACTTGCCTAATATTTCTGCACTCCCTGTATATAATACAAATAAATGTACAAATGTCCCCATGTTTCTGTCAGTTCTGTCACATTTGCATTAGATTTAACATAAATGCATGCAATACACCTTTAAGATTCAAAGCAAGTGACATCATTTGATGGAGAAGCTGACAATGATCAAGGATGCGTTCTATCATTGAATAGTATAATTGTATGCTTGTTTCTGTATGATTTTTGGGAAAGACAAGCTTAAAGGTCAGGTCACATTTTTTTAGAAGTGAAAATGTACGTTTCTGGTAGAATGTCACATCTATTAAACGGCTCCAATTACGAATCAAAACTTGAATTATAAGCACAAATACACGTGCAAAAGAGAATGGCATTATGATAATGCAACCCAAAGGTCAACCAATTAATATTAAATTTTGGATGCACATACATGATGTAAACCGTCCATTCCAGCACATCCCAAAGGTGATCTACTGGATTGAGATCTGGTGACTGTGAAGGCTATTTGAGAATAGTGGGTATGTTCAAAAAAGCAGTTTAAGAAGATTTTGCTCTTTGTGACATGAGGAAGCAGCCTTCATGAGATGGAAAACAGGTAATAATTGAATGGACATGGCCATCAACAATGCTCATGCACACTGTGGCATTTAATGATCATAATTGGTATAGAATGCACCACAGTGTGCCAAGAAAATCTCCTCCACGCTATTATACAACCAGCAGCCTGTACCATTGACTTTTCATTCTGTTTACATGAACTTCTGAGCCTACCATCCAAATGTGATATCAGAAATTAAAATCCCATCAGCAGGCAACCTTTTTCCTTTCTACTGTTGTCCTATTGAGGTGAGCCTGTGCAAACTGTAGTCTCCTGTTTTTAGCTGAGTGTCGTCAGTGTGCTCTAATCCTGCTGTTGCTCATGTTGATGCTCTACTGCAGAACTTGGTTGTAACAAGTGAATTTTGAGTTGCAGTTGCCTCTGTCAGCTCTAGTCTGGTTGTTTTCCTTTGACCCCAGACATCAACAAGACATTTTCACCCACATAACTGCTGCACAATAAAAAGTTTCATGTTTTCAGAATATTTTCTGTATCCCCTAGAGATGGTGGTTCCTGAAAATTCTATTATATCAGCAGTTGCTGAAATACTCAGACAAGCCGAACCGAACAAATTCAAAGTCCCTTAAATCACAATTTTTGTCTGATACTCGGGCTGAACTTCAGCAGATTGTCAATCCATGTGACTTCAGTGGTTGAACTGTAATCACATGAAGCTCCAAGAACACTTCTTTTTTCACCAATGTTTTCTATATCAGATCAGGGTGCATGTTTACTACAGGCGATACAACGCATGATTGTTGTGCTGCTTACTCTGATGGCAATATGTCATCTTGCTTGCACACCCTGACTTGATGTGGGAGAGAAGATATAGGCAAACAAAGTTTTTTTTGGCACTCAGAAGTGTTTTTAAGCTTGTTGAACAGTTGAACTAAAGTGGCATAGAATGTTTTAACAATGTTTTGGCTTCTTTTTCTGGATTTTTTATGTCTCACAACCCTTGCTGCCTATGGAGGAGGATGAGGGAACTGTCACATTTCATCTAAAATGTCCTAATTTGTGTTGAGGAGATAAACGGAGGTTTCAGGGGCTTTTAAAACCATAAGGGTGAGAAATTAATAACACAATTCACAAAATTAATAACAAAACATTTTAGATGTTTTTTGGGTGAACTAATCCTTTAAACATAAAAATGCTGGTTGTGAACATCTAATTGCATAAGACTGCCTTGTTAAAAATATATACAAAGCAGTTAGACAGACAGACAGACAGACAGACAGACAGACAGACAGACAGACAGACAGACAGACAGACAGACAGACAGACAGACAGACAGACAGACAGACAGACAGACAGACAGACAGACAGACAGACAGACAGACAGACAGACAGACAGACAGACAGACAGACAGATAGATAGATAGATAGATAGATAGATAGATAGATAGATAGATAGATAGATAGATAGATAGATAGATAGATAGATAGATTGGACTTGGTTCAGATTCAATAGCTTCATGAATGATTTTGAAAAGGGTCAAAACCCTTTTGTCGAAGACCAAAGACAAGTGTCAGAAATCTATCATCAAATATTCTGTTGCTATCATTTAGTTACTCAGACACCAGTGTCTTCTCAACCTTTAACTATATCAAAGCATTTCACTGCAACTGTTGCATCACATTACACAGGAAGTGAAAACAGTGAAAGTTTAAACCTAGTCTAATCACATGGAAAGAGAAACACATAGGCATTGTGCTTCATAGACAGATTAGGTCTCAAAATCACACCACAGATACAGAATCTTGAACAGCTAGAAATACTGAGGATGTGAGGAATGACATGCTTAGCCTGTGACCTCAATCAGAGCACTGAAAGGAATAGCATGCATTTCAAGTCACTGTGCTAACAGTTACCTCACCGTAGCACTTTAACGCTAATTTCATCAGGACCACAACAAACACATACCTACATAGGAAGAAGAAAGAAAACATTCTTCTAGTGGGTCATTAACAATACTGCCAAGAGCGTTAACATTTGTGCAAATACACAACCCTAGGAAACCCCTTCCTCATTCACACACACACACACACACACACACACACACACACACACACACACACACACACACACACACACACACACACACACACACACACACACACACACACACACACTGACTGATGTATAATTACATGCTACTGATGACAACTAAGGTCGAGTTTATAATTGGTAGGAGTTTTGTCAATCTGACCAAAGCAAATAATGCTAAATATGGGTGTAAACATGGTCTAAAATAGTTTGAGCTTGTAAACTTTCAACCATTTGGTAGTTAAAACAGACTGGATTGCTAATAACTTTTTTGCATCTAATAAATTTTGATGTTCTTATGTAAACAGGTTTACATTTACACAATGTGTATGCTACAACTATAAATGCTGCATTAGGAACTCACTGGAAATAATATAGTATTTAAGTAATATAGTATAGTAATAGTAATAATATAGAATTTATTTACCTTCCTTTTTTATTATATATTGTTCTAGTAAATATTATTATATTTAATTTCAAAAGTGCTCACCAAAACAAGTCAAAGTTAATGTTATTTTTTTAATATGACCATTTTTAGGGGGTTTTCACATTTTATTGAACAGTGACAGTGAATATTACACAGGAAAATGAGCCAGGAATCTTCAGTGCTATATGTCAGCACACTTTATCAGAAGCTTTTCACTGTACAGTATGTAAATTATACAAATGAATTTTTACAACATGACCAAAAGATCTGAAAAATCCTATACATACTGTACACCTGCCCATAGAACTTTCCTCACCAGGAAAGTGGACAAAAGTGGGGTTCTTCTTTGTACTGCTGATCAGACAATAATGCTTCCCTGACAAGATGTACATTACAATCAGAGCTCTGCTCAATCACATTTATTCATTTCAGTTAATTTCCGCAGCCCTGCTGTCCACAAAACAGCTCTCATTTTATTTCAATTTTGGACGTGGCATGGCCCGTCAACTACAACTCTATAGTAAATGCTACTCCACCTGAAACCATGTGCTGGAGATTTACTGAAACCTGCTTTCTGCTGAAATTAGCATTAAAATCACCAAAGGTTAGGTTAATCACCAGTTAGGGCGTACTCACACTAGGTACAGTTGCCTTGAACCATGCTGAAGCACACTTGTCCCCCCTCCCATCTCCCCCAACAGCCTGCACTCACATTGCATTTTGCCTTCCGAACCCGAACACGATTACGTCATTGATGAACGACTGTTCAGTTTAACAGAAAGAGATGTGCTCTTGCTCAGCACAGTGGAGGTTACTTTAGTTATATTGTTTTAGTCTTTTGATATGCAGTGACACGCAATCAAATATTTTGACAAACAGATCCACAACTTTTGACACTTATAAATTATCATAAAAGTGATTGTGCTGCATGTATTAGGAGGTTCGCTGAAGGTGCAGCTGATGTGCAGTGAGGGGTTCGGGTCTTTAATAAACTATGACAGTTCGCGTTCATTGAAAAGTAAGAATGATTAATAAATCCACATAAAACAGTCCCTTAAAAGTGACGTTGCGTCCTTAGTTTCGGGCTCAGATGCGCTTTGCACTCACACTACAAGCATACATTACTAAAGCCCAACTGAACCGCACTCTGGCACACTTAGGTCGTACTCACACTATGTACAGTTGCATTGAACCGGGCCAAAACACGCTTGTCCCCCCTCCCGTCTCCCCCGACGGCCCGCATTCACATTACATTTGGGCCTGGGCCCGCTTTCGTCATCGATGACGCGCCGTTCAGAAGCGCTCTCGCTTAGCACAGTGGAGAATTCTTTAGTTATATCGTTTAAGTCGTTTGATATGCGGTGACACGCAGTCAAATGTTTCGCCTAACAGATCAGCCACTTTTGACGCTCATGAACAATCAAAGTTCTCGTGCTCCAGGAATTAGGAGGTTTGCTGAAGGTGCAGCTGTCGTGCAGTGAGGGGTTTGTGTCTTTAATAAACTACCACAGTTTGTGTTCATTGAACAGTAAGAATGATTAATTAATCCATATCAAACAGTCGCTTAAAAGTCTCGCTTTCAGTTTCGGGCTCGGCCGCGTTTTGCACTCACACACAAGCGTACCGCACCAAAGCCCAAGTGAACCGCGCTCTGGCACACCTCTTCTAACCGAGCCAGGGCCGGCCAAGTGTATCGTGCCTGAGCCCGATTCAGAGCACTCACACTTCTCAAACGATCCGGGAAACGGGCCTGGGCACGGTTCGGATAGCATAGTGTGAGTACGCCCTTAATCCAACTGGGCCGGCCAATTGAACCACACCTGGGCCCGATTCGGAGCACTCACAATTGTCAAACGAACCAGGAAACGTGTCTGGGCACGGTTCGGATAGCATAGTGTGAGTAAACCCTTAATCACCCAGCCTAAGGCCGAAGTTATGGAGATTTGTAAAAGTGTATAACATATTTTTAATTTCTTTTAGCAACTTATAGTCTGAATCCTGGTCCGAACCCTGAGCCTGAATCTGCTTTCTTTCCATCGGATGAACAGTGATAGGAGAGGAGGCCCCAACACTTAATTTAAAGTTAAGAAGATTTAGATCAAAAGGTTAGGAAAAAGTATTAAAGGGCAACTCAAACGAAAAACATTGCTTTTGCAGTTTTTAGGCTGAGAGAGTTTTGGGCCGACGTAAGACTTTGTCGGTTTCTTCACAGCCTCTGAGAGATGAAAGAGCAGATTGTCCAGTAGCGACTGCTCTGTCCGACCAGCAGAGAGAAAGCCTGGCACAGTTTCTTCATAGATGCAGCCCATTACAACTGTCAGAGCAGGGGGGGGGGGTTGTATAATGTTAATTATTTTGGCTTGTGATGAGAAGCCTGCGTGCACTGAAGCCTTGTTGTTTGACTTGTGTCAAAGGGAGGACAAAGAGAACTGTGAATCTGCTTTCTTTTAAGACTAAATCAAAAAACATTCTATGAACTTCATCTTCTTTTTCTCCTCTCTTTGTACAGGACACCCATTTTCGCAATTATTTTTCCCCCCTTCCAAAGACCTCTTTAAAAACAGCTGGGGTGCTTTAGGATGCTCTCAACCACCCGGTGAGTTTGAGACGGCTAATTGGTCAGCTCTTGCTGATCTTTTATCATCAACAAAACAAGCATCAAACAAAATCAAATCAAATAAGAGAAAAACAAACATCAAGCAGCAAGCTGAAATCACGAGGTACATGGAGAGGAAAGGAGAGGAGAGGAGAGCAGAGCAGTGGTTTAGGGACTCAGCCGGTGCTTGCAGGTGGCTAATGGCTAAAGCAGTCTGGAGTCATATTGATACCGTTTACAGGCCCAGCTGTGCAAATGACAGCTCAGTTAATTAGCCCATGGTGAGCTTTTAAGCTAAGCCAAAACATTTAGCACTGTAAGGTGAATATTCCCTTTTGATTTTGACGGATTTGCCAAAAAAGAATCTAAATAAGTTGTAATAATTGAATGCAGCAGTGTAAAGTAATGAATTACAAACTATCAAATTACTGCAATTGAGTTGTACTTTACCACAATTTAATGTAAATTGAGTTGTACTTTCCTAAGTAATTTTAAAAATGTGTACTTTTACTTGAGTCAGTTTTGTACTTTAACTACTTTATTTCAATCTGCAGTCACTGCTTTATTTTTTCTTGTCTATGGTGATCGGCCAATGAAATAATCAGTCTAATGATTTTCGTGATTCCAAATGAATCAAATTACAAATATAGTAAGTCTAGATGAGCCAAACCGACCTCAAGACAACGTGTAAGCATTACAAGTGTCCAAGAAGATGCAAAAATGTTACACTTACTTAAACAAGAATAAAAGAGACAAGTATAAGAAAGTAAAACAAAAAAGAATAAAAAATTATTAAAAACGGATTAAAATGTGTTAAAACAGGGTATAAAAAAATGAAAAAGAAAAGAAAGACATAACAGTGCGATCTGTTGGACATTGTAGCACAGTGCTCATTCAGTAAAGGCACAGCTAAACAGATGTGTTTTCAGTTTCAGATTCATCCTGCTTTGACTGAACCTTTGGACCCTTTCTAATTTATTTGATCCTAAATATCTGAGTGATCTATGAAGTTTGTATTCAGTGAGCATATCTGTAATGTATTGAGGTCCTAGGCCATTTAGTGATTTATAGACAAGTAATAATACTTTAATGAATGTGTTCATTTCAATCACAGTGTAATACTCACTTTTTACTCATACTTTTTGAGTAGTATTTAGAACAGATACTTTTACTCACACTAAATGTTTTGGCAAGCAATAATACTCAATAATTCAACCACTGATTGAATGTGTTAAATTATATCAGGTAATATGTTTATTGTGGGCGACGCAGTGGTGCAGTAGGTAGTGCTGTCGCCTCACAGCAAGAAGGTCGCTGGTTCGAGCCTCGGCTGGGCCAGTTGGCGTTTCTGTGTGGAGTTTGCATGTTCTCCCTGCGTTCGCGTGGGTTTCCTCCGGGTGCTCCGGTTTCCCCCACAGTCCAAAGACATGCGGTACAGGTGAATTGGGTAGGCTAAAATTGTCCATAGTGTATGAGTGTGAATAAGTGTGTATGGGTGTTTCCCAGAGATGGGTTGCGGCTGGAAGGGCATCCGCTGCGTAAAACATGTGCTGGATAAGTGGTTCATTCCGCTGTGGCGACATCGGATTAATGAATGAATGAATATGTTTAATGTAAAGATACTGTTCATTAAAAAAACTGCATACATAATCCATATGAATGAGTGAAGACCTGAAGGGACATGACTTCTTTATCCAAAATCAATAAGAAATGTACATACACATAAGCAGGTAAAGGGACTGAGCAAGTCAAATATGTTTAAAAGAATCTCAAAATTACTTGCTTGATGCAATTTTGAGCACAGTTGAGCTTCTGCAAGAACCACTGAGGATAGTTCTTGCAAATTCAGTTGCACTTTGATTTATATGCTTCAACCATGCATCAGTTTATATATTAAATAAAAGCTTAAAAGCTTAAATGAAATCTTTTCATAATACTAGAGTTCTTCAGATGATGACTCGATTCATATGGATTACATTTAGAAAGTTTTTAATGAACACTTTGAATTGTCAAAGTTTTAGTTAAATCTGTCCAATTGACATAATGTCCCAGATTTTAGACTGGAACTTATTTAATCTAATAATAATGTTTAACTTCTGTGTGAACTGCAAATTCCTATATCAGCTTTTTTTACTGATGTACTGTATATTAAACTAATGGTCTGATTAGCTCCGGAGATAAAGTTCAGTTCATGTCCTCATATATAGTAAATGACAGACACTACAAGCATCAAGTTGTGACTTGTGAGTAAACTATGTATTCACATCAATGTATAGAAAATACAAACTTCATATTTAAATGTAAAAATCTTTTTGCCGGTTAATCTTCTCTGATGCATAAATGCTTAAATAATGCTTACAGTGCTTGACTGTTTTTGCCTTTTGTTGTTGCTCATTTAATCTATCCAGATCTGAAACATCTTGGTTGCATTCAACACCACTGTGCTCAGTTACATTCACTCCACCACCAGCCTTTCTCCAATTCCAAATTGACAAGTGTTATGTAAATTAATTACATGATGTGGCAATTTAATAACAGAAGTAATCTCAGTATAATTGCACATTAAATTTGGCTGAGATATTTTAAATCCCTTAATGTTAAAAAAGCATCAATAAGACATAAAGACAACAAAAAGCAGCTTTATAAATGTGTGTTCAGTCGACACATATGCACACACACGCACACATACACACACGGAAACATTAAAGAATAGTATTTGAGAGAGGTCACTGCAATTTTGGTTTATCCAGTGAAAGTCATTCTATGTTTCAATAATTGAATATTTATAAACTACATTAAGGGAATAGACTTATAATATTAGTTTCATCACACTGAGAAGAGATTGCATTATGTAACCGCAGAATAAAGACCCCCAATAACTAAATAAAAGATTCAGTTTTTTAAAAAGATAATAATTAAAATAGCAGCACGGTGGCGCAGTGGGTAGCGCTTTTGCCTCACAGCAAGAAGGTCGCTGGTTCGAGCCTCAGCTGAATCAGTTGGCATTTCTGTGTGGAGTTTGCATATTCTCCCCGCGTTTGAGTGGGTTTCCTCCAGGTGCTCTGGTTTAGCCCATAAGTCCAAAGACACTGTATGTGAATTGGGTAGGCTAAATTGTCCGTAGTGTATGTGTGTGAATGGAAGTGTATGGGTGTTTCCCAGTGATGGGTAGCAGCTGGAAGGGCATCCGCTGCGTAAAACATATGCTGGATAAGTTGGCAGTTCATTCTGCTGTGGCAACCCCAGATTAATAAAGGGACTAAGCCAAAAGGAAAATGAATGAATGAATGAATAATTAAAATACTGATATGAGCAGTAAAAAATGTGGAATATTTAATTATGCTAAATTTAAAGGACCAATCAATTGTGTCAAAATCAAGTGTGCTGATTCATTTGAAATCTGGTTTTCAAAGTCTAATATATGAAGAAGGTTACTGGCTGAGAATGTTTTATGTGGCATGAGGCAGATGCTGTGCTCTGCTCAATAGCTGCATTTCTAGTTAAAGATGTTTGAACAGGTCTCTCACAGTGCCAACATGTGTGTGGTCAGACATCTGATGCCTTTACAAACACATACACACATGGGACATATTAGGATGGATTAAAGCATTAGTTCGCCCAAAAAATATATGATTGCTTTTTCAGCCTTATGTTATTTTGAACCCATATTATATATCAGGAGCTTTTGGGGCAAAATTAGGCTGTTTGCCTTAGAGTGGACCGATGGCCGTACAGTTTTTAAAATACCTGTCAGAAAACCACTGCTGGTACTATTGGGTAATCATGAACAAAAATATCTTTAAAATCAATTCATTAATTTCATAACATTTCAAACTGACAATCAAAAAACTATTTTAAGCTTTATATAAATACAGTGCTCAGCATAATTGAGTACACCCTATTTTGAAAATGAACATTTTATCCAGTTCTCAGTGAATATAGGCAATGTATTTTGGTGCATTTAAACAAAACAGATTTATTAAACAGATATATTTATTTAAATAATATTTTAGTCCCAAACATATTTAGAAATAGAAAGATAATACAATTAAATTCAAGCAAAATATTGCAAAAACAATTACAACCTATAAAAATTCAATCTCATTTTGCTTCTCTTGATTTTTCCTCTTTTTTAAATTTGTATTTATTATTTTTCTATAACATATAAATTTGGCTGTACTAGTTTTTGGACCATTATCGTAAGATATTTTGTTAGATAAGCTCCAGATTTGGCTTCAGTACTGACTAATCTAATGTATTTGCACAAATATAATATTATATAGCTTCCTAGTAAAATATGAATTTAACAGATAGATTTGTGAGGGGTGTACTCTTATATGCTGAGCACTGTATTTTCAAACTAGGGCCAATCACACACAAAAATATATATATTTTTCTTTGAAAAACATGCAGCCATTAAAATTAGGTTAAATAGCAAGACCTCAAGATGTGTTTTATTCATGTGTGCTATTTATATTTTATGTGTGTTATATTTATTTTAACAATGGCATGTAATGCACAAAATACACAATGGCCAAACACATCCATTTAGGGCTGTGCGATTAATCGAAATCGAATCACAATCGCAATTTGAAACTTTGCAATTAGCTAATCGCAAGGGGATGCAATATAAAATATATTTGTATTATTTAGTTTCCCCTGCCCAGAGCAAAAGCGTGACTGCCATCTGTGTGTGATAGTCTTACTAGCAATTGAGTGAGCACAATTGCCAGTGACACTCAATCTAGTAGCAAGCAACAGCAAAGTACAATTTCAGAGTTGTTTAAGCTATGTTAGTTTGCTGAGTTTTCTGTATTTAAAAAAAAAAAAAAAAAAAAAAAAAAAATTGTTTGTATAATAAGCTACACTATCTCCCTAATTTGAGTTCAACTTGTTTACAGAAAGGTAAGGTCATTTTATTTGTGTTTACTGTTTGCTAGAGAAAAATGAGTGTTTAATTTCTGAATATTTAAAAATAAATTTGAATAAATGTTTAAGTAAATTAATATCTTTTCAGTTCCTTTTTTAACTAACACTCACTGCAGTTCAGCAGTAAAAAGCTATGATGCAGATTATTGAGCTGAAGCTTGACTACAAAATTAAATTGCAAATAAAATCGAAATATCTGTCAAAAAATAAATAAACAAAAAATAAATAAATAAATAAAAAATAAAATAAAAATCGCAATTAGATATTTTCCCCAAATCGCACAGCCCTACATCCATCTAGAGTGTTTTTACATAGAAGAAATATGTGGAAGTAGTGAAGTGGGTTAGAAAAATGTCCAGCATGAATCAACCCTTGGGCCATGTGTCCACCAAAATGTTTTTCCCTGAGGCAAGCACATTTTTTGGTTGTTTTCAATGGCCAAAAGTGACATCAGAGAAGAGCGAAAATGTAGCAGAAATTATTTTTGCTCTACATTGTGCCGACATCAAACAGAGACAAATTATATCAAATCAGATGATATTATTGCAGATATTCTGTTATAAAAAAGCATCTCACTCTCATCAGAAATAAACTAAGAATACTGCACCACAAAAGCTCTGTCAATCACTTATATTATCAGATTTTAAAAGAATGCTGCCCTTTTCAGTTGCCTAGTTTAGTTATGTTTTTGGACACACAGCCTAAGGTTACATTTTTACAACCACAATGTATTACAAACAAATGCTTTTTCTTTTCTGCTTGTTTGTTTTTTTTAGGTTTTGTGTGCAGACTGCTCTGTCATATGATCCCCCTTCACAAGGACTTGCCAAAACAACTAGCTGACAATGTCACATAAACACTCACTACCTGTCTGCCCACATATAGTCTGACATTGTTGTTTTGGTTGCCAAGTTCTCACGCATGACTATAGATTAAATATGTAATACAACATATGCGCATTATGTCACCATTTCACAAAGTCATAGTTGTGTAGTTTACACAGGGAAGACCTCTGTGTTTTTGTAGCCTTGTTCAAAAATTTGCACTTTCAAGTTCTCAAAAATTCTGCTGTCATGTAAATATAGGTATGAAATAGTCAATAATACATCATGTTTGCAGATTTGATGTCTTAAATATTTAGATGCATTTTTTTTGTATTTGTATGTATTCTAAAAATTTGTCACACCAAGAAAACTTGCACACTGAGTCCGATGTGCATTAATTATGCGTCGTGAAAGAAAAGCTTAAAACAATTCAGTTAAATCAAGCAGCAATACTTTTGTTCTCCTTCTCTTCTTCAGAAAAGCAAAAGAAAGAGGAAATATTTTGTTCATCCAATCTTTCAAAAAGGATAGTTCACTACCAAAGAGCTGAAAGCTGCATTTTGATAGTCTGCTTGCGATCCTGCAGCCACTAAACATAAAGTTGATCCTGAACAGAGACTGGCAGTAGGCCTTTGTCAAAGGTATAGAGTAGATATATACACACTTGCATGAAAATTTCGTGCTGGGCATTTAAACCAGCATACAGTAGGGTACAGCAGTGGTTTTCCACCAACCACCACATTCGGTCTTAATATTGCACACTTTGTTTGTTTTTTGTGCTCTGAGTGACAGCATTCTGGATTCTGGCTGGATTTAGGCGAGAGTTGTGGAAGAGGAGCAAGGCCAGTGGTGCAAGTGTTAAAGGGTCATGAAACCCTTAATTAAATTTTCTGAGATGTTAAAGGTGCAGTAGGTGATTGTCTTCAGAAACATTTTTTGTTGTGCTGGTTGAAAGTTTCTTCACATTCCAATAGTAATCATCAAAGTAAATCTAAATGTATTTATGTGTATTTTTATATTCTGGGTAAGGAATTAGGCTAAAAAAAAACGTTCATCCAATTAAAATTTGTCAGGCCAATAATTCCCATAATTCTGATAAATAGTAACAAATAAGTGGTAAAAACAAATGCTGAATCAAAACTTCAAAATCCTGAAGTTGGAATAATTGGAGTTATTTTTACACACTGGAGAAAGTATGACACCATGGCTGAAGTATTTCATTTAGACAGGTAATGTTCTGTTTTAACACTATTTTAGTCACACAAAGCTGATGTAGATTTTGTTGTTACAAATGGGTTATATGCACAGAAGTGTTGTTCAGCCACTGAAATCTTCTGGCAAAAGATTGATGTGACTATTTTCAATTTCATAAGACCTTTTACAACATCGATAATGTCGATTTTTAACAACAAAACGTAAGTAAATAGCGCTAGCGCTAGTCTGCTTTACTGAGCTGAAGTTGGTTTTATATTCACATCACATTGGTTCATTTTTGAACAATGATAACATGTGACGCGCTCCCTATATTGTTTACCATGCTACTCTGAATATTTGGTCTGAAATAGCATGTAAGTATGGCTTAGTAATAAGCGTAATTCCTGCACGCCATCGGCCAACCACTAAGCAGAGTCGCTTTAGCACAGCACGTGAGAGAGGGTTGTCTGCTGTCATCTGGTGCTGTCACGCGTTTGTGATTTCAGAAGACATGGCTTTGGACGGCAGGGGAGGGACTGTTTCAAAGATTTTATTCTAACCGGTTAGCATTGTGGCAGACCACCTATTGCACCTTTAACATATTCATGTGTGTTGAACATCAATTAAGACAATGTTAGCATTAGATGGATGAAATTTAACCAGATCTGAAAAGTTTCGGAGGAAGTGGGGAAATGTTCTTGAAACAACTTGAGGTCATATTTATTTTTTTAATGTGCTGAAATTTCAAAATTTCAGTGTGTAATGAACTTCAGTCTTTTTGCAATAAAAAAAGATCACTCATAATGCCTCGTAGAATTATAGTTCATTCACTCTTTTCATTAATTGATTAAATTATTTATTCATTTAATTGTTGCTGCTTCTAATGTTTATTGATGTTATTACATTTAAATGTGGTAAATACAAATAGACATGCATGCAATAACTAAATAAATACACATTTCATTCATAATCCCCCAAATTTATCTCATTTGAATATTAATTTAACATTCTGGGATAAAATTTTCCTCAATAAACCCAATATTAGAAATATTGTAAAAATATTTTATATTATAAATCTAATACAGGATATCATTAATTATAACATTATGCTAAATATAAGGTAACACTTTATTTTGATGGTCCATTGAGTATTAGTAGACTTTCTGCTTAATATTTGTTGATACTGCTCCTTCAACAGACATTTAACTGACTATAAGAATCTTTGCAAGTGCATGTCAACTTACACAGACCCCAACCTAACAGTATACTTAGAATCTAATGAGAATTAGTTGCGATGTAACTTAAATTCATCAAACGGACCATTAAAATAAAGTGTGACCAATATATAATATAATATAATATAATATAATATAATATAATATAATATAATATAATATAATATAATATAATATAATATAATATAATATAATATAATATAATATAATATAATAGAATAGAATATACTTTTAATCTTCACTATTGTTGATTACTAAGGCTGCTTTCTTTTTTCTTTTTTGGTGCCCATAAACTGGATGAAGCTCTGTTCTTCTTCTTCAAATAAATCACTCTTTCCTCACAGTTGTCTTTTGTCTTGCTGCAAAGCTGCTAAAAACAGTTATGAATAATCCAGTGTCATTACAAGGCACTTTTACAGCAGCTTACCAGCCTCTGTTACACTGCTGTGGTAAAGGGTTTTAATCCGTCTTCCATGGCAGAGCAGTTTAAGTCAGAACAAAACAGGTGCATGCCGGACACACACACACACACATCTACACACACACACACACACACACACACAGCTTTAAACACTATATCTGTATGCACTTCAGAGAGGACAAAAGGGACAAAGTGAGACACGAGTGGCCATTGAATTTTGTGTTGCGTCAACATGAGGATGACATTTACAGTGCCTTCCCAAAGTCTCCATCTCTCTCTTTTTCTTGAACTCTTTCTTTCAAGCTCTCTGTCTCTCTCTCTTTCTCTGTCTCTCTTGCAACATGCCTACAGGGTTTTGAGGACAATGGCGCTCTTCTACTTCAAGCAGCTTCAAAGGCTTAGCTACAGCAAGCAGGCGTCTGCGACTTCCTCTGAAGTGCCTTGCTATAATATATTATATCTAGATGTCCCCCGAGAGTCGCCCAGGCCTGGACCAGAACCAGACCTGGAGCTCTGCCCTTCCTCATAAAGCTGCCTATAATCATCCCCACTGCCATCAGGATGCATTCAAGACGACGCAAGATATGAGGGACGACAGACAGAGAAAAATCAGTACGGTGAAATCAGAAATGGCGTCTTTGTTAAGCCATAGAAGACTTCTAAGATGTGACTTTAGAGAGTTTGTGGGTACACAACAATGACACAAAGGGAATACCAGATGAAAGCAGTAGAGATGTAAATAACTCTTCTGCCACAGACAGAAAGAGAGAGAGAGAGAGAGAAAGAGAGAGAAAGAGAGAGAGAGAGACTGTGACACACTAAGATAGAGCGAACAGGGAATGAGAGATATAGAAAAATAAAGTGTGTAAAATAAAGCATATCAGAGAGCATATATTGAAACTGTGTATGATGATTTTCACTGAATTAAATTGCTTACCATTCATAATGTTCTTCACATCTTGCATATTTGTTATTAAATATTGTGGTCTGTGCTGGTCAGTGAGTTTAATGGTGTATTCACACCAGGAAAGTTCATTAGATCACTTGCTTTGCTCCAGACACAACATGATGTTGATTTAAAAAATTTTTGGATGCGGTTCACTTTTACACTGCCCTTTTTGTAAGTGAACCAAAAATCGTAAAGAAAACCACACATGTGCTAAAGTCAGCCGTTTATTGGACAGAAATGCCTGCGCTCCTTTGGTGCGGTGTCTGCTGTGTGACCATCAGCTGTGCTATCTAAAGTACCGTCAATGACAAGCTTTTGTGTAGCTCTTAGAGGTCATTCAGGTGTTTTTTTCCCCGCAAAAGTAGTTTATTTCAAATGTAGATGTGCACAAATAAACAGGAACCAAGAGCTACAGTAATAAATACGAAGTGAACTGAATTGAACGGCAGACTAGTTACCTCAGACAAACCAGCACAGCCAAACACTGCAACAATAATCCATAACTAAACTTGTATCAGAGCTTTAGCTGGGAGACAAGGAGGGTACCAAATCTCATACTCAGGCAATAATATGCTTTTTTACGGTGACCGAGAGAGCTTAACATTCTGCAATTTAAGAAAACATTAGTTACTACAAAAAACGCCAGCAAATTGAGAAAAGGTCTTCATCTGTTTGATGTGCTGCAAATCCTCACAACGCAAACACATTTTTAAAAAACATGCTGCATTTTATCACAATGCAAACATTTTACGAAAACGCGCTGTATTGCCTCACATCGCAAAAAGAATGAAACACAACGGAAATGTTTCACGGGGACCCAAAAAAGTGATGGATGCCACTGTGCCGTGACTATTGCTCAGTGAAGTTGTAGCTAATATTTGAAAGGAGAGTTTTTTGTTTGTTTATTTTATTATCCCGATTCCCTTGTCTTTAGTATTTTATTAGCCTAAATAAACATAACCTAAATAGCTGGGTCCGTCACAATTTAGTGTCTCCTTGAAACATTTCCATTGCATTGTAAGAAAATGCAACGTGTTTTCATAAAATGTTTGTGTTGTCTCAAAATGCAGCACGTTTTATTAATTGTTTGCGTTGTGTGAAAATGCAGCACGTGTGCTGTCAAACTGACAAAGATCTTTTCGCAATTTGCTGGCATTTTTTGTAATGAATTGTTTTCTTAAATTACAGCACGTTAGGCTCTTTCAGCCACCAGACCTTTTTTTTTTTTTGTAGTGCATTAAACTAAAACATTTTTATTATTCTAAAAAGAATAAGTGCACTTTAAATACCCAGATGATGCACTTATTCAACCGATAAAAAAGTAGTGTGTAATGTTGAACACTTCATGCACTAAACGGTTCACATAGTGAAAGGGCAGAAGCTGGCGCTGAGGTCGGATTTCTGTATTTATTTAGAATTTTGCATGCAAAATTCCCCTACATAAGTGATTATGCCACCTTCTGATGTTGAATGTGGTTAGTCATGACAGGAACTATTTGGTAATTTGCTCATAAATTTCAATAATTTGGCAGCCATTAAACGTTGTCTGAAAAATGTTTTTGAAATTCACATAGCATAGTGCATAGTGTGCCACAAAACTATAGACTGGAGTTTGATAGTTGTGGTTTATTGGATAGTGCAACTAATGATTGCGTAGCAACATCAGAAACCACGGGTGTACAACTACTGCATCTACAGGTTCCTGATACTCAAAAGGTGCAGGGCTTTTTACAAATGTGTCGGGTCAAGGTCAGATCATATGTACATCTTAAAAGAACCATACCAGAGTTTGTTGGTAAGTGGACCGAGACTATGTACCTCATCAGCTGCTTCTTGATCCATTTGTATGGCGCACATGAGAGTGCGATTGCTATATTTACACCTGCAAAAAAAGAAGAAACAGGTGTAAATGAGACCTAAATCAATCGACAAATGTCCCCTAAAACAGACTAACTAACTAACAACCTTAAACTACAAATGAGGTAAAAAAATATTTTAAAGGGCACCTATGATGAAAATCAACTTTTGTAAGCTGTTTGGACAGAACTGTGTGTATGTATAGTGTGTCCACTGTCATAATGGAGTGATAGAAACACAACAAGCCTCTTTTTAAAAATTTCCTGATGTTAAAACAGGATCCAAATCCCACCGCAATGTGACGTGGTAGTACGGTTTTCCCCACCCACCGAATTGATTGACAGGCACCATGTTTCTATAATAACATGTATACACATGTCCACAGAACATTTTTTGCAAAGAAACGTCCTGGTTATGTCTGTAACCCACATTGCCCAAATAGGGAACGGAGACATGTGTCTGGAAACCAGACTATGGGAGTTCGTCAGACGACCTATTACTCTGAAGAGGAAAAAAAACGGGCCAATAAAAAACCAATTGAATTGGCGGAGCTTGGCTCCACAGCTGATCCTGAGGAACTCATCAACGCTATTTCAGTCAGTTGCTGGAGTCAGCTCACCAAAATTTGCCTGCTGAAGAGCCGATCACTCAGCTCCCAGCTGGAGACTCAGTTGCTGTGGCAGTGGAGACACATGTCCCCGTTCCCTATTCGGGGAACGTGGGTTACAGATGTAACCAGGACGTTCCTCTTCATAAGGAACTTCAACATGTGTCTGGAAACCAGACTATGGGAGATTGTATGGAAAACGCCACAGCAGCTAAGCCTGTCACGCTCCTGATGTGCAGTTTACCAAGCGAAGCGTGAGCGCACTGACATCACCAAAAGCACAACCTTCCAACGTCCCCTAGGCCCAAAATATTACCATTACATGGGAATAATAAGAATTTATATCGGGGGTCGTAAAAGTGCTTATACCTAGCTAATATAGACTAGGGATTTTAGAAATACGACTGAAAGTTGAGAAGCGTGCCAGTCCCCGAAGGGGGGAGGACGCTGCGGAGACCACCTACTACCCAAGAGGGGAGACTTGATGGTAATAGAGCATATGGACTAGCCCTAAAGAGGAGGAGTGCTACATATGATAAGCTGGTTAGCAGTTAAGGAAAACACGGGTCTGCCTGAAAGGGGGAACACACCGTGGTAAATAATGCATATGGCATCACCAAAACAGGGGAATGCACATAGCTGGCACCGAACCTCAGTATGCGGGTAGACCAGATGGACATACCAGACAACACACTGAGCCATGCACTCGACTCCTCCGCTGAGTAAGGTGCTGGGGGCCTAGGAGGAATTCTCTAGGGTTCACCTGAAGAGGGAAACTTACTAGTAGAATAGAAAATGCACACGCATCTCCGGGTTAGAGAGCCTGGCGCAGCAAGCGCTTATTGACACAGAGCTTAATTTCCTCCCGATTGACCGGGGTAACCAGTAACCGGGAGGAAACGGACTCCACTCGAGGATATAATCTCGATAATGTGTTAGGTGCTGCCCAGCCCGCAGCTCTACATGATCTGTTAAGAGGCGCTGCGTACTCAAGCCGAAAAGGAGGCACCGCTCATTATATTATTAATAAGTGTGCTCTCTCTCTCCCGCGGAACACAGCTCGCCCTGGCACATGAGGCGAGGGTGATGGCCTCTCCGTGCACCATGCCCATCTGGGGACCCGATCGCGAAGCCAGCGCTGAATTGGTCTCATATGAACAATTGAGCGGCGTGATAGCGGCTACAAATGTCATATGCCCCAGGAGCCTCTGAATAATTTCAGTGAGACCTCTATAAGTGCCGAATTAATCGGACAGGGCAGCGCCAGCCCAGCACGCTAAGAGCGCACCGTGATGCAGACCAAGTCCAGCTCCAACCCGAGATGAGAGAAGCTCTGCCCGCGGGAGAGCCTGCTCATACTCAGTTGACCCAAAACCCGAACAGGCCGAGGTGCCGGAGCACCAGGTCCCTGTGCATAATCAATCAGTTCAGAGACCTAAAAAAGAATAACAGTCAATGAATAATCAAAAATGCCAATGCGCGTGCGCCAAAGAGGCACAGGGCATCCTCCATGCATGGAAACAGGGAGAGCCCGAAGGGGAGGACTGTTACTACCATGCTCGGACCCCAGTCTGGAGAGAGCGAGACATGGAGTGAGCGTCCTTCAGATCTATAGCTGCAACCAATCCCACGGACGATGGCACTGGGGGATGCGTTTCTGCGTGAGCATCCCGATCAGCATCCTGAACAATTGACAGATCAAAACACGCAGATAGCATTGGTATAACCCACCGCTCTCTGGATACGATAAAAAGGGGGAGTAAACCCACCCTTCATCTCGGCTTGAGGACTAGCTCGATTGTATCCTTCGCCAGGAGGATAATAATTTCTCATGCGAGACAGGGGGTGGGATAGCGATGATCGCTTAAATACACACCCGTGAACTCGGGAGGCCAACATCGAATTAAAACGCATAGCCGAGTCTGACCATCTGCGTGAGCTACTACAACGGGCCGAGCAGCGCTAACCAGGCTGACAGAGTCCAAATGAGCAGCATCACCGTAACGATCGCTGAGGTACCCTCGAAGGCGCAGCTTCAGGAGGAGCAGTGCTCACCCCGGGAAGCGGAGCGTCCCGAGGTAGAGGTGAAAATAAGAGATTGACTCTTACCTTCCTCCCAGGATCCCGAGGAGTGGCTGGAGGTGCGAGAAAGGAGCTCATCCTCTGGCACCCTCAAGCCTGTGGTGAAATGCACCAAAGCTGAGAGCTGGAAGGCAGCGCGTCCCATGCTGGCAGCAATTGGGCTTCCACACCCAGAGGGAGGAAAAGTCGCTCTTTTTGGATCGCTACATACATTCGCGGGGGAGTCCCGGCCTCCATCGGGGAAAGAACGGTTCTCCTCCTCTCCAAGTGGCCCGCCTCAGGTTCGCTTTGAGGTCCATTTACTGAACTTAACGGCGACCTGTGACGGGAGCGTCAACTCCCCACGGGGGGGCTCGGCGCGTTCACTAGCCATGGAATGGACTGGGACGGCGGAGCCTTTTGGAGCAGCGGGAAGAGCGCACTCGGCGAGGAACAGCCAGCGCGGATGGGTCTGATGGGGAGAGCAGTTTTCCAAGCCCACCAAGAGATGACCTGCTCCATCGTGCACGGCTGATCTTTCACCACCGAGGACTCCTGGGTAAAGCCCCCGACGGTGTGGCAGAGAATGCCTTCCTGGGATATGGGCACACGGCGCATATCTTCAGCGTAAGCCAGGGTGGCATTTCCGGACCACTATGTGGCCATCGTCCTCCCCAGGGCACGGGCGGCCAACTTGAATACATCTGTCTAACTCTCTGAGTTTTTTATAAGTTAAAACGTTTTTAAAACAGAGCATGTTTGTAATAAAGACAATAAAATTAATGTAATTATTAACAGCTATAATCACAACGACCGCATGTATGTACTGGAAACGCCATATATCTGAGACTCAGATATCAGTTCAGAAAGGCTTGAATAAACTTCACCACAAATACATCCAATAAACATACTTGGTATTTTTGTCTAATGAGCTGTATTTCAGCTTCATCTGAGTCTGTCTCTGTCATTGTGCTGTTTATCTGATGTAACGCATGATGAGCAGCAGACACGCAGGTGGGAATGGTAAGCGGGGAGAAGCAGCTCATTTTCATTTAAAGCCACAGGCTACAAAAACAGCTACAATGTATTCAGACACCAAAATGGACAGATTCTGGAGGCTATAATAATAATCTGATGGGTATAATCTGGTGGGCAAAACTGGATTATCGCATAAAAGATGTGAAAATAAAGCAGCGTTTACATCCAACAAGTCAAAGAGAACAAAATCGTCACTTCCTGATTATCTGGTGCCAAATATCAACAGTAAATATCAACAGTATCTGCGTGAATCTTTTCTTCATTTAATAAATGACTTGCACCTCAGAAGGCAATACTGACATGCAGTGAACACGCGGTGGCGTTTGAAGGCGTGAGACACAGAGCACAGATGCTCTTGATTCTGGAGGTCATTATTAATAGAATAACACTAATACTGAAATGGTTAAGGCATCTAAAAATGTCCAAAACTACATTTCAGATAGTTTACAATGTGCTCAGTCTGCTGATTTGTCCATTCGCACACATTTTTATCATCACATGATCTCTTACAACCGTTTTTAATACTGGAATTTTTTCCATACTGGAATTTGTTCAGTAAAAGTGTTTCCGTCGCAGCTTATGCAAATTGTTCCTTATCGAATAAAAAGTTTACCCTACTCAGTTATGTGTGTTTTTTATGCGCATTTTCAAAATTTATGCACATCTTGCTGTTTCCATCAATTGTTTTTTATGCGCATGTCCAAAATGCACATAAAAATAAATGTTATCGATCAGGATATGAATCCCACGTTCCATCCTCCTATCTTTATCTTACTCTGCCTCGTGCTTTACTTTTACCCAAGTAAATTATAACCTTGATTTGTTTACTTCATCCACCACTGGTGGTACCAAGTTCACAAGAAATAACAGATTTTTTTCTATCTATTCTCAGGCAGGTGGAATGTCCATCCGATTGGACAACAATGTTATCGATCAGGATGCATGAAACGACTAAGTTTATCCTTGGGTGGCTCTGAAGGCTTTGAAATCAGGACACAAACAAACAGCAGATGTGAGCAGGAAGCAGAGCTCGTTCTCTCTTTCTGCTCTTCTGTATATGAATCCCACGTCCTTTCCTTCCTTCATCTTTTTCTTACTCTGTCTAGTGCTTCCGTCTTTAAACATTGCTCATTTGAAAGGGAGATTCATCAAAGATGGAATTTCAGTCCAATTTGTCTTCAAAAGAAGGTAAAGTCTCTCATTATGTGGGCCGTTCCCCTTCTTTCCTATTAGAAGGGCTGAGAGAGAGAGACAGACAGAGAGAGACGTGTTAGTCATGGCCACTTATCTAGCAACCTTATGAGCACAGGATTAAAAGATGAAAGAAGAGAGAAGGGTTAGTGTTATAGAGAATGTAAGCCGTTTGTGAGCCCTACAGACTCAGCCTTTAACTCTTTCACAACATATCCAAACAGATCCAAAGTGCTCACTGTCCCTCTCATTGTCACCCAAATGAAGAAGTAAAAGTGTTAACTGGAGTCTACCCAGTGACAGCTGTTTCAGACAGCACTCAGTTAATATATGTTTTGCTATTAAATCAGCTTTACTGACCTTTGACCTTTCAGTGACTTTTTTCCCTAGAATGCAATCTGTATTCTTTTTCCACATTCCAGGTCCATTTAGATTCATTTACAATTATTTCATAAAACATTAATAACATTAATAGATAAAAAGAAATAAATTAAATAGGTGAAACATATATACAGTTGAGGTCAAAATTATTGATATTAAGTGAAGTTTAACAGAGCAAGGAATTTTTTACAGTATTTCCTATAACATTTTTTCTTCTAAAGAAAATCTTATTTGTTTTATTTTGGCTAGAATAAAAGCAGTTTTTATTTTACAAAAGTTCTTTTTTTTAATAACAAACCATTTTAAGGTCAATATTATTAACCCCTTAAGCATTTTTTTCCGATTGGCTATATATCAAACCATTGTTATACAATGACTTGCCTAGATAATCTAATTAACCTAGTAAAGCCTTTAAATTTAATCTTGAAAAATATCTAGCAAAATATTATTTACTATCATTATATCAAAGATTAATTTCTAAAAACTAAAAAGTAAATCAGTTATTAGAAATTAGTTATTAAAACTATTTTGTTCAGAAATTAAAATTAGGTAAATATATATGTTGTGATCACCAGCAGTGTGTTTTCTGCTGAAGATTACATCCTGTAGTTTGTTGTAATCACCAGCAGTGTTTTCACCATTGGAAATCCCTTCCTACTGACCTACATATCCCAGAAGCCTTTGCACCAATTACTCAGACTCTGGATTGCCTGTATACACCTGTTTGTTCCTTTATTGATTATTGCTTGCCTGACCATTATCATGCATTTGGATCAGCACTCTGTTGTCAGCGTCCCTTCACATTACAATATAAAAGGAGGGCTAATAATTTTGACCTCAACATATAATTTTTTTATTTAATTATTCAGTTAACTTCCAGCCTCTTCACCCGTGTGTATGACTCCGCCCGCAGTGAGTGCCAAGCGGAGTACTAAACTCACAAATGTTTGAAAAATACTGCAGCTGTTGAACGCCATAAAGTACTTTTACTGAGACTTTTTTACGCAAAAATGTAGTTTAGATTGCAAACATGCCGTTTATTTATGAAGATATATCTATACACGCATCCCAGCAGTGCTGATATACAGCCATATTGCAGTGCTACGAGTGCGTTGTTGCTGATATATATATTCAGTAATACATACAAAATTTCTTAAAACACCCTCAGCTATATTTTTCGTAAAACATGTGCTTGATAAGTTGGCAGTTTATTCCACTGTGGCGACCCCAGATTAATAAAGGGACTAAGCCAAAAAGAAAATGAATGAATGAATGAATGAATGTTCTGTCATTTTAAATCATCATATGGCCCCCTAGTTTGCCCCAGCCCTTCGGTTGAGAAAAATTTAATAACTTTTTTATAGCATATAAACTACCTAACAAAAGTCTTGTCGCACATTGAAGTTTTAGGAACAACAAATAATAACTTGACTTCTAGTTGATCATTTGGTATCAGAAGTGTCTTATGTGAAAAGCAAAGGCCTCTAGATTAAGCTTATTTTACCAAAATAAAATATGATCATGCCTTGATTTTTTTATTTATTTAATTAGGACAGTAAAGTCTTGTCACTTAACAGAAACAATGTCCAGTATAGAATATAAAGTCATAATGCAGTGGAAAAAGAATTAATATTGTGTATAACTCCCATGAGCTTGGAGGACTGCATCCATACATCTCTGCAATGACTCAAATAACTAGCATTCTTGCAGGACTCTCAGAGATCATCAATATTCTTTTGATTCATCTTCAATGTCTCCATCTTATTCCAGACATGCTCAATAATGTTCATCTCTGGTGACTGGGCTGGCCGATCCTGGGGCACCTTGACCTTCTTTACTTTCAGAAACTTTTATGTGGAGGCTGAAGTATGAGAAGGAGCACTATACTGCTGAAGAATTTGCCCTCTCCTGTGGTTTGTAATGTAATGGGCAGCACAAATGTCTTGATACCTCAGGCTGTTGATGTTGCCATCCACTCTGCAGATCTCTCACATGCTCCCATACTGAAAGTAACCCCAAACCATGATTTTTCCTTCACCAAACTTGACTGATGTCTGTGAGAATCTTGGGTCCATGCGGGTTACAATAGGTGTTCTGCAGTATTTGTGATGCAGTTCAACAGATGATTCGTTGGAAAAATATACCTTCTGCCACTTTATTATAAGTTGCTCTTATAACTGGGACCGACGACAAGACTTTTGTCAGGTAGTGTACTTTTGAAATAAATATTAATGAATAGAAAACAATTACATTTTAGGTTTCAAAATTAAGACAAAAATATGGGTACATATTTTGCTTGTCACAATTACTGAAGCATGTCCGCAACTATTTTGATATATCTAATTATAACTATTTATTACTACCTAATTAAAACTTTGCTAATTCTGTACTTGAGAAGAACTGACTTCACATATGGATTAAAAATCACATTGGGGTTAGATGGAAAAAAACAATTGCAATAAAGCAAATTTGCATGATATTTTGCCATCTAATGTAACGTCATTCATACATTTTATAAGTGTGACTAACATATCAAGTGTCCAAATATATTTCTCATTGTACTTAATCTCCCATTAAATTTGGTCCTCAGAATTTAATGGTTTGAAATGGAAAGCGTGCCTTTGGCTTTGACGACTTGAAAAGTGACTGTGAATTGTTCAACACTAATTATGCAGAGACACAGTTTGAAGAGAGAAGCACTGAGACCAAACTCATCTGTGAGGTGTGGAGCTCAAAGGTGCTCTGTTTACATTATAGCTGTGGAAATGATCAGAAGACTCAGAGTAAAGACACATAACAAGAGGAAAGAGAAAACAACCTTTAAAAAACAATGGAACAAGAAAGCTACAATAGCAATGTGGGAGGAAGGATTGCGCTTGTTATTTTTGCAATAAATAAATAAGCAAGTTTAAAGGTCCGGTGGACTTTTAGCTGCAGAATGGCAAGGTCAGCTGAAGTATAGGATTGTGTGTGTTCTTGAATGTTGGAGCGAGAGGCTTTCTCTAAACAATGCTGAAGCTTTGAAGTGCTTCATCTTTTCATCTGTTTCAGCAGCCTATTTAAACACAGCTCGGAAAAGTGAGAATGAGGAGGAAAGTGAGAGAGGCTGTGTGGAGGAGCTATAGCGAAATAACCCCTCAATTATGTTTAGAAACTGTCATCGTAAAGCATTCGCATGCTCATAAAGGTAAATATGTTTGGTTTGTTGTTCATGTAGGAGGGCGCCAGCACAAAACTCAACTTGCAGTCTAAATTTGATGTATAATCATGTTACATTATCTACTATATAATTAAAAGAGAAATAAAAAGGATGAAAACGTAGTGAAAAAGAGGAAATTAAAGTATGATGAAAATCAGACATTTCAGCTAATTGTAGTTATTAACTAACAAACAAACAAACTAACCAACTACTGTATATCACCTTAAACACAGTACTGATAAGATCAGATGAAGCTGTGTGATTAAATGTAAATTAGATAAATAAAAATGTATTTAATGTTTAGTTGAGATCTTCGTAGTAGCAGTGCAACAAATAAAATAAAGTAAAATAAAAATAACATGGTTTATAATCCATGATAATAAATGAGTATATATATATATAGTATATATTAAAATACACATACACACACACAGACACACACACACACGAACCGGCCACTTTATTAGGTACACCAGTCCAACTGCTTGTTAATGCAAATTTCTAAACAGTCAATCACATGGCAGTAACTCAATGCATTTAGGCATGTAGACATGGTCAAGATGATATGCTGCACTTCAAACTGAGCATCAAAATGGGGAAGAAGGGTGATTTAAGTAATTTTGAACATGGTATGGTTGTTGGTGCCAGACATGCTGGTCTAAGTATTTCAGAAATTGCTGATCTACTGGGATTTTCTCTAGGGTTTACAAAGAATAGTCCGAAAAAGAGAAAATATCCAGTGAGCGGCAGTTCTGTGGGCACAAATCCCTTGTTGATGCCAGACGTCAGAGGAGAATGGCCAGACTGGTTCAAGCTTATAGAAAGGCGACAGTAACTCAAATAACCACTCGCTACAACCGAGGTATGCAGAAGAGCATCTCTAAACACATAACACATCAAACCTTGAGGCAGATGGGCTACAACAGCAGAAGACCACACCGGGTGCCACTCCTGTCAGCTAAGAACAGGAAACTGAGGCTACAATTTGCACAGGCTCACAAAAATTGGACAATAGAAGATTGGAAAAACATTGCCTGGTCTGATGAGTCTCGATTTTTGCTGCGACGTTCGGATGGTAGAGTCAAAATTTGGCTTGGAATTTGGAATTTTGGATTCATCCTGCCTTGTATCAATGGTTCAGGCTGGTGGTGGTGGTGTAATGGTGTGAGGAATATTTTCCTGGCACACTTTGGGCCCATTAGTACCAATTTAGCATTGTGTCAACGCCACAGCCTACCAGAGTATTGTTGCTGACCATGTCCATCCCTTATGACCACAGTGTACTCCTCTTCTGATGGTTACTTCCAGCAGGATAACTCGCCATGTCATAAAGTGCGAATCATCTAAGACTGGATTCTTGAACATGACAATGAGTTCACTGTACTCAAATGGCCTCCACAATCACCAGAACTCAATCCAAAAGAGCACCTTTGGGATGTGGTGGAATGGGAGATTCTCATCATGGATGTGCAGCCAACAAATCTGCAGCAACTGCTGATGCTTTCATGTCAATATGGACCAAAATCTCTCAGGAATATTTCCAGTACCTTGTTGTATCTATGCCACGAAAGATTAAGACAGTTCTGAAGGCAAAAACCCAGTACTAGTAAGGTGTACGTAATAAAGTGGCCAGTGAGTATATAAAAGAATATATAAAATTATATATATATATATATATATATATATATATATATATACAAAATAAGTATTCATCAAGGACTTAATAAGAATATCCACAGACAATCCATTACTATGTTGATGAAAGCAGTGACTGGTTTGGTGAGTTTGTGCATCTCGAACAGGAGTTTTGCGAGCACAAATACATGAGTGACCTCCTCTGTAACGCCTTTGCCTGTCTCTCTCATGTTCCATCTTCATCATCTAAATATCATTACACTTTCCGTCCGCAGCTCACCCTGCCTCAGCCAGGGTCCCGTGGGGTTGTGCGGAGATTAAAACAAACAGGGTTTAATCAGCGGGTCCTGCTGCAGCACAGGAGTAGCAGACAGAAGGAGCCCCTCTCCAGGAGAGCAGCCCGCAATCAAAGACTCTTCCAGATCCCTATCACAACAACACAACCAGCAGAAACAATTATTTATTCCTTTTGATGTGGGGTTTTGAAGTTATCCCTCCATCCTTTCTCAGCACCCCCCATCAAACCTCTCACTCGCTCTTTCTCTTTCCATTTCTCTCATCTTCCCCTCCCTTTCCCTCTGTGTCTGAGGTTTAAAAACTCACACACACACACACCAAGAAAACAGGGTCATGCTAGCTTATTTTCAGAGGGGATTTGTGTTTGAGTGAGCTGAAATCGAGGCGTTGCGTCCCGCCCTGTTGGATCTGTTAGGAAAGATAGACTCTCCTATTCATTCAGCACCAATTAGAGGGAACAAGCCTCACTATCGGCTCCTCTGTGCAGGGATCTGTGGTGTGCAGTGTGTCGGATCGCTTTTCTCAAAGAAAGTGGAAGAAAGACCTGTGGAAGTGCAGGACTTTGATATATGACTGTTTAGACAAAGACTAAACGGTCCAGTGGAACCAGACACATTCATTTTTCTTCTGGATTCACTTCTGCAGATATCACAATTCAATCTGTAGCTCCCGGATCGGTTCTGTTGGCTGTAGGTCTCTTGTACTTTTTACTTTTTGTTTGTTTTTTTAACATAAAAAATAATGACATGGGCAAGCACAGTGGCTCAGCTGTTAGTACTGTCGCCTGACACCAAGGAGGCATTTCTGTGTGGAGTTTGCATGTTCTCCCCATGGTCACGTGGGTTTCCTCCGGGTGCTCCGGTTTCCCCCACAGCCCAAAGACATGCGCTATAGGTAAATTGGATGAACTAAATTGGCCGTAGTGTATGAGAGTGTGTGTCAATATGAGAGTGTATGGGTGTTTCCCAGTTCCGGGTTGCGGCTGGAAGGACATCCACTGTATAAAAACATATGCCAGAGTAGTTGGCAGTAGGGTTGGGCGATGTTGACCAATTTAGCATTGTACGATGTCTAATGTGAAACATCGCGATGGACGATGGAATTGTCTTCATAGGTGGAGGTGAATTAATTATTTATGAATAATTAATTAATTCATAACAAATTAATTATTTGTAGCCTGCCGTTTCAACTACCTGGTCTTTGTTTTACCCATATCCAAATCATAAATAAAAAAACATAATTTACACACAAATTACCACCTGTCAATCACTTTTTCCGCGGGACTCTGGCCTGAGTAGGCAGAGTGATCCGTGTCAGTCATTTGTTTGGTGCGGTGGATGGCAGAGGGGTGTCGCGGACAAAAGTGAGCAGCGCAGGGGGTCTCGCGGACGAAAGTGAGCGGCGCTCGGATGTCACGGACGAAAGTGAAGAGGGTTGGGGAGTCGCGGAAGAAAGTGAAAATGAACAGCAGACAGGGGAGGAGAGCGGTTGAGGAGGGAGATCAGTAAAATGAGGTGCCGTATCAGAATTCCGAGGTTCCGGATCCGGCGTGTTCCGGCACAAATTAAGCCCTGGATAGAGACTAGATTAATTAAATATCACGTTTAACAACTATAGTGAGACGCGATCCAGCGATACATCCTTGATAAACTGTCTGACGTACACTGTTCTCTGGAGCTCAGACGAGTGCATGACAGTGTCTGTTTCTGTGTGTGGGTGTGGTCACGTGATGTGCATTTTCAGTGGACTGAGGGCTGTTCAGAAATGCTAGATGAAACACCAGTGTGGACGTGGGTCATTTTCGTTCTAAAATGCCATTTTAAAACTAAGCTGTATTAGTGTAAACGGGACCTGAGTGTGTATTTTTCATAAGCAGGTTTGCGACAGGGGTGGGGCGGAGAATCGGCGATGCCGGCTCAGCATTGTGATGTCTATCGGCCATCGACGATGGCAACGTCTGTCGGCCCAACTCTAGTTGGCAGTTCATTCTACTGTGGTGACCCCTGATAAATCAAAGACTAAGTCAAAGAAAATAAATGAATAACATTTTCTAGATTTAAAATTTGTAGCATTAAGTTGAAGTACTCAAATCAAGTCTTTGAGTAAAAGTGAGAAACTGTAATAAAATATTACTCCTCTTAAAAGTACTGCTTTTCAGTTTTTTTCAATTTCAGTTTTTTATTTTAATGTACTCTGGCCAGATCATCTGAATCAGTGAATCGCAAACTGGAGATTCGCTCTGATTGGATCATCTAAATCATTGAATCACTTACTGGAGACTCGCGCTGCGTCCCAAATCAAATACTATCCATTCTAAATAGTATTTGAAAATAGAATTAGTATGTCCCAAATCGTAGTATGTTAAAAAGAATGTACCAAAGGTACCCGGATGGTTTACTATTTCCAGTAAAAATTTTAGGTGTAGAACCGTCCATACTATAACCGCTGGGTCTCATTTTATTTTGATGGTCCCTTTAACGCATTTTGTTGAATTTAAGTTACATTGCATGTACATGCCAACTAATTCTCATTAGATTATAAGTAGACTGTTAGGTTGGGGTTAGGGTTAGTGTAAGTTGACATGTACTTGCTAAGTTATAACAGGGACCATCAAAATAAAGTCTTACCAACCGCTGATATTGCCTACAGTACATTGTGTGTTGAACGTGAGTTTGATTAGAACTACAAATGCGGGGGAAAAGTGTAAATAAACTACAAATATGGTGGACGCGAGAGGCCAACCGTCAAGTAGAGAGGCTTTGGTAAAGATGTTTGTATGACTGTTAATTAATATCTAGCTCACTGGAAAATATTTAAATCATGCTTTCTGTGTTATATTTCATCTGCAACAACAATGTTGAACTTACATCAAGATATGTTTGAACATTTACATCTGAATGCATAATTATCCAAAGACCTGAGGAGATTTCCCTGCATGAAAGACTTGTGAATGGGAGATTAACCTGCTGCTGCTTCTCCAATAAGGTAGGAAATTAAATATGACAGAAATGTAGATGTGTGGATGATTGACAGAGCTCGTAACTAAGCAACATAAGGACACTTGCTCAGGCTAGATCATCTGAAATAGTGAATCGTTAACTGGACACTCTCTCTGACTGGATCGTCTGAATCAGTGAATCCTTTAATGGAGACTGGTTCTGACTGGATCATCTGAATCAGTGAATTGATAACTGGAGACTCGCTCTGACTAGATCATCTGAATCAGTGAATCACTTAATGAAAACTCATTCTGACTGAACAATCTGAATCACTGAATCACAAACTTTAGACTCACTCTGGCCGAATCATCTGTATCAGGGATCTGTATCAACTTTGGTTTAGAATGACACTTTAATATAGTGGTCATTTTTGTTTTTACTCCGAAGTACCCTTCGGAGGGCGATATATGCCATTTGGAATGCACCGCCTCTATGACTGGATCATTTGAACCAATGAATCATTAACTAGAGACTAGCTCTGATGCCATCAGATCATTACAGTTCACAAAACAATTGAACCCATAGAAAAATAGTCAAAACAGCCCATGTGTCTTTATATTATGATGAATTAATTATGAGAATACTTTTGTGAGCTCATAAAACAAAAATAATGTCTTTGTTGAACTTCTCATCAGTGTCAGTAAAGGGCACAGATGTATCCCCCAGATGCCCTAGAGCAACGTCCTCTGTTTGAAACAAAGCACAGGTGAGTCTGAAGTAACACATCAGCAGCATGAATGAGCGTGACAAAGAGCACAGTGTTTAAGCGAACATGCACCCTAAACTGACACTGAGGAGAAGAAACTGTTGAATTAAGTTCATTATTGTTTCTTATGTGTGCATCTATGAGTATTTCTCATATATTGATATTATTCTGAGTGAACCTCTGACTATGAGGATTTATTTGTTGTATTTTTCAGCACGGGTTGGGATCATTTCTGTCGGAGGAAGAGAAAGCTCTCAGATTTTCTTAAAAATATCTTAATTTATTTTTCGAAGATGAATGAAGGTTTCAGGAGTTTGGAGCAATATGTGAATGAATTAATAAAACATAATTCAACTTTGGGGTGAACTAACCCTTTAAGTCCGGATTTAACAAGTAACTAAAAAGAATCAGCAAACACCTATATCACATGTAAATTGTAAATTTATATCTAATTGAACTTGTTCGTTATTAAACTAAATACTTATTTCTTAGAATTAACACATATAAATGATTATTTATGTTATATATGTATGTCATATTTCCCAGAGATGGGTTGCAGCTAGAAGGGCATCCGCTGTGTAAAACATATGCTGAATAGGTTGGCGGTTCATTCTGCTGTGGCGACCCCAGATTAATAAAGAGACTAAGCTGAAAAGAAAATGAATGAATGAATGAATGTATATCATAATTATGAATTATTGAAAATAATTGGCTGCGCGGTGGCGCAGTGGGTAGCACGATCGCCTCACAGCAAGAAGGTCGCTGGTTCGAGCCCCAGCTAGGTCAGTTGGCATTTCTATGTGGAGTTTGCATGTTCTCCCAGTGTTCGTGTGGGTTTCATCTGGGTGCTCCTGTTTCCCTTACAGTCCAAAGATATGGGCTATAGGTAAATTGAATAAACTAAATTGGCCGTAGTGTATGTGTGTGAATGCAAGAGTGTATGGGTGTTTCCCAGTGTTGGGTTGCAGCTGGAAGGGCATCCGCTGCGTAAAACATATGCTGGATAAGTTGGTGGTTCATTCCACTGTGGTGACCCCAGAATAATAAAGGGACTAAGCCGAAAATAAAATGGATGAATGAAAGAAAATAATTATAGTAAATAATCATAGCTAAAATCTGAAAGTTGTTTTACTAAATAGTGTCCTTTCATTAGGAGAAAGAGAATAGGGAGTAGTGGTTTTATCTCATCAGAGATGTGTCACTTTGTTCACAGCTGATTGGTTGAATCTCGGTTTGTGATCTCTAAACAAGAACATATCCTGCCCTGGAGCAGGTTAGCCGTGCAGCAAAGATACCATGGCAACCAAAAGCTATTGTAAATCGTAAGAGCGAGTGAAATTTAACTGGCTAGCCAACTAATCTGGCTTAATGGTACAGGCCCCAGGTGTCTGACAATGTCAACACCCAAAGATATTGCATCAGTGACACCTTGAATAATACCAGCTGATGGGAGAAAACACTGGTCACTAGTCATTAACTCTCAGACTGCAGTTATATTGTTCACTTGTTACCACAATATTTTAAATCTAGGATAACAGGGAATTGGGGCAAATATATATAATAAAAAAAAACAGATTACCTAACAGGTGTAGTAATGATGTGATAAACATTCTCTTCACACACAAAAATCAAGTCAGTGAGGTGTACATCTGGGCTGTATACAATTTCAGTGGCCACATCTCTCAAAGGAAGGTCAAGCAACGTTGAAGTACTCAACAAAACAGTCCATTTACTGTCTATATCACTCCTTAAATCATCAAGTCTACATCTGTAATGACAATAAAAGCAGCGAAATATTTCATAGCAACAAAAAAAATAGCCTTCTGGGCTCCTTTTACAAGTCTCAGCCCAAAACATCTGCTGAAGCCATCGAAGCCTTCAGCCCTTCTCCAACAAAAGGCTTAAAGGCAAATCCCCCGAGACAGATGACATTAATCATGTTTTAATCGTTTTTTTGTTGGGCTTTGATAATTTCTGGTCATTTAATTAGTCTTGACGCAATTCTCCATTCATGCCCAACAGACTCGCCGTCTGGTGAATGTGCTTAGTCCTGCTAAACAGAAGGCAGAGCGTGATCTTGGCTCATTCGTGAGCAGAATACGATTATCTTTCACCTGGAATCTGTAGCACAAATTCACCTTATTTAGAAAACTCAAGCCCATTTAACCAGTAACTGAATATAATGTGGTGTCCTCCTTATCAGCTGTTGTCCAACAGTAGCTCTTTATAGTACCATAAAACAAATACCAGTTTCCTTTCAAGTCTTCTATTCTCCACTTTTGGCAAGTAGATGAACAGCGAACACATTTGATCATGCAATATCATGGGGTTACGAAGCAGAAACGATCTTTTGGCAGTAGCTTTTGTAGGTTTAACCACTGCCCACGTCTGTGAGTCTGAAATAAATCATACAATATGAGGCTATCCATCATGAAATTATATTTCAGCTGGCACCAGCGTTAACCGCATTACATAGGCAGCGATCCATTCCAAAATAAGTAAACTTGCTGGCACTGGAGTGAGACGGTCCTTAAAATACAGCCTAACCCCTGTGTTTCTGCGACTGGTGTGATGTGCTGTGGACGCAGTGTTGACATGAGCACTTCATCTGACAGGAAACAGGCAGACGGCAGCCAACGGCTTGCACTCGCGGCTGTAGAAAACATTTCAGAGAAATATTTGACTAAACGTGCTAAATCTCCTGCTTGCCTGGATTATCAATTGTTAGTCAGGTTCTTTTACAATGAAATATTAATGAATTTGACACAAATTACAATTTACTGCTAATTCACTTTTCTGTTGGTCATCAAAAAGGTGAAGGTGAAACCGTGGTCCTTTGTGATTCATGAAATGCAAGTCAAAGGCTGCAGGCACCTTGAGAGTCAAAAAATCATATACAAGCAAAACAATAATAATAGCAATAGCGGCTTATAAAAACAAAACAATCATGTGCCACAATATACGTTTCTGGAGAGCCAAATACGTCCCTGGAGGTATGTTTTTTTGCAGTTTTTGTTTTCGTGAATCTACCAGAGGCCGTTGTGTACGCTTTTTCAGATCTCAAATTTCTCTCATGGTGCCATTTGCGCCTGCTCTTCTCATGTAAATCCACCAGAGGCCGCTGTTGACCGACTGTCAACTGACTGAATAACTGACTGACTGACCGATTGACTGACCCACACTCCTCTTTCCCTAAACCCAACCAATAGTGTTTTTAAAAGCACCGATTGACCCAACCAACCCACTTCCCTAAACCCAACCTACAGTTTTAAAAAGCAATCCAGAAAAAGAAAAGCCCTCGCCTGATTTTTACCATGTTTTCAGATTTTACTGCATTCCCACCCTGTTATTTACTTGTTTATTTTATTTTTTTGACTTCTGTTTTTGTCTTTCCTGCTTTTTGGAACCATTTTTCAACAGACTCGAACTCCACTGACGTGGTCAACTCCTCTCTGCATGTTCGTTTTAAAGACAAAATGCAGCCATACGTACTTCTGGCTACATAATTCTCCAAAAATATATATAGGGCTTCGTTTTCAGAATGAGCCTACAGTATGTTGCAACAATCACAGGGTACAAGAAACCGAACATTATTTATGGGAAAACTAGGGATGCTCTGATCAGGATTTTTGGAGCAGATACAGAGTACAGATTCCTCATCATGGTGATTGGCCGATACTGAATAAACGATTCTGATGCTTCAAGCTTTATAGAACTTTAACATTGCATACAGCACATTTTCCTTCCAAGTATAATACTTTAGTGGAGATCTCTCCTTTTCCAAGAGAATAAATGAAGGATGTTGCATTTAATCCCTCAAACATGCCTCTTATAACTATTAAGTGTGGCCACATCATGGTCAGAAGCAGCTTTACAGAAAATAATAGATGAGACGGATAAAAAATTTGGTAAGGAAAATGACTAACAAAGCAATTTAGAAACATTGTAAATGACGAAAGATTCAACAAGTCTCAATGAAGACAAAGTTTGGAGTGCATATTTGATGCATAAGTCGATCTTCCTCTGCTTGTAAACCTGTAAACGAATACTTGCGATCGGTTCATGTGATTGGCCAGATTAGAGAGTACCGATCGAGTCATAAATTGTGATTATCAGCCGATACCAATCTCGAGCCGATCGATTGGAGCACCCCTTTTTATGACATTATTACTTTAATCCACAGTCTTGGCAAACAGTAATGAGCTAATGACATTTTGGAGAGCAATCTTCACGTAGCATATAGTGGTATGTGCAGATGCAAACTTGCTGGTAAACTGACGCTGTTTTTCTTTACAACTGAGAGGGAGGATGTGTGTGCTGTATTGTTCTTCAATATAGCACTTATTTAAGAAAACCTGCACTTCAGATTGTTGTCAACAACTTCAGGACCATCTTCTGAGGCTGTAAATTAAAGTTAATACTGCTGTAAACATTGTTCCTTTTGTTATCATTTTTTTATAAATATCTTAATGCATTTTCAGGAGCCACAAGGTTTTCTTTGGCTTGCCTGAATATGTTTTTTTGATTCAAAGTGCCAGTAGTCATCGACTTGCATTATAGGAATCACCAAGGAATGTTGCTAAAAATCCTTTATTAATGTCCTATTGTGGCCCGTTTCCACTAAGTGGTACAGTGCGGTTCGGTTCAGTTCGCTTTTATGGCCGTTTCCACTGTCAAAATGTACTGTACCACTTTTGGGTACCCTTTCGAAAGGGTACCTAGCACAACAAAAGGGTACCAAAAGGTGGAGTCAGACGCGCAAATGAATGCTATTGGTTTACGGAGATACGTCACTAGCTCGTGCACAAGCCAGGAAAACGAAAACAAAGAATGACGAAATTACTTTCTAATTTTCTAACAAGAGTTTATATGTGCTGCTGAAGATTAAAGATACAGATGAGAGGTTTGCACTGACTGCAGGCTATATGTTGTGTGTTGTTTTTGAACCCAAATAAGGACTAAATGTATGCTGTGTGTAGTTTTTCTGTAATTGGTAACATACAGTATCGAAGACTGTAAGGGTCTGTGTGTGTTCATATATGTTGCATTTATTTATTTATTTGCATAAATAAACTGCAGACGTTACAGTAGGCTATTTTGTCATTTATCTGCAGTTATAATCAAACCATGCTCATAGAAAGGTTAGTAATGAACATTTATACACAAGTATTGATGTGTATAAAGCATCTGTTTTGTGAGAAGTGCACCTCATATGATATGTAAATGACCCGTACAGCTTGACTTTGACATTTTCTCGAGCGAGAATGGCGTCGACTGAAACTTTCTGTTATACACCACGCCCACCATTGGTACCCTTTTGGCAAATGCAAACCTGATAAAAGTGACCTGTGCCGACCCGTACCGTATCGTACCACTCATTAAAATCCGCTTTTTCCCAATGTACAAAATAGAAAGGAAAGAAAATATGAAACCAAAAACATATGATTATGCTTGTAAGTACGTAAGTTTTACAAGTAGTAGCCTCTGGTATTTTTTTAAACAATGTATATTTACTATGGGGCGGCGTGGTGGCGTAGTGGGTAGCACGTTCGCCTCACAGCAAGAAGTTCACTGGTTCGAGCCTCGGCTGGGTCAGTTGGCATTTCTATTTGGAGTTTGCATGTTCTCCCCATCTTCATGTGGGTTTCCTCCGGGTGCTCCGGTTTCCCACACAGTCCAAAGACATGTGGTACAAGTGAATTGGGTATGCTAAAATTGACCATAGTGTATGAGTGTGTGTAAATAAGTGTGTATGGTTGTTTCCCAGTGATGGGTTGCGGCTGGTAGGGCATCCATAGCATAAAACATATGCTGGATAAGTTGGTGGTTCATTCTGCTGTGGCAACCCCAGATTAATAAAGGGACTAAGCCGAAAAGAAAACGAATGAATGATTATTTACTAGAATCAGAATCTACTTCAAATTGCAATCTGGAGTTCTTTTGGACACTCGCTGGTGTCTTAAAGTCTGTTTTGAGCTGAACCTATTTTAAATGTTAAATGTTCTCAAATGTTAGATAGTAGACTTATTTGAAAAGAATGGAAATGAGCAGAAGTGCAGAGCGTTTCCTTACTCAGGTAAACTCATGACACCTTCTCAAACCCCTTAAGTCATGGGTCTCAAACTCAATTCCTGGAGGGCCACAGCTCTGCACAGTTTTGCTCCAACCCTAATCAAACACAGCTGATGCAACATAATCAAGGCGTTCAAGACTCTTTTAAACACCTTGATTAGTTGGATCAGCTGTATTTGATTACGGTTAGAGCAAAACTGTGCAGAGCTGTGGCCCTCCAGGAATTGAGTTTGAGACCCATGACTTAATTGATTGCAGAAAAGGACTTGGCCCTGGCAAACACAATAGCAAACTTGGTTTAGCCCCGGGAGTGAAAAATGTGATGAATTAAAATGTGTGTAACATAGTTCTAATAATTCGCTGTAATATAGGTTGTGTATGATGGATTAATGCAATTATCTCACACACATGACAACATGCATGTGGGAATGTGTTTATACAGCAAAGAGCCGCTCCTGGGTCTGTCGTGATTCCTGAAGCCATGGAGCGGCAGGTACAGAGAGAGAAAAACCACAGCTTCTCTAATTCAATAAATAAATAACACCAAAACTTTTGTGCAAGTGAATTCAAAAGCTACCGTGCTTAATAAAATATTAATTGCCTTGCTCAAATTGTCTTAATATAATGACAAGCATTTTAAACGATTAAATCACTTGTTTAATTAGCAGCATAGTGTGTCTTGGATAATTGTTTACTTAATTTGAATATCAAAATTGAGTGGCAGCATACGGTAATGCATTTCATCTGCGGTGGGCTTTTGATAAGGCCCGTTTTCTTTTTAATAGCAAACACTAGAGAGACGTGAAGGCCTAAGAACGTTAAACGCGAAACCTTTGTGTAAAGTTTCTGCAAATTCAATACAGCCTTGAAGGACAACACAGAGCTTGTAAAGCATTTAATTTCTGTTTTATAAGCAGCTTTATTGTGCCTCTCAGGCTGCCTGCTTCAAATCGCTCTTTAATTAAACTCCAGCTAATTACACAACTCTGGAATGGCTGCTGCTGCTCCCCAGGAATGAGGGGAGTTCCAGGAGCGGCTGCTGCTATAACTGCATGTCAGCTGACACCCAGAGATTCACTGCTTTCTCCGCATTACAGCCAGTCGCTGGCTAGTGGCCAGTCACACACAGATTTAGATCAACAGGAGTCGAGTGAATTCACCCGACTGTAATTATGCTAGATGCATTTGCTGTAGGGAGTCGATTACTGTGTAATTAACATAAAAACACACGCAGTCTGCAAAGTAGTAAAGGCTTTTGGACACTTTTGGATGCCTTCATCTTTAATTCTAATTTAAAACCAAGGTCAGATGAGGTTAAAGACCGTTTCGCTGTTTTTAAGATTCAATTTAAGACCACTACAGCACAAATACAGCAGAGCTGAAAGGCACGGTATGCACGTTTTACCACTAGATGGTGCTTATTCAAAACAATAACAAGAATCATTAAAGGCACAGTATGTAATATTTATCGCTAGATGGTGCGTATTCAAAACAAACAAAGGAGTGGTTAGATGATGCTGTGATTGAGTGTGGAATCATGGGAGTTGTCTTCATTATATACACTTCAAAATATATCTGTTAATTAACAGCTTCCGTATTTTGTGATCCACAGATGTTTTCTATTTATTTATGGTTGTGAATTGAATTATTGGACCTTAATCTCTGCTCTGTCGACTTTTGATATAACTTTTATTGACATTTTAGTAGTTCAAAATAATAATGTATAAGATATATAACATATATACAGTATATATACAGTATATATATACAGTATATATATATATATATTAAGGGTGTAACGATACGCGTATTCGTATCGAACCGTTCGGTACGAGGCTTTCGGTTCGGTACGCATACGAACCGAACGATTCAGACTAATATCTAAAAAGATAAAAGAGAATAAGTCCCAAATGACGTGACAGGCAACATCTGCCTTCCCCGCCCACCTCCAAACACTACTCTAGTCAGGCACACACTGCACTCAGTGTCGGAGTAAGCTACTGGCGCTCAAACCGAAAGTTTTGCCGCTTTCAATCCAAAAAAGCCGGCGGAGCTGAGTGTTGAGATGATGCGGGGTTTGTCGCGGACAAAAGCGAAGGCCAAGGGGCGCTGAGATGATGCAGGGTTTGTTGCGGACGAAAGGGTGGAAACGCGCCGCGGACTGACTGCACTACAGCTAAAGGGCTAGTAACATTAATGTAATCCTCCTATAACCAACAGCGGGTCTGGCGTTTGGGAGCACTTTGGTTCCCTGTAGACCTTAATGCTTAATCGGTAGTGGAAATTTCGGGTTTTAAGAAAATGTTAAATGTAATAGAGCCTCGTTTCATTATTCCTTCATAAGCCCATTGCCCAGTTGACGGTCAAATCAAGCAGATCTCGTTTATATCCACATGTGCTGCCGTTAATCCGCGAGTCAGGTAATCAAAAAATAGTTTGCATGATATTTAAGTATAAGTGGGTCACGCGTGGGTAAGATCAATTATTGGTGATGCAAACTTTAACCATTTACTCTAAAATATTAAGGTGTTTTAAGCAATCTTGACTGACTGGCACAAATATGCTTTCATTTAAAAAAAAAATAAAAAAATCGCTCCTCACGGCTATATGCGGTGAACATCTCCGTTCTCACAGGTTTCTCAGTTTTCTCATCATCAATCACTTTCAGTCTGGGAACATGTTCAGTGCTGCGAATTTTGTTAAGCCTGTTCTGCAACATTGTGGTCAAATTACTCGATTTAATAGAGGATATCATGTATTGAGGAGGATATAGGCAAAGATATTGCAGAGAGCTGAGACATATGACGACTTTAAAGATGATATTATGCTTGTTTCGCATTAATGTAGATATATTACATGTTTTAATTACATTATTGAATAAAATAAATAGCATTATTATTTTTAATCATCATCATTAATAATAAATAGGCTAAACTAAAAATAATTTGACAGCTTCAGCTGTTCACATCACCGGCACTTTCGGACTTCAGCACCACGTGTCTTTAGCATGAATTGAAATAGACTTTCCCTCCTAAAGGAAAAAATACAATAATTTTTAAAATTGCAATGCGATTATAGTCATGTATTCGCAATTTCACATAAATCAGCATGCGAAAATTTAATTGTTTCTATTGCGCTCTCTCTCTCTCTCAGCAGCAGTTCATGCGCGCTGGCACTACCATACACAGCCACATCTCGTAGCACATTAATTTGCAACTTTGTTGCATAAAAAATAGGCTAAATAACAAAATTTAATTAACAAACAAATTAAATAAAATTATTTGTAAAAATGAAACTACAGAAAAAAGAAAATGAAAAGAACTGAAACCAGCTCAAATGTTCTGTTCTGGAATAACAGGTGTTGCGATCAAATTAATTCGATGAAATAATTAACACAGACAGGCGCATTTTTCAGAAAATAGCCTATTTTATTTTATTTAAAAATATGTTAGGCCTATATTTATTATACTAATATATACTAAATAGCCTATATTAATTTACCATTCATTTTGGCTTTAACGAATTATTGAACAGATTATTAATAACTTATCAAAAAACATTTACTGAGCTCAGTGTCAGCCGTCACCGGATAAAGTCCAATCTTTCTTTAATTTTTTGGACTTTTGTTTGAAAGCTTAGTGGCATTGTAGAGGTCCAATTTACTGTTGTTTGATTTAAATTATAGCCTATATATGCGCCAATAAACAAGTCAAAGGAATGAGTGAATTAATAAAATGATTCTTAAATGTCGATATTTTTTTTACTCAAAAAAATAACAAATGTTTTATTAAAAATGAACGAGCAATTTTCATCATTTATACGATTCAGTTAAATATAAGTTGGACATTTATGGGGCCATGTAACATGTTATTGTGTTTGTTTTTTTTAATTCTAGTGATCTTTAATATATACTGGGTAGCTACGCAAAATATTTTCTAAAATGTCAAGCAGGAATTTGTCGATAGTTTTAATTATGAAGACAAAAAAATATTAAAAATAACAAAAATAAAATGATAAAAAATACAAAGATAAAAAGACCAGCCTTTTGCTAAATATAATAGTCCTTTATATGCTTTAAATCCTGCTATGTGTTGTTTCATATTCGTTTTTATTTCACTTGCTGCATTAGTTATTTAATGTTTGAATGCTGAAAGAAATAACAGCCGTTGTTTAAATCATTATTTTACCATTAAAATGTAGTATATTTTATATTATTATCAACTTTTGATATAAAACCGCTGTGTAATTTAATTGATTGTTAAAAATGAAATAATTTTATGGCATAACAGTGTTTAGTTGCTTTCGCTTTCGTTCTTCACGGAAGCTGTAACAGAAGCGTGTGCCGCATTCACCTCTGATGTATAGGTTACTCAGCCTGTAGCCTAGTTTGGGATTTTTTCGTTGTGACGATTAAGCATGGATCATAATGCATTGCATATTCGGCTCATTCTTCAGTAGCCTCAACACAGGCTGGTAGCCTAGACTTAAACGGATCTTTTATAAGAATGAGCGATTAATAGATTAATTGATCGTTAATTTAAATGATCATTGATCACAGGATTTTGTAGAAACTGACATCCCTAGTTCAAAGTAAAAAAAAAAAGAGAGATCATGCTTTTATTATGCTAGTTTTCATACAATAAAAAGATTTCAATCAGAGAAATCCTCTGGCTTTTTTCTTATTTTTTTTTTTTTTTTGCTGTATCGAAAACATACCGAACCGTGACACCACTGTGTCGTATCGAACCGAACCGTGATTTTGTGAACCGTTACACCCCTAATATATATATATATATATATATATATATATATATATATATATATATATATATATATATATATATATATATATATATATATATATATATATATATATACATATATATAATAATATAATGTATAAGAAATAATATATATAGAAATATAAATGTAAACCCAGACAATATATCACTTTAAACTATAAAAAAAATGAATAAAAGTCACTTTTTCAAACTTTTCAATGTTAAAAGTTGTTGGAAGAAAGATCAAGGTCTCATAATGCAATTTAAATGCATAAATAAATGAGGGAAAAATAAAATAAAATAAAATTATGAATCACAAAATAAGGAAAACTGCTAATTTATGGATATTTGTTTACAGTGTACAGTACTCCTGCAGTGCAGATATCAAGGATGAGCTGAAGTATTCAAAGCAGCAGAGCTTTTATTATGCCACAGTCGACCGCTTACACTTCCTCCGCTCGACATCACGGGAGAAAGCAGCAGCGCTGTTTTAACATACTTAATACATTTTAAGGTTTTGTTATAATGCTGCTCTGTGATAAAACACACAGCATATTAAAGCATTTTTGGTGTTTCCCTGTTTTCTATAAAAATCAATCTGGCAATCGAGGGTGTTTGACATCATTAGCATGGAGACCAGAGTACATGGGCTGCGACACTAGTTTAAATTGCTTATTTCACTGGGTTTTGAACTTTCTTCTAAACATAAGAAGATATCAAGATAATTTACAGTGCTCAGCATATATGAGTACACCCCTCACAAATCTATCTTTTAAATTCATATTTTTAATAGGAAGCTCTACAATATTATATTTGTGCATATACATTAGACAGTACTGAAGCCAAATCTGGAGCTTATCTAACAAAATAACTCACGATAACGGTCCAAAACCTAGTACACCCAAATTTATGTCATAGCAAAATATTAAATACAAATTTAAAAAAAGCAAAAATCAAGAGAAGGAAAAAAATTGAAACATTTTGTTGAAATTTAGTAGGTAGTAATTGTTTTTGCAATATTTTGCTTGAATTTAATTGTATTATCTTTCCATTTCTAAATATGTTTGGTGACTAAAATATTATTTTAATAAATATATCTTTTTAATAAATCTGTTTTGTTTAAATGCACCAAAATACATTGCCTATGTTCACTGAGAAATGGAGAAAAATATTCATTTTCAAAATGGGGTGTACTCAATTATGCTGAGCACTGTACATAAGTCAGCAAAATATATGTTTTACTGTTTTTGGGATATTTTAGGAGGATTAGATGCACACAAAATTCAAAGTGTCCTTGAAAAATCTTGTGTAAGTGCTACCACCTTCTTGTCACTTATCTATTTTTCTTTAAATAAAAAATATAATTAAAATAAATGAACTCAGACTCAATCAAGCACATTTCTGCTTTTGAACTTTTCAGTGGATATGCTCAGTGCACATAGACTTGTGGAGTTCTGAAGTCTGTTATTTACAATATTTAGAGACTTAACATTTTCAAAAGAGAGATATCTTCATATTCATCTCATCTTTAGAGATAGGATCTTTATCTCTTATCTTTAAAGGGATAGCTTACCCAAATTCATTTACTCATTCTGGTGAACACAAAAGAAGATATTTTGAAGAATGTTGAAAACTGGTAGCCATTGGCTTCAATAGTATTTGTTTTACTACTATGGATGTCAATGGTTTTCAGATTTAACTTTTTTGGGTGAACAATCTTTTTAAAATTACCAGCTTATTTGATCTTATCCTGTTTTGTGATCATATACAGTCACAATTATTAGCCCTCATGTAAAATTTTTGTTCATTTTAAAGTATTTCCCAAATGCTGTTTAGAGACAAGGTTTCAAGTCGAGTTGAGCTTTATTGTAATTCCGCTACATGTGTGGACATGCAGAGGAACGAAATGTTGTGTCTCGCAGGACAATGATGCTACATAAATTAATCATAAATACAAACACAACAAACACAACACAAGACATAAGAGCTATTTAAAAAAAAAAACTATACATAACTAACATATACTATAAGATATTATACACATAAGACAGGCTATACAAGTACTATTTCACACATACTATACAACCCTATACAAGGCTATTTCAACACATTCAATTCATTTTTAAACATTTTAATAACTAATTTATTTTGTCTTTGCCATAATGACAGAACATAATATTTTACAAGCTACTGGTATTTAGCATTATAAAGCTGTTTCAAGGCTTAACTAAGTTTATTAGATTAATTAGGCATTAAGTCATTGGACAACAGTTATTAGCCAATGGAACCAAAAACTTAATAATATGGATCTTAAAAGTTGTTAAAAAAATTAAATAAATAATGCCAGCCAAACAAAAAAATGGGACTTTCTCCAGAAGAAATTAAATTATGTGAAAATGTCCTCACTCAAACAATAATTTCCACTGCTTGTTCAAACTACTTATTTAAAGGTTCAAGACACCCTGGAGTACTTTTTTGGAGATTTTAACAAATTTGTGTGTGTTGAGCATCAGCACTTGTCAGCTTTAATTGTGGGGAAAACTGGAGAATTTTGAGCTTTTGTCAACTAATTTCATATTCCGGGTTTAAAATAATTTTTAGGGCGGGATCAAAATTGGTGATGTAGCGCGAATCTGCTAATGGAGTGATGACGCATCGGTTTCTTTATTATTTATAGCAGAATTTTCTTATCCTATGAGAAGAGCCTGCTTCTTAATTATTCATGAGAGCATGTGCTTTCTGAAGGCAAGGCAGACCTGCCAAGCTGTGAGACCCAATGACTGGGTGAGAGTGAGACCACGTCTGTGCACGCCATGGGTCGTATGTTTGTTTCCATGATACACAGGTTTGTTGCATGTTTTTCCCTGTGATGCTGTCTAGGCTGATACAGCAAAGCTTTTGGTTTGCAGCAAGCATTTTTGTTGGGAGAGCTGTATGAAAATTGGAGAATGGCGGACTTTGTCTTTTATCAGTTGAGTTTGTTACCATTCAGACACATCGCCTATATCCATGCTGCTGTGTTTGCCTATGTTTAAAATCCTCCAGATTATGGTTACAATAGATAGGGTAAGGGACCTGCTGCACTGCTATCCCGTGTCTGCATTCAGACCCGGGGATTGAGGAGGAGAGAAGTCTTCCTCATTTATAGTGTTTTTATAAACACAATATTCTTTATGATGATATAACAAATTGTGGTTATGTGTACATGAAAGTACAAATAACAAATGTAGCAGGACATTAAATTACTTACTGTTTATTTTTTGCATTTTAATTATAAAATCATGGGTCTCCTCACGGTTTGTGTCTCTTTTTGTGAGCCAACTGACAACAGTTGTTCGCTTCCCTCTTTTCCCCCTGCTCTGCTGGCCATGCCCAATCCTCCCACTGCCCGCATTGCTCCATGCCCATCTCGCTTTTTTTTTTTAAAGTTCTGAGGTAGACTTGAACTGAAATAGGGGGTTTCATGGCTCTTTAAAATGAGCTAAAACACAATTCTTGAGTTTTTTGGGGGCGGACAACGTAATTGTTTTATGTTCAATCTACATAAATTTGTAAAAAAAACAAAAAAAAACAAATGAAGTTAACTTAATCGACTATTTTTACAGTGCTTGCTCTGTTAAACATCACTTGGGAGAAGTAAAAAAAAAAAAAAAAAAAAAAAAAAAATATATATATATATATATATATATATATATATATATATATATATATATATATATATATATATATATATATATATATATATATATATATATATATATAAATCACAGGAGGGCAAATAATTTTGCCTTCAACTCTACATGTTTTTCCCCTTTTTAAGTTCAAATACGACAGCTGCCAAAATGGAAAGGCTTCTGGGTGAGTTTGTATTTTGTGGGATACTCTTTACAGCAGCACGTCATTGTGGTCTATACTGGATTGTATCTTGAGCGTATCAGTCACGGTCATTGATAAAGGAAATCTGCACTGAAGAATCTGTTTACTTCATGCTGTTTTCACTGCTGTACTCTCAAAGGAGGCAGTTTAGTGATGCCTACACTTTTTTTGCAGGTAAAAATGTTTGGAGCTTCTCCAGGCACCTGCTACTGTGTGGTGTTCACTTATTTAAACAAGTAGGCCTGCGTGTTCCTTTTTAAGGCAACTACACTAAAAATCCCAAAGCATGAAAGCGGAAGAAGTGAAGGTGTTTGACAGGCTGCTGGGGGTCCATTCATCTGTCAGATGCTCAGGGGAAATCAGGCTCTCTTCGCTTCCTGTTCAACGGGGTCTACTTGCGGTAACAAGTCCCCTGACTCCGGCTGATAGGCAGCCACATGGAGAGGTTTAGTAAAGTCAGACAAGTCTACGGTCTACTGAGTATTGCTCACTAATGCTCTATCTGAAGGGTTATCAGAGAGAATGAATAGCTGGGCGTACACTCATTAAATGTGATGAAATGATGAACCGCAAAGACGGTTTAATCCTTTAATACAAATTTGGGATTGGATGCCTTGATAAACTTCAGATTGCAGCTAAATGAATTAACACATCATGACCAGCATAATCTAAGGCTAATTCACACATCTCTGACAGAGAGATGACAAGGGCTGCACAATATATCACAATTACCGAAATATACAAAAGTGCATATCATGATATCAATGGTTTGTGCCACTAGCACACCCTCTGAAAGACTTTTCAGGCAGTAAAAAGATATATAGTAAACATTGAGTCATTCATTTATTTTCCTTCGGCTTAGTCCCTTATATATCAGGGGTCACCACGGCGGAATGAACCACCAACTATTCTGGCTAGGCATGGGACGATAACCATTTTCAAGGTATACTGCGGTTTGTAAAAGTCAAGGTTTTAAAAACGTCAAAATTTTCTGTAATACCGTTCCTAAGGTATGTGTAAGATTTTTTATTACATTTTTTTTTTTTTTAGGGCAAAAGTATCTCCAGAAGAAAAAATCAAAGGGGAAGAAAGTTTAAGTTTTTTACCCAGACATTTAAAAAGAATATATTTTAGAGCAGTAATCACAATACCGTGATACTGTGAAACCGTGATATTTTTATGCAAGGTTATCATACCGTCAGAATCTTCTACCGGCCCATGCCTAATTCTGGCATATGTTTTATGCAGCGGATGCCCTTCCCAGTACTTGGAAACACCACTCTCACATTCACACACACTCTCATACGACCAATTTAGTTTATTCAATTCACGTATTCCGCATGGAAAACCGGAGCACTCGGAGGAAACCCATGCCAATGCAGGAAGAACATGCAAACTCCACACAGAAATGCCATCTGGCCCAGCCGAGACTCGAACCAGCAACCTTCTTGCTGTGAGGTGACAGTGCAAACATCTGAGCCACCGTGCCACCCGATATAGTAAACACACATCTTTAACACCAAGCAGGGTGAAGATGTTTAATTTGTATAAATTTTTTTATTATCGGTGGCGATTTTAGTATGAATACTGAAATATGACAAAGTGATCAAATATTGTTTAAAAAAGCAATGAAGCAGCGCAGGAGTAACTACACTTATTTTCAAGTGTTTTAGTTTACCTGATTGTTCTTGATGTTTTTAAGTTGCTAAAACAAAACCAGTGGAGCAAAGTTTTGGCAACATTTATTTTAGCTTGTTTGCATTTTTTTTAATTGTCTGATTTGTTTTATGCAGTAACCGTAAAACGTTGATGCTTTCTTTTACCTGAAACATATGTTTTGCGTATCGAATATTGCATTATTTAGCATGTTATGGAATTTTTCTTTAACATCACACAGTCCTGTAAGAAAAAGACTTTTGGCTTAGTCTCTATTTCAGAGCATACCAGCATATGTTTTACGCAGCGCATGCCCTTCCAGCCGCAACCCAGTACTGGGAAACACCCATACACTCTTGCACTCATACACTACGGCCAATTTTGTTTATTCAATTCGCCTATAGCACATATCTTTGGACTGTGGGGGAAACCGGAGTACCCGGAGGAATCCCACACAATACGGGGAGAACATGCAAACTCCACACAGAAATGCCAACTGGCCCAGCCAGGACTCGAAACAGCGACCTTCTTGCTGTGACGCAACAGTGCTAACCACTGAGCCACCCCTACCTGAAACATATGCATTGCATATGGAATGTCATATTATTTAGCATGTTACTGGATTTTTCTTTAATATCCCACAGCCCTAGATAAAACCAAAACAGAGAAACACCTGTCTTAACACCTGTCTTAATAAATGTCGTTTAATAAACTCCAAACACAGAATGAATGTGAGAATAAGTGTGGACCAATGGCAGAAGATGTTGATGGGGAAACTGATCTGACAAAAGCTGAAAAACATGCTGTTGCTCACTGGTAGTGATATATTGTGAATAACTGCTGGCCCGTAGCCAGCATGATGAGATGGGTGGTTCTTTTTTCTTCAAAAGTGAACATTTTTGCAGTTATTCACAAGAGTATCTATCTGCAGACTGCAAGACGGGGGTGTAAGATGAAGGGGACGTAACTTGTAGGAAGTTAGAGGTGTAACTTGTAGTTATCGAGATTGAACCATGCGAGATGTCACAACGAGATGGTGGAAATACGTACCAGAGAACATTTTGAGCAAATGTTTTGTAAGTTTTCAACAGATTTATCCACAACCTATTCATTGGATATATTATTATATATTAGCCTACTCAGAGTCGCCCCCTGTGGTTGCTAATAACAGTATAATGGCGAGCGTGTCAAGTATGAAAGCCTTCGCAACTTACGGCTGTACGTTAAAAGCTGTGATGGTTGGGTTTAGGGTTGGGAAAGGTGTAAACTTTAATAACTATGATGGTTGGGTTTAGGTTTGGGCAAGGTGTAGACGTTAATAACGATGACAGTTGGATTTAGGGTTGTGGTTGGTTGGTATAGATGTTAATAACTGTGATGGTTGGGTTTAGGTGTGAAGTAGGTGTAGACGTTAATAACAGATGTACAGCGCCATCTTGCCGACAACATAAGGTGCGTCCCAATCTCATACTTTTGCACTATTCTACGCCATTTTGTAGTATAAAGAGTGTAAGTAGTGGTTCACACTGAAAACTCTAAAAAAAGAGTAAGTGCATTTTAAGTACCCTGATGATGCACTTATTTAAACTTATTCACTTCACGCACTCAACAGCCGCTGCTTTGCTCACTTAGCAGAAGGGGCGTAGCTATCGGGCACACATGTTGAATAACTTTATTTATTTTGGATTGTGAAAGCAGTATTCTACTACGAGAGTGATTATGCTGCCTCCCAATAGTGAATGCGGTTATACTTAAGGCAGGTATTATTTGATACTTAGGTCATTTATTTCGCTAATTTGGCAACTGTCAAACATCATCAGGGAAACGATTTGAATTTCCGCTTTGTAAAATAACCCATTCGTGTTCCACTTGGGATGACACTACATTCATATACTATGCTGTTGAGTGTGTAAGTGCATAAGTACATAGTGCATACGTGCATAGTGTATAGTGTGCCATTTGGGACGCAGCTATAGTTTTGACATGTTCCAATTTCAAGTTACGCCTCTAACGTACTACAAGTTACGCCCCTAAGGCCTTTTCATGTTATGCCCCTGTCTTGCAGTCCTCAGACAGACTCTACCCGTTATTCGCCTCATTTGATATTTAATTATGAGGTTTAAATAGGTTGCATTTTAGTGACATTTTAAGCACTATTTTTTGCTGGATTAGCTTGTCAGATGGTGAGCATAACCACACTTTTTGATGTACCAAAAACATTTCCCAAAGATTTAGAATGAAGAAATATAAGAACAATATTTATTTTTTGAAATACAAATTGATTATATCATATATCATTAGAAAAAATATAAGAATGTTAGTTTTAAATAAAAAAAAATCAGCTTATTGTCATTTAAATATCATTAATTTAAATAACAAACTGGCCAGCACATTTAACAGTCACGCTGAAGAGACAGCATTCCGCTTGGTTTTAAAGCCTTCTTCGATGGGTTATTTTCACAATTTATTTTGGCATAGCAGGGGTTAATTTATTATGGCATAGCAAAATAGGACAAATGAGCTCATGTATGGGGCAAATTCTGGACCTTTGTCAGTGAGGGATAAGTCTTTTAACCGACCCAAACCCCTCCTGGCTACGGGCCTAAACTGGTAAAGTGAGAGTTCAAAATTGACTGAGAAACACACACACAAAAATCTATTCACTACCAAAACTAACAACATTTTAAAGATATTAATAATTTTATTATTTATAATGATATTTCAAATACATTCAGATCATTTAAACCCTATAGCCACATATTCTATATCAAATTGAATGATATATTTTGGCCTTAATGATGATTTCGCCATCAAAACTCTTTGAAAGAAACCCATGTCAGCTCTGAATTAAATCATCCTCAAATCTATTTACAAATGAAACGTCCACTTGCAATGCGCACCCAAATGAAATCCTTGATGTCCCATGCTCGATTTCTTGAAGAAACGTTCTACAAGGCATAAAATAATGACGGAAAAGCACAACCCCACTGATTTTCATTTTCTCTGTGTTTTTATCAGAAAAGCCAGCGCTTGCTGCGTGAATGATCCCTTTATCTCACTTTCATTAGTGTGTATGTGTGCGTGCGCTGCTCTTGGCGGGGACAGCGCGCCGGTTAGACAGTCACTTCCTGGTGTCTGTGATGTTCAGGCAGATTACAGAGACGCTTTGAAGCTTTGGCTCCTCATGTCTCTGGTGACAGAACGAACAGACCCCTGCCTTCTGCTGCCGTACACAGAACCGAGCGGCACACTGACGAAAGGCCCCACGCTGAACCTAAGCCTCTCATCTGCTTTATACGTTCCTTTCGCTCCTGTGAACAATAAAGCCACACCTATTCAATCTCAATCCAGGGGCTTTAGGCAAAGGGAAATTACATGCATAATGCTGGACGTCCGACAGAGCTAAAGAGGAAATAATGGCTGGTCAGTGCGCAGCCTAAACTGCAGCCATCCGGACTTTGGTGTCGCCATTTATCTAAATCGTCCACCTTGTTGCATGGTGGAGGGCTAAGCAAGAAACTTAAAAGAAAGACGCAATGACAAAGAGAACCGACTCAGACCTGGACTTTAAGATGATATTTGATAATCAAGGGTTTGATCATCTGCCCCCTGGGATTTAGAGCAGTGCTTTGAGCTCGGAGCTATAAGAGCGGCAAAATGTCAGCCTGAAAGGTGATGATAACAGATCAGGGACAAACAGATCTGTCCCCCAATAGTAAAAATTCACGAAGCAGGCCTTGTGTCTTATTTCACGCAAAGGTATTTGCTCTGCTACTGGCGTAAGATGACCTGGAGCAAGAAGTCACCACGGGGTAATCTTATCCCAACTGCCATCTGTTTTTGGTGAATATATAACACGCATCAGATATATTGGGTTATCAGATATCATATTAAATTTGACCTTTGAAGTGTCATTGATCAGGGTTTCTGCAGGTTTTATGAAGGTTGTTTAAAGGTCATGTAAAGAAAATGTAATGAGCAATTTAAAGGGAATACAAAACTTCAATACGATCTTTGAATGGGAGTTTATAGAAAGCATGAAATGTATTAGCAACAATTCAAATTTGAGGAAAAATAATTACAGCTTTTTTACAGATCTCCATAACATTATTATTCATTTTGCAAAGAAAACCGCCTCGGGGGTCTATTACTCAGCCCCAAAAAATATATACTTACTTGAGAAGGAGATAAAAAGTGCTTTCTGTGAAAAATATGAACATGAACATGAAAATATGAACATGAATGATTTAAGAAAATAACAAGAATTTGTTCTCTGAAACATCAACTTGAGTTAAACAGAATATGTCCCATTGATAGTTCCTGTTTTAACTAAGAACAGTTAATTTTGCAAAATTTCTCAGAAAAAAAGACTTGATGTCTTCATTTTACAACCCAAGGAAATGCATCGAAGATTCTTCAATTTGTATTGGAAAAACACTGAGAGATATTTTTACGGTGTATGCTTCACTCAATGACAAGACTTTATGACTTTTGGGGCTCTATTTTAACAATCTAGGCACAAAGTCTAATGCGCATGGCTCAAAAGCATTAGGGGCATGTCCAAATTCACGCTTCACTAACATGAAAACAGTTAAACAGACCATCTGCGTGAGAATAAAGAATGAGCCTCCTCCATTCGGCCTCTTTTCCAGCAAGTGAATAAATAAACAATAATAACGAAGTGTGGTCAAAAAACTGAGTTATATCCAAACACACGTCCTATTCTTATGCCACATATGGTGATTCATACGTCTCTAAAACCCGACAGATGGACAAATCTAAATTGTTTTTATTAAAACAAATATAAATATGCATATAATCAGAGATGGGAAGTAACGAAGTACAAATACTTTGTTACTGTACTTAAGTAGATTTTTCTGGTATCAGTACTTTACTCCACTCCACTACTTATTTTTTTGACAACTTTTTACTTTTACTTCTTACATTTACAAATATCTATACTTTATACTCCTTGCAAATTTAAAAACCACAGTCGCTACTTTTGTTTTCATGTGTTTGGTGGCGCGATTTATATTATTTCTTGTCACTGCGCAATAAAACGAGCGCTTTTTTGATGCAATCAGTCTATTTTTCCTCATTGAGTGGCTGCGTTCTACAGTGCGTAATTTTGTCAAGGCTATCGTGCACCGTAGCCTACGTGGGCTAGTTTATGAAGATTACTATGAGAAAGGCTCGGATGACTACGCAGATGTGAGAGAGAGAGAGTCGGCGAATTTAACATGACTGATGCTGCTCTGTTTACATAGTAATAAGACAAATTTTGCTCGATCGGATCACAGGTAAACAAGACACATTCCAGTTCAAAAACATACCGTTTAAATGCTTCAGCCTTTTGTCACCTTCTGATCATACTGCACGGGCTTTCAATCTAATACCTCAAAAAATAGTGCTTTTTTGTAAAGATTTGTACATTTAGTAATAATACAATCAAATACTTTATAAAAAATATATGAATTGTGGTTTATTGCCTTTTTTTCTGATAAGCTCATATTTCCTAATACAAAATTTATGATGTTTTTTAGTTTTTATTGAATTGTCTTTTGACTATATGATTTTACATAGGCCTATACTGTTGTCTGAAATTAATAATTTTTAACAAATATTTTACAACAACAAAAGTAACTATACTGAGCAATTTATGATAAAAATATAATGCAAAATATCCTGAATTTATCACGTGAAAAAACAATCATGCACATGTTTTGTAGGTTGTAGTCATGCCTATGTATGTTGCTTTTACCATAGAATTAATGTATTACAGTTTTTCTCAGTCACTTTGGCACATAACTCAGATCAGAATTGAAATTTGCAAAACAGTAGGCCTAAGTGCATATCTCAAAACAACGCATATAATTAGCAAAACACCTCAGATTACCTGCAAAAGCCAGTCTCCTGCTCAAAATCTTTAGTTCATCTCTCAAAACGAAATTTCTGTGTCGATGAACTTGTCAGTGGCTTCAGAATGACAAGTCCTTGTGTCATTGTGTATGGATAAGACTAGGGATGCTCATTTCGGTTAATTTTACTAACCGACAACCGCTGCTCATTAACCGGATATTAACCGGTTAATATATATTATTATTTGAAAAAAAAAATTGACGTGTCTTTTTTGTGTGACACAATAAATATTGCATTTTAAAATACTGATTTATTTTAACATGCAAACAGGAGCATACATAACAGACCATCTTTACGCACCTGTATGTTTACAGCAGAAAAAAAGAATAAACTAAATAAAAATAATAAAATAAATAGTCTTGCCCTAGATATTTTTCACTTAAATAACACATTTAAATTACAAAACGAAAACACTGACTGAACCCTTTTTAAGTACCGGCGGCTGTTTGTCCAATCATGTTTTTTTTTTCTTCCGTCAAAAAAATATCAGGCTATCTCAAATCGGTCGCTCCACAGAAAATATACATTTAATTAAAGCTGCAAGCAGCGATGATAGGGACCTAGCACCCCGGCTCACCGCCGCCCGGTGGCCTCAGGATGACAGAGAACAGCGAACAATATTAATTTAAGCCGATATATAGAAAAACCTGAGAAAAATCACAGATTTATGGCAACTTTCCTTCTGTCAGCAGGTGGCGCTATGACTGTGACTCAACATTGGCATGTAGATGTCTTCAGGAGAGGACTTTTATCAACCATGTGAAGTTTCAGGCAGAACGGACTTTGTGTGGTTGAGTTATAAGCCAAACTACCTTCTGCCATCAGGTGGCGCTATGACTGTGACTCAATATTGGCATGCAGATGTCTTCAGGAGAGCACTCTTATCAAACATGTAAAGTTTCAGGCAGATCGGACATTGTTTGGCTGAGTTATAAGTGATTTCCTGTTGCCAGCAGGTGGCGCTATAACTGTAACTGGATTTTGGCATGTAGATGTCTTCAGGAGAGGACTCTTATCAATCATCTGAAGTTTCAGCCCGATCGGACATTGTGTGAATGAGTTTTAAGTACTTCCTGTTCCATGGCGAAGCGTTGATGTTTGTCAGTCCACCATGGACACGCCCCTCGGCAAAAACTCTAGATCTTCACAATATATCATCGCTACAGCTTTCAGATAACACCAGACTAATTTGGTGCTGATAGGATGAAATTTGTGGGAGGAGTTTGTTTTGCTGTAAAACACGTCACTTCCTGTTGCCAGCAGGTGGCGCTATAACTGTAAATGGATATTGGCATGTAAACGTGTTCAGGGCAGGACGGTTATCATACGTGTTAATTTTGAGGCATATCGGATAATGCATGCCTGAGTTATAGCAACTTCCTGTTTCATGGCGAATCGTCAAAGTTTGCGAGGCCGCCACGGACACGCCCATCACCGAAAACTCTAAAGCTTCGCAATTTAACATCGCCAAGGCCTTTAGATGACAAAACCCAATTTTGGTGTTGATCGGATGAAATCCCTAGGAGGAGTTCGTTCAAATACAACGGCTGGAAATGGCAAAAACGCCACTTTTTCGCCGCAGGAAGTCAAAAATATCCGACTTCCTGTTGGGTTTGAGATATTGCTCCAAGAGACTTTTTTGTATGATTTGGCATGTTTGAGGTGTGTGCCAATTTTCGTGCATGTGCGTGATTCGTAGCTCGGGGGCTCGTCCGTTTCAAGTTTATAGGTGGCGCTGTCGAGTCATTTTGCCACGCCCACTTCCCAAGCCCATATCAACCGGTCATTTACACCGCCTTTGATGTGTGTGCAAAGTTTCATGAGTTTTCGGGCATGTTTAGACCCTCAAAAGTGCCCCGATAGGGGGCGGAATAATAATAAAAAGAATTAAAGCTGCAAGCAGCGATGATAGGGACCTCGCACCCCGGCTCACCGCCGCCCGGTGGCCTCAGGATGACAGAGAACAGCGAACAATATTAATTTAAGCCGATATATAGAAAAACCTGAGAGAAATCACAGATTTATGGCAAATTTCCTTCTGTCAGCAGGTGGCGCTAAGACTGTGACTCAACATTGGCATGTAGATGTCGTCAGAAGAGGAATGTTATCAACCATGTGAAGTTTCAGGCAGATCGGACATTGTGTGGTTGAGTTATAAGCCAAAATATCTTCCGCCAGCAGGTGGCGCTATAACTGTGACTCAATATTGGCATGTAGATGTCTTCAGGAGAGCACTCTTATCAAACATGTGAATTTTCAGGCAGATCGGACATTGTTTGGCTGAGTTATAAGTGATTTCCTGTTGCCAGCAGGTGGCGCTATAACTGTAGCTGGATATTGGCATGTGGATGTGTTCAGGAGAGGTGTTTTATCAACCATGTGAAGTTTCGGGCTTATCGGACATTGTGTGGTAGAGTTATAAGCCAAACTACCTTCTGTCAGCAGGTGGCGCTATAACTGTGACTCAATATTGGCATGCAGATGTCTTCAGGACAGGACTCTTATCAAACTTGTGAATTTTCAGGCAGATCGGACACTGTTTGGCCGAGTTATGAGTGATTTATTGTTGCCAGCAGGTGGCGCTGTGTCTGTGACTCAATATTGGCATGTAGATGTCTTCAGGAGAGGACCCGTATCGAACATGTTGATTTTCAGGCAGATCGGACATTGTTTGGCTGAGTTATAAGTGATTTCCTGTTGCCAGCAGGTGGCGCTATAACTGTAACTGGATATTGGCATATAGATGTCTTCAGGAGAGGACTCTTATCAACCATGTGAAGTTTCGGGCTGATCGGACCATGTGTGAATGAGTTATAAGTACTTCCTGTTCCATGGCGAAGCATTGATGTTTGTCGTGTTGCCACGGACACGCCCCTCGGTGAAAACTCTAGATCTTCACAATATATCATCGCTAGAGCTTTCAGATAACACCACCCAAATTTGGTGCTGATACGATAAAATTTGTGCGAGGAGTTTGTTATGCTGTAAAACACATCACTTCCTGTTGCCACCAGGTGGCGCTGTAACTATAACTGGATATTGGCATGTAAACGTGTTCAGGTCAGGACGATTATCATAAGTGTGATTTTTGAGGCATATCGGATAATGCATGCCCGAGTTATAGCAACTTCCTGTTTCATGGCGAATCGTCAAAGTTTGCGAGGCCGCCACGGACACGCCCATCGCCGAAAACTCTAAAGCTTCGCAATTTAACATCGCCAAGGCCTTTAGATGACAAAACCCAATTTTGGTGTTGATCGGATAAAATCCCTAGGAGGAGTTCGTTTAAATACAACGCCTGGAAATGGCAAAATCGCCACTTTTTCGCCGCAGGAAGTCAAAAATATCCGACTTCCTGTTGGGTTTGAGATATTGCTCCAAGAGACTTTTTGGTAGGGTTTGGCATGTTTGAGGTGTGTGCCAATTTTCGTGCGTGTGTGTGATTCATAGCTCGGGGGCTTGTCCGTTTCAAGTTTATAGGTGGCGCTGTCGAGCCATTTTGCCACGCCCACTTCCGAAGCCGATATCAACCGGTCATTTACACCGCCTTTGATTTGTGCGCAAAGTTTCATGAGTTTTCGAGCATGTTTAGACCCTCAAAAGTGCCCTGATAGGGGGCGGAATAATAATAAATAATAATAATAATAATAATAATTAAAGCTGCAAGCAGCGATGATAGGGACCTCGCACCCCGGCTCACCGCCGCCCGGTGGCCTCAGGATGACAGAGAACAGCGGACAATATTAATTTAAGACGATATATAAAAAAACCTGAGAAAAATCACCGATTTATGCCAAAATACCTTCTGCCAGCAGGTGGCGCTATGACTGTGACTCAATATTGGCATGTAGATGGCTTCAGGAGAGGACTTTTATCAAACATGTGAAGTTTCAGGCAGATCGGACATTGTGTGGTTGAGTTATAAGCCAAACTACCTTCTGCCAGCAGGTGGCGCTATGACTGTGACTCAATATTGGCATGTAGATGTCTTCAGGAGAGGTCTTTTATCAAACATGTGAATTTTCAGGCAGATCGGACATTGTTTGGCTGAGCTATAAGTGATTTCCTGTTGCCAGCAGGTGGCGCTATAACTGTAACTGGATATTGGCATGTAGATGTCTTCAGCAGAGGACTTTTATCAACCATGTGAAGTTTTAGGCCGATCGGACATTGTGTGATTGAGTTATAAGTACTTCCTGTTCCATGGCGAAGCGTTGATGTTTGTCAGTCCACCACAGACACGCCCCTCGGCGAAAACTCTAGATCTTCACAATATATCATCGCTAGAGCTTTCAGATAACACCAGCCTAATTTGGTGCTGATACGATGAAATTTGTGGGAGGAGTTTGTTATGCAGTAAAACACATCACTTCCTGTTGCCAGCAGGTGGCGCTATAACTGTAACTGGATATTGCCGTGTAAACGTGTTCAGGTCAGGACGGTTATCATACGTGTGAATTTTGAGGCTGATCGGATAATGCATGCCTGAGTTATAGCAGCTTCCTGTTTCATGGCGAATCGTCAAAGTTTGCGAGGCCGCCACGGACACGCCCATCGCCGAAAACTCTAAAGCTTCGCAATTTAACATCGCCAAGGCCTTTAGATGACAAAACCCAATTTTGGTGTTGATCGGATAAAATTCCTAGGAGGAGTTCGTTCAAATACAACGCCTGGAAATGGCAAAAACGCCACTTTTTCGCCGCAGGAAATCAAAAATATCCGACTTCCTGTTGGGTTTGAGATTTTGCCCCTCTAGACTTTTTTGTAGGTCTTGGCATGTTTGAGGTGTGTGCCAATTTTCGTGCGTGTGCGTGATTCGTAGCTCGGGGGCTAGTCCGTCACAAGTGCATAGGTGGCGCTGTCGAGCCATTTTGCCACGCCCACTTCCGAAACCTATAATAAACGTAAATTTTCGCCACTTCTGAGGTGTGTGCAAAGTTTCGTGAGTTTTCGGGCATGTTTAGCCCCTCAAAATCGCGATTCATTTCGGAGAAGAAGAAGAAGAAGAAGAAGAAGAAGAATAATAATAATAAGAAACGGAGCAATTCCAATAGGGCCTACGCACCGTTCCGGTGCTCGGTCCCTAATAATAAAAAACATTAGAAATCCAATAGGGCCTACGCACCGTTTCGGTGCTCGGTCCCTAATAATAAAAAACAGAGCAATTCCAATAGGGCCTACGCACCGTTCCGGTGCTCGGTCCCTAATTAATGCTCCGCTGTTATTATAATATTACTAAAACCCTTTTAAACATTTTTTATATAAGTCATTAGCCTAAAGATTATGTCATAATGACTTATTTCCTCCGTCTCACTCTTCTCACTCACCGTTCATGTGCGCGCGATGCATGTGATGAAAGACAATAGCCGCTTTTCCACTATTGTGCCAACCCGTTCTAAGAACACTTCGGTACGTTTAGGGTTGTTTCTCCACTGAGCCTGAAACGGCGCGGCACGATTACAAACCGTTCTCGGCAGGGTTAGACAACCGTGCTGAACTGTGCCGACAGATTCTGTGTGTTGATGTCGCGGCTCTGTTGCCACCACAGCTGGCTCAGCTGAAGCGCGCTACTCATCAGACATCCATAAGTAAACTACACTACATTTAACATAAAAAACTGATACAGGTCTTAACGATACAGTTTGAAAAGAGTTTTAAAACCACATAGCAGTCTCTGGCAGAGGAGGGAGTCACTGGCCCACCACATTCTTACGAACATATTTTATTTATCAAAGTTATTATTTCATTGACTTGAATATAGTTATCCGTGTATAATTACTAACCCGTCATCTAAAATCTTAAAATAATAAAATAGCCTATTGTTTTACTCGTGGCTTGAGCTTCATTAATTTGATTGACATCCTAGGCTGAGACGTTTATTTCGCCTGACTAAACGTGAGTTTATTGCATGCCGTGCTGTATTTGCTAGCAAAAAACTCGCTCTGAGAACTTTACCAACGACTACATGCACTGCTGAAAAACCTTTTTTTCCTGCTGCGCATCGAATAAAGACACGATTAAGATCGCTATATCTATACAACACAAACTTGCAGACTCCTTGAACAATGAGGAAATAATTGCACTTTTTAATTCAAAAACCAGACTGCAACATGCTTGTTTTGTAATTTAATGCCAGCTATACCACCTGAAAGACGGTTACGGCGTGTCGGCCGTCACCGGAGAAAGTCTAATCTTTCTTAAATTTTTTGGACTTTGCATGAAAGCTTTACGGAGTGGCACTGTCCGAGGTGCTCATTATTGTGTTGGATTTAAATTATAGCCTATAAATGCACCAATAAACAAGTCAAATGAATGTATAAATAAAATAAATATGGATTGTTAAATGCCGGTATTGTTTTTACTCAAAAAAAATTATCAATATGTCTTGACAAATGCTTTATAAAATGAGCAATTTTCAACATTTCAGCTATAGCCTAGGCCATTATACGATTCAGTTAAATAAGTTGGACATTTGGGGACATGTAACATGTTTCTGTGTTTTTTTTTCTCGGTTATCTTTAATACTGGGCAGCTGCGCAAAATATTTTCTAAAACGTCAAGCGGGAATGTGTCTATAGCTCGTTAGTTAATTATGAATAGAAAAAAATTATTAAAGTAACAGAAATAAAATGATAAAAATACAAAGATAAAAAGAGCAGCATTTTGCTAAATATAATAGTCTTTTATATCCTGCTATGTGTTGTTTCATATTCCTTTTTTATTTAACTTGATGAATTCAATATTTAATGTTTGAATACTGAAACAAATAAAAGCCATCACTTAAAAGCTTATTTTTTTACCATCAACGTGTAGTATGTTTTATATCATTTTCAACTTTTGATATAAAACCACTGTATAATTTAATTTATTGTTAAAAATGAAATAATTTAAGTGCTATATTTTTATAAGTGAAAGTGCCCGCTGACTTTTGACAAGGCCTGTCCAAAAATATACTTCTGCCACTATAATAAAAATGCACTATTTTTGGTGCATTATTATTGTTTATTTTTCTGTTATGTACAGAGATTTGAAATATATTACTTATTTTCCCGCAAGTCATTTTCAATCATCACGTTACATTTTGGTCATTTTCCCTCCAAATCAAAATTTGCCCGGAGCCGCGCAACATGACCTATACTAAATAAATAGGCCTACCAGTGCTGTGACTTGTAGCTATATTTAGCACATATAAGAGAGCGGCATAACATAACTGAAGAATGAAACAGACGACTGACGTAAAACCCTTTTTCGGCTCAGTTGACTTTTATTTCAACTGGGAGCACACAGCGCGCAATGGCATAACGTGAGGCGCGCAGGACGCATACACAGCGCTTAAAACCATTCAAAATATGCGCCTCGCAAAAAGCGCTTTCGGTGATCGGCCCCACATTTTAAAAATATATAAAATAATATTTTTTAATTGTTTAACTGATACCATTAATCGGTTACAAACGCATCCTTTCGGTTAACGGTTAAACGGTTATTTTGAGCATCCCTAGATAAGATAGTCAAATTACTTAGTAGTCATGTTGTCAATATCAGTGTACTCTGGAGGGCTGTTCTGATCTAAACTATGGCAATATATTTTTTGTCTGTTTGTACTGTAATTTGTTGACAGATCATGTTATTGTGATACAGATACAGCACTGCATAGCACAAACAAAAATCAAAAGTAAAAATGTGAACATAGGACAACCTCCTTTCAGACTTTTATTAGAAAAAGTCAACATTCACCTAGGAGAAACTGACAAATTGTAGACAGATTTAGAACAAAAAATCTAATGGAAATGTATAAAAAATGCATTATGACAAAATGTATGACAACTTGTTCAGCCATTTTGTATGTAAAGACTTATGCCATGAACAAACAATTAAATGTTGTGGGGAGTGAGACTATTCAACAGAGGCCAAAATAATCAATTTTGATCAACATGACATCAGCAATTGATAATGTAGGAAACAGCAGAGAATGGCACTTAATCATTTGCATAGATGTACACAAGCATTTGCAACTTGTTCATAATGAGAAACTGCATTTTTGATGTGCACAACTGACACAATGCTGATCTGAAGATTGAACAGGGAGTTTTGAGAATTTCAATTCTGATCTGAGAAATGCACCAGAGTGACTGAGAAAAACTGTAACAGAATTAATGTTTATCCATTAAATAATATAATGTGATTATTTTATTTAATGGATAAACATTAATTCTGTTACAGAATACCTGAAAAAAAAAATAGCGGGTTATGTATAAGAGCTGCTCTTTAAAGAAATAAGCAGCTTTAGCCTAATGCAAAAAAAATTAAAAATTGCTTGCAGTCAAATTTTATAAAAATGTATTTTAGCAAAAAGAAAAAATCTATATATTTTTTTTTTGTACAGAATTCAGTGTGAAATGTAAGACATTTATAAAAACATACAGGCCTACAGAATCATTTTTAGAGTGTATCAAGATGAATGACAGCTGTTGTTTTTATCTAACAGCCGCAAAACTACATGCTGAACGTTGTGAGTTTGCGTCAGGATGATGATACATGGGCCGCCTTTTTAAGCAATTTTGTTAGGCTATATTGCAGAGTTTGATGCTGCTTGGCTACGTTCATAAATTTGGCAACAAACATTTTACATAAAAATTGGAAATGTAAGTTAGTTTATATTAATGTATCAAAAGGATGTCAGGGCTACCTATCCTCACTCGCTATCCTTCAGCTTAGTCCCTGATTTATCAGGGGTTGCCACAGCAGGATGAACCGCCACAGCAGAACGAACCGCAAATTATTCCAGCATAAGTTTAACGGATACCCTTCCAGCTGCAACCCAGTACTGGGAAACACCCATACACACTCACATTCACACACACACGCACACTTGTACACTACTGCCAATTTAGTTACCTATTATTCACCTATACCTATTATTCACCTGTGGTTGAAACGGGTACTTTTTTCTTTTTTACTTTTGTACATTTTTGAGGCCGTAATTATTTACTTTCACTTAAGTACAAACGTGTAATCAGTACTTTTACCAGAGTCGTTTTAAACATGAGTATCTGTACTTCTACTTAAGTAAAGGATGTGTGTACTTTTGCCATCTCTGCATATAATAAATAATACTGCTAATAATAATAAGATTATACAAAAGCAAATTGTCATTAATAAACTGAAAAAAGCCCCCCTGAGAAGAAGAAGGCATGGAAACATGGAGGTAATTTTTTATATTTATGTAAAAAATAATAATTTTTGATTAAAATAATATTATAATCCTTAATTTTTTTCATATGTAAAGATATTTGTGTTGCTGTGCATCATGTGTGTATTAAGCAATATGTTCGCATTATTACATAACTAACGCGATATGCGCTGGACTTTAGACCAGGTTTCAGTTGGTCAACGACGCAGTCTATTTCATTCATTCATTCATTTATTTTATTTTCGGCTCAGTCCCTTTATTAATCTGGGGTTGACACAGCGGAATGAACCGCCAACTTATCCAGCACATTTTCTAAGCAGCGGATGCCCTTCCAGCTACAACCCATCTCTGGGAAACATCCATGCACACTTATTCACACACATACACTACGGACAATTAAGCTTACCCAATTCACCTGTACCGCATGTCTTTGGACTGTGGGGGAAAACTCCACACAGAAACACCAACTGATCCAGCCAAGGCTCGAACCAGCAACCTTCTTGCTGTAAGGCGAACATGCTACCCACTGCACCATCGTGCAGCCCGCAGTCTATTTCAGTTCCTCAAAATAGCATACACATACACAGGGAAACGCTGGAGCTCTTTCAGAATGACCATCAGGTTCTTGGTCACCTCGCCAAATTGATACTTTTTTAAAAAGTATTGGTTTATGAACCATTTTGGTACCATTTCAAAAGATGGTTCTCTAACACACACACACACACACACACACACACACGCACACACATCTGTTTACCTTACAATGTAAATTTCACTGATTACATGTCTATGCTAAAGTACAAACCTTTTTCAACGCTCAAGTACATTTTAGGTTACATTATTTTACATTTTCTGGCTGTAACATGAAAAATGTGAAAAAAGTTCATTTGTTATAGATACACTGCTATTACACTGCTCAGTTTTATTGAATCAATCAAATCTTTCATTCATTTATTTTCCTTCGGCTTAGTCCCTTATTTATTAGGGGTCGACACAGGGGAATGAACCACCAACTATTCCATATGTTTTATGCAGCGGATGCCCTTCCAGTCGCAACCCAGTACTGGGAAACACCCATACACTCTCACATTCACACACACACACTTATACAGTACAGCCAATTTAGTTCATCCAGTTCTATCTACAGTGCATGTCTTTGGACTATGGAGGAAACCGGAGCACCCGGAGGAAACCCATGCAAACACAGGGAAAACATGCAATCTCCACAAATGCCTACTAAGCCAGCCAGGAATCCAACCAGTGACCTTCTTGCTGTGAGGTGACAGTGCTACACCCTTCAAATCTTTCAAATCAATCAAAATTATGCAACAATATGTGGAGCCCTACATTTTATTGGAGGAATTAAATAATGATGAATGAATATGAAATTATGATTTCACTCCAATTATTTAAAAATAAAATTGTGAATTATTAAATAACTAAAAGTGGAATTGTAAATTATTAAATAACCTCATCATGTGTATTAAGTAATTAAATCATTTTTATAATCCACTATACAAAGTACAAACTAATTTCGCAGATCATTATTACTTAATCCAAAACTATTAAAACTGCTGAGATGAGATTTAGTGATGTCTACAGTAAAGAGGATATGTAAAGGTGGGGGATCGATCCCTATCCATATCCATGACTTTATGGCATCTTTTGCTGCTTACTGAATAAGGACATGTGTCTCAGCAGAGAGACTTGGAAGAAATCACGTGATATGCAACTTTTCCCTTTGAGGCTTCTGATTATTTGAGTTAAAAGAGATTTCAAACAGAATGACAGCGAGCGGCCTTTATAGTGTGAGCTGCTGGGGTCACAGCTTGCCTTTCCTTCTAATCTGTCTTTTTCCACTTTTTCCGTTCTCTCTGTCCGCCTCTCCCTCACGCCCTCTACCTCTCTGCCTCTTTTTTCTTCCTCCCCTGCCCTCGTCTTTACCATAAACACAGCGAGTCGCAGACTGAAGCACACCAGAGCGTTGTGTGTGTTAAAAACGTTTCCCAATGGCTGCATCACAGTTTGTGTGAACTTTTCAAACGTCTCTGAATCTGGTGGAAGACCATCATGGCGCTCCTTGGCTTTGAACGGTTATTCTCCTGTGAATTCTCCTCTCCAAAGGGCCTCTGCCTTCAGAGGCTCACAGAGAAGAAAGGCCTCGAGCGACAGCTATCAGTACCCCCCACCCTCCTTTTCTTCATCTCACACTCACACACACACACACACATACACACACACGCGCGCACACACACACACACACACACACACACACAGTATGCCTCCCCCACAGTGTCTCTCATCAGAACAGGCTGTTTAAAAGCCCACTACTTCCATTATAAAGAGACCTTCAAAACAGAATAATACATTAAAGAAGCTTAAACATCAGATATAGCATGCTACAAAAACAATAAGTAAGCCGAATGAAATATTCATTAGAGTAATTGGATCAGAGAACAGTGGCGTGTCAGAGACTTACTGGAAATGGAAGTTGCTGACAATGACAGGGTATCAGATGCATGTGGAAAGTCAGACCTAGAAGTCTATTTGATTTTAGCTTTCATCCTCCACGTCTATTGCAGAGACTGCTGAAGCCTGTTTACCTCTCGTGAAGGGAGGAAAAACTTCACCAGAATTTCAGATGACATGAGATGATGCCACGTTACTGGCATTTATGGTCTGTAAAGATCTAATGATATGCCTGCAAACCTTAAATCTAGTATTTTATTCGAGATGAAGTCATTAAAGATAACTGCTCAGCAAGCTTTTTTTTTTTTTAAAAGATGTCTAATAGACATCTAAACATAGTCGTCTTGGTTAAAACAAGGCTAAATTTGGGCTGTCTGTGAAAATCTAATAGGGGTCTAAGAATAGGCCAAAGCTAGACTAGTCATTAAATAAACAGAAATGAATGACTACACATATACTGTAAAGTCTGGCTAATCTGTCTATTTGATGACTAGTCTAGTTTTGGCCTATTCTTATGCCGAGTTCAGACTGCATGATTTTCAGAGTAATCGTGTCACAGATGTTTTTACACTGCAAGTTACTACATAGCTGGGCTAGTGTTTTGTCGCTGCTTTGTTTACACTGCAAGATGGATCGGCGACAGGGGGTTTCACATTGCATGACTTTACAATAAGAAGAATCGCCAACAACTTCGTCCAAACTACGTCTCACAACCAAAAACATGTAGCATATTTTTTGTTATTAACTACATAACGAGAAAGAAGCTTTTAATGGGGTAGAAAATGTACATATTTGCTCACCTGGGTTTTAAGGGTATTAGCTATTTCTCCTCAACTTTCATTTTGACCTAGTTGTGGTATTCCTCACATGACAAGTCAAACAGACACATGTGCTCCAGCCAAATTTCCACTAGTTTTTCGTCCATTTCTTGGGTCCAAAAAAAACTATAAATGAGCACTTTTAACTTCTCCCCCAACCTCCCGCTGGCCTGCAGGTACCCACACTAGTGGATGCTGCTCTCTCATTGGCTGTACTGTAGGTAATCACCAATGTTATTTTCAATCAGAAGACATTTCACACGTCATGATTTGAATCGCCGACAGGTCCAGATATTTAGCATGCCAAATATCTCACAGGCGTCGGCCACTCATCTGCGATTCTCTCAGATCGCGTCTTTGTTTGTTCCCATTGTGTGATTGTTACTCGTGTGAACAAGCACCGATTTGCCTGTGATTTCAGGCATTTGTCTACGATTTCTCAACCTGTCGGCGAGTTAAAATTGGGGCTAAAATCATGTAGTCTGAACTCGGCATTAGACGTCTATTAGATTTTCACTGACAGCACAAGTTTAGCCTTGTTTTAGCCAAGCTGTCTACGTTTAGATGTCTATTAGACGTCTATTAAACACAAAATTTTTTACTGGGTGAAGTAAATCAACTGAAAAGTTAAAAAGGATTTCTATCTGTTATCCTTCAGAAATAGTAACTCTCTCATCATTGACTCAGCCTCTTGTTGCACACTATGACTTTCTTCCATGTAACATAATATATTTGAAGAAAGTTAGTTACCAAACAGTTTTGGTCACCATTGACTTGTTTTCAATAGAGTGCAGGAACAAGGTGCATTCTTCAAGGGTTTAAAAGTTCCATGAAGTGCTTTGAAATGTGTATTTTTTGTTCAAAATTTGATGTAATCTAAACTGAAATATGAAGTGAAGGTGGGGCATATAGTAGCTCCTCCCCTTTTAAAAAAACAGCCGATAGCTTTTTGTTTTTTATCACAGCTCTGCCAGTGAAAGTGGCTGAGCTTAAGCACATTTAATAAAGGAAATGAGAAGTTGAAGGAGGCGGGGCATGTCAGATACTAGAGAGCATTTGATTGGTCAAGATTTGATGAGCAACTGAGGTATGAGGTTACATTTAAAAAAATGTTGATCCATTTAGGCGGAAATGACAAACTGCAAGCTTTGAAAATCCTTTAGACATCCTTAAGACTAACATACTAATACAAACATTAATAAAACTTTATTTTAATTTCACGGAATCTTTAAGTCCATACACTACCTGACAAAAGCAACAAATAATAACTTGTTTTCTAGCTTAGTGGTCCTCAACCAACGGGCCGCGGACCGGTCCATGGATCAATTGGTACCAGGCAGCACGAGAAATCATTAATTATTTCTGTTTTATTTATTATCTGAGTCTTTTATTTTGAAAAGTATTTTATTTTGAAAAATTGTCGTATTCTCTAGACTACATCTGGTCACTTGAGTGCCCAAATTTAACCCACAAGCAGCAAAATGAGTAAGAAACAGATGTCTTTTAGAAAGTTTCTTTGCTAAGGGGAAAAGGCCCGGTGAAAGACCCACGGACTGCCAAGGAATAGATCCGCAACCCATTTGTCAACAAATCAGGTGCAAGCATGGCTGTGCAAGAAGAAAATCAACTGCTGGAGATCGTAAATTTAGCAGCTGTTCACATATCGCGCCTTTTCTAGAGTTTGCATAGAGTTCGCTTTTTCCAATGGATGTGCGCAAAACAATGGAGGTGCGCGCCTTTCAGACCAGACGCACACAGTTGAATGAATCCCGCGAGCGCACCACGAGTCACGTGACAAGAAGTGACCAATCAGCTTCAGTTTGTGTGGAATATACACATTTCGCTAAGACTAATTATCCCAGACAAACACAGAACACCTAAACACTGCAGTGCTTTGTAATTTTCTCCATAAACAAAACTTGTATCAGAGTTACAGCAATGTTTTGTCAGCTTGTCATCCACTGAGAAAATGTTTGTTGGTTGTCTAGCAAGATGATCCTGGATTGGCCAGCCCAGTCACCAGACATGAACATTATTGAGCATGTCTGGGGTAAGATGAAGGAGGAGGCATTGAAAATGAATCCAAAGAATCTTGATGAACTCTGGGAGTCCCTGCAAGAACGCTTTCTTTGTCATCTTTGCACCATGACTTTATATTCCACACTGGATATTATTTCTGTTAAGTGACAAGACTTTTGTCTAAGCAAAGTCAGACCTTACTGTCCTAATTAAATAATTAAACATCAAGGCATGATCATATTTTATTCTTAGATGCCTTGGCTTTCATATAAGCCAATTCTGATACCAAATGATCAACTACAAGTCAAGTTAATATTTGTTGTTCCTAAAAACTTGGATAAACTTGTATGACATGACAATATCACACAGTTGCTGTAGATTTGTCAGCTGATACACATCTCTGTATCCAGCACATGCCAAATGTGCTCCACTGGATTGAGATGTGCTGACTGCTGAGGCCATTTGAATATTTTGGCATGCTGTGTTATCCTGTTGTGAAGTAGTAGGAAGTTCAAGATGGGCACACACAATAAAGGAATGCACATGGTCAGCAACAATGCCTATGCCACAGTGAGTACATGGACAGAAACACTACTCATCACGCAATGTTACCATCTACAACAACAGCATTTAAACAATGCTCAAATTATACTAAGGGGCATGAAATGTACCAAGGTTATTCTACATGCACATGTCAAAGCTACTGATCTAATAAATATTTTAATACCCAACATAACATCTACTGTGGGTCCAGTGTCTCATGTGAAAATGAAAATGTGAAAATAAATTAGTCTGGGAGAGGTGGTCCCCAAACATTCACACTGAAAAATGGCAGGTGGTCTGCATGCTTCCCAAATGATTTTGCTTTCATAAAAACATTATGCAGATTGTACAGGTTTATTTAAAAATGTCCTTGCTATTTTCACATGATGCAGACATATGGATAGCAGAAATAGTTATACAGTATTTCATGACTGCCCTTCACAATGACAAAAAAAGTTTAAGTTTTTAAACCCATCCTTGGTGCTCTGGTTTGATTTACTGTGAGCTGGCCAGATAAAAAGATGATCTCTCCTTTGAGGAGGGCGGTGGATGAGACCAAATGTCAGTTCAATCCGGGCAGCAGCAGTTACCTGTGTTTTTTTCTCATTGGTGTGGGACTTTCATGTGTGTTTGTGATCGTATGTTTCATGTGGATGTTTTCAGTCTCTTCATCACGGCTAAATGAGCAGAAATTTGAGATGAGTTTGGAGAAAACTTTAGAAGGATGGTTCACCAGAAAAATGAAAATTTGGTCATTTACTAAGCCTCATGTTGTTTCAAATCTGTATGGCTTTCTTTCTTCCATGGAAGCGTGAGTTTGATGAAAGTGAATGCGAGACTGTCAAACTCTAAAAATAACACAAAAGCACCAGAAAAGTCCATATGACTGTGCCGTATTTCATCTCTTTTGAAGTCAAATGATAGTTTCATGTGAGGAACAGTCTGACAAAAATCATTATTCATTTTTTATGATATCCTCCACTGTAGATCTCAAACAAACTGCTGTACAATAATCAGCAACCTTCCACCAATATGCAAAGGGTTAATTGTGACTTACTAGATAAAGATTTTTTTTACTAATAGATTGCAAATTGTAAATTTAGGATATAAACTCACATATAAAATCTTATTCATTTATTTTTCCAGTTCTAAAAATCACACTTCTACAAGTAGGCTACCTCAAGATATATTTATATGGAAACCCTTGTTCATTAATGCAAGCCAATAATCTCTTAATATATATATATTTTTTTTTATTTGTATTTATTTTTTTATTTCCTTAATTAAGAAATACTTAAATTAAGTTCTGTTCCCCACACAAATATATTGTTACAAGTTCTAAAAAAACTATACAGCTCCAAAATAAATGCCTTAATGCTCATTTTGATTAATAATAATTAACAGGGAATGCATACACTTATGTAAAGCCAAATGTATTGTCTTCTTCAAATGTCTGTCTTTATATCCACTAAATTTAGATTAGATTAGATTCAACTTTATTGTCATTACACATGTACAAGTACAAGGAAACGAAATGCAGTTTAGGTCTAACCAGGAGTGCAATAGCAGCAAGTGCAGGATACAGGTATAAGTTATAAAGTGCAGTTATAGAAAAACTATGGTGATATTTACAAATGGATGTACTATGAACATTATATACATTATATACAACACAAATACATGGAGTACCTGACACATTTGAATAAAATCACATATGAATGACAGTCCTGTTCAACAATTCAATTGGTGTAAACAAACCAAGGTGAAAGAACCTTACATACATCTTTTTTTGTAATTCAGTTGTTCTTTTGTATGCATAATTGCTTCTTTATTTATTCTGAGTGGCCAGTATAACTTCTGGTACAGGGCAGTATATTTTAATTGTGAGAAATCTGATATAAAATGCTGATATGATCCACCTTCATGGTAAGTATATTTAAAACATCTGGTATCACAATAAATGAATTGTTGTATATCATATACTAAAATGTTATGTTTTAATTAAGGTGATAATAACACATAAAACATACTACATGACAAAACAATGCTATTACTTCCGTTCATTCATTCATTCATTTTCCTTCGGCTTAGGGGTGCTCAAACTTTTTCTTATGAAGGGCCAAAAAACAAACTTGATTGAGGCTAGTGGGCCGAAGGTAAATATAGTTGTCATGGGTAATTTCCTAATTTATTTAATCATATTTAAAAATGACTAGAAAACATTATATTAACTAACACAGTATTTTTTACATTCATAATGAACTTATTACAGTAAACATAGAACAATATCATTTATAACAGAATTACACTAGTTTTTGCCATGATTTGCTTGCCGATGTCTTCTGCGTAGGACTCATTCATTCATTTTCTTTTCGGCTTAGTCCCTTTATTAATCAGGGGTCGCCACAGTGGAATGAACTGCCAACTTATCTAGCAAATGTTTTACACAGCGGATGCACTTCCAGCTGCAACCCAACACTGGGAAACACCCATACACTCTCATTCACACACATACACTACGGACAATTTAGCTTATTCAATTCACCTATAGCGCATGTCTTTGGACTGTGGGGGAAACCGGAGCATCCGGAGGAAACCCACACGGACACAGGGAGAACATGCTAACTCCACACAGAAACACCAACTGACCCAGCCAAGGCTCGATTGTGCTACCCACTGCGCCACTGTGCTGCCTCAGATTAATTTACATTTAATTTAATTGCTTTTTTGTAGCTCAACAATAAAACAAACAAAATAAGTTATGTCAAATTAGAAATGATCTCTGTGTTAAAGGTGTTTGCCCCAACCCTGTCCATTATTCTCACTCTCCTCTCAGATGGCATGGTGGGCCAAATCGAAGGTTACAATGGGCCAACTTTGGCCCTTGGGCCTTACTTTGGGCATCTCTAGCTTAGTGCCTTATATTTCAGGGGTCGCCACAGCGGAATGAACCGCCAACTATTCCAACATATGTTTTACACAGCGGATGCCCTTCCAGCTGCAACCCAGTACTGGGAAACACCCATACCCATACACATGCTCATACACTACAGCAATTTTTTGTGTATCCAATTTACTTACATCGCATGTCTTTGCTGTGAAGCAGCAATGCTAACCACTGAGTCACCGTGCTGCCCCACTTCTGATCATTGGTTATTAAAAAATGACAGAATGACCACAGTTTACTATTACACTGTAAAGGAAATGTTGGGTTCCACACAATCAATTTGTGATGGGACAACATAAAGGAATGAAGTTAGCTGATTAGTTTTTACAAGTTTAAGTAGATTGAGCATAAAACAATTAAGTTGTCCCCCAAAAAACTGAAGAATTGTATTGTTTCAGCTCATTTTCAATAAGTAGTTTGTACAGCAAACATAGTTTTTTGCTGGGTTTCACACAATTCCTACATATTAATCCAACACAAATTGATTAAGTTAAATTAATTTTCTTTACAAATTTAAGTTTATCGAACATAAAACAATTAAGTTATCACCTAAAAACTTAAGAATTTTGTAACTCATATTAAATAAGTAGTTTGAACAAGCAGCAAAAGTCATTTTTTGAGTATAGGAAGCCTGCAAAGCATATAATTACAGCAGAAATATGCACAAAGTCCATTCAAATACATTAATACTTCACATTAGACCCTATGACAGTCTAATGTAAGGGAGGAAGACTAATTCTGTTCACAGCTTGGGTACGGAATGCCGTGTTGCTGTAATGAATCACTTTGAACGTTTAATCCACTATCATCTGATTGGGAACGAGTTAAAGATAGCTTCTCCTGCTGGAGGAGAGTCCCATGTTTGGGAGCCAAGGTAAACTAAGACCTGACGGAGCAGAGCTCTAAGATTTCATGTCAGCAGAGACAGATAATGCACCTCGGCTGCACCTGATGAAGGAGTCTGTCTCCATGCAGGCTTAAGAGTACCAGACACAGACGGTTACCGTCCTAAGCAGAACCAGGACCCTAGCTTTAACTTGCCACGCTAAAACAAATCGCTATAAATCTACAGCCAAGGCGAACAGACCCACAGTTACCTCAGGCTGGACTTCAAAGAACACCTGACCAAGAATCCTAGTAATCCATCTGAAGCAAATCAAGATATCATTCTTTTCACCTATAGCACAGGTCCAGCATACAAAATTAGGGTTAGTGTCATTCGAGTTAATAGAAATGCAGTAGTTTTTGTGCATATATGTGGGAAATTGAAAGCAAATGCTGCACCAAGTCAAATGAGTTGCAGGATATACTAGTTCTTAAGACACCAGCTGAGTAAACAGTGCAAATGGGTTTCACAGTTCTGAGAGATGATTGTGTATACTCTGGTGCGTCAGTGTAACTGATACTAAAATTGTCGTGTCATCCTTATGGGCCCTTTTTACATCCAAAACGAAGTGAAAAATCAAGACCAGCCCTGTGTTAGATTTTAACGGTGAAATGAATCACAGGAACAAAATGTGATGATTCTCTAAGGGTTTGTGGCTGCTTTGATGAGAAATCCATCCAAGGGACTGTTTTCACATTGGCTTGATAGAGTGAATGAAACTGACCCACCTCCCAACTGCGCTATTGGATCCATCTCTTGGTCGTCAAACTCCATTAGTTTTCCATAAATGTAATGCCTTGGCTCCACGGTCCCTCTGTGTGTTCATAAAACATGGAATAGGATTTAAAGAATTTAAATAAGCTTGTAATCAAAATTGACATTTATGTTTTTAATTAGTATTTTAATGGAACGTTGCCATATTTATTATGAACTATTTTTCATGCAGAGCTATCTCTATTTTTCACATGCCCTTTGATCTTTAATTCCAAAAATTCTCCCCTCTTTAAATAACAACAAATGATCCAAAGACACAATTCATCCTTGAAGAATACACTCCCAATATATAATTTCCCACATTCCTCTTCATTTCTTTCGTTCAAGAAGCCGTTTCACTAAATGTCACAATTGAGAAGCAAAGGCTAACACCCATTTCCACTAACTTGCATTTCATATCAACTTTAAGGCCATTTCTGCCTTTTTTAGTTGTTGTTGTTGTTTACAAGTTGTGAGAGTCTTATTTTAATATATTTTATAACTATTTGTGAAAGCTTTCAGTTTCAGTTCTTCTTCAGTTCCATTTACATTTTATTAGCTTTGTAATATTTTTGTAATTTTCATATTTTTTTATATTCTATTTAATTGTATATTTATGTGTATTTTTAAAATTTGGGCCATTGGACTATTTGCAGGCTTGGGCCATTTGCGGGCTAGTTTCAGGCATTTTCAGCTTGGTCTTAGCTAGGAAATGACCAGCTAAAATCAGCTTGACCAGCCTGGTTTAAGCTAGACATAGTTGGTTTTGGCTGGTCTCCAAGCCTGATGAGCTAAGACCAAGCTGAAAATGTCCGAAACCAGCCTGGAAATGGGCAAAACCCCTCTAAAACCAGGCTGGTCGACCAGCTGCATTATTATTATTATCAACTTCAAGTCCATTTCTGCTTTTTTTGTTGTTGTTGTTGTTGTTATTGTTGTTTACAAGTTGTGAGAGTCTTTTTAAAAGGGTACCTATTTTAGCCCTTTTTGAAGATTTAAGATATGTTTTTTGTGTCTCCAGAATGTGTCTGTAAAGTTTCAGCTCAAAACACCCATCAGAAAGTTTATTAACCAACTTTTTTTTTTTAGAATATTGGGATTTTCTGCTCTAAACACAATGTAGCTGTCTTTGTTGCCAGTGCCTTTAATGCTAGTTCTCCCCGTCCACCATTCCCACAGGCCTGTCAGAGTGTGCTTCAATATCCGCCTCGGCTGGTCAGATAAACAGCACAGTGACAGACATGAAAGAAGCAAGATGGGAGGGATTTGGGTCCTATTTTAACGTCAGGAAATTTAAAAAAAAAAAAAAGAGAGAGACTTATTGTGTTTATATCACCCCCAATATGACTGTGGATACACTATACCAACACACAGTTCTGTCCAAAAAGATGATTTTCATCATAGGTGCCCTTTAATATATTTTATATACCATTTGTGAAAGCTTTAAGTTTCATTTACATTTTTTTTTAGCTTTGTAATATTTTTGTAATTTCTTTTATATATTTTTTATATTCTATTTAATTGTATTTAGATGTAAATTTTAATATTGCTATTATGTATCTTATTGTTATAGTTAATTAATACATTTTAATAAGTTTCATCTAATTTTGATATTATAATTTCAGCTTTATTTTATTTAAAAGCATTTTAATCTTTTTAGTTCATGCTAAGAACATTGGAGGGAAAGAGTGTCTCCAAAGCTTTAACAGCCTATAATGCTAAATTATGCAGTGCACACTTTTTTAGCATCAGCAAAGGGAACATCAATGCCATGCTTTTTTTAAATAGTCACAATGCCCTGGTTCATTTCTAACTGTGATTACTGTAAAATTTAGTTATTCAACAGATTCAAAGCAAGCACAAAACCAGTGTGAAATGCTATTACAAAAAGTATGTGATGGAAAAGAAGGTTAAGTGTCTGTTCAAAGAGGGATAGCTTCCTTCAGATTTAAGGCCTGTTGCAAACAGATACAGCATAGCTTATATGGCCAATTCAGTCAATGTGTGTGTATGTGCAAGCGAGTGGCTTCATATGAGAGATAAGAGTGAAGACTACAGTATATGAGACGAGCTGAGATGAGTTAAATCACATCACAGACTGCCTGGAGAACAGCCTGAGGGAGTTTTAGTTTAGAGATAATGGCTGTGTTTGGAAAGCCTACGCCATAACAGAGAAGGACAGATTCAGAGCCAAGGGTCATTTTACACATAAAGTGAAGATTTAAACGAAGTTAGAGTTTAAATATTACAGCTAAAAGTGAACAGTGAATAGCTTCCTTATATAAACTATAGTGTAACGTATATCGGGACGTCCTTTTGTATTTTACCTTCAACACCCAGAACTGGTTCTGGAACAGGAAATTATGGTACACATGAAATGAAAATATACTTTTATGAAACAATATATTCTCATTGGTGGGACGAGGCAACATGGATTAAGTGCATCTGTTTACAGTTCTCTACATTGCTTGCATATGACGGGAAACACTTTTTTTGGCTATAATGCTTTGGTATGTGGATTTTCCAGAAATCATGCATAATCTGCCACATAAAAGACATGACTAACAAACAGTAAGTGACAAGTTCACACCAAAACAATGACTATGATGCCACAGTAGCATGAGGTGACCAGATTTCGGAAAAGGAAACTGGGGACATTTTCAATAGTGGTCGAAATATGTGTACAGTATAAGTGTACTGAACGTTGCTTTCATTTCTGAATTAAAGACAGTACAACGCTGAACATTTTTATTTCACATATCACTGTTGTTCCGTATACTTATACTTACGATGATGTCAAACTGGCACAAACTGTTTTCAACAATTCACACAATTAAAAAAAAATCCATATAATCAAGGAGCTCAATTTACCAAACCCAAAAAAGGAAAGAAAAAAAAAATACATGAATGGCACATCAGAATTAAAGCTGTATTTAACAAACTTTGAATAAATGATTAATTATTTAGTAAGTTGTTTGTTTGTTCATATATATATATATAAGCTTCTAGAAATGAATCATTCCTATTCCTAACAAGGAAGTTTAATTGTTTTCTATTTTACTATTATATTATATTTTATATATGGTGTCATCAATCTGATACATTTATATTGGAATCGGAGATGTGTGTGATAATAACTCTACCTTTACAATTGTGTGTGCAAAGCAATTTAACACCAGAAGTTTAGAGCTTTTTACAACAGCCCTCACACAAAACAGCTTAAACCAGCCTAAGCTGGTTGGCTGTTTTTAGCTGGTTGACCAGCCTGGTTTAGAGAGGTTTGGGTCATTTGCAGATTGGTTTCAGCAATTGTTAGCCTGGTCTTAGTTGGGAAATGACCAGCTAAAAGCTGCTTGACCAGCCTGGTTTAAGCCAGACATAGTTGGTTTTGGCTAGTCCCCCAGCCTGACGAACTAAGACCAGGCTGAAAATCTCTGGAAAAAACAGCCAGGAAATGGGAAAAACCTCTCTAAAACCAGGCTGGTCGACCAGCTAAACCAGCTTAGGTGCATTATTATTATTTTATTTAAAAACGAACAATAAGTATGATTACCTTGAAACTAGTAACGTCTCTCTTTTAATAATGGAAATGTCTGCGTGGGATCCCGTATAAAATTTGCCAAATTCCAGTTATGAAAGCCTGCTTGAAAAGTTAAATGTCACTAGATGACATCGTGCTTTAACTAGCATACTGATTACATCATCACGTCAAATCCACTCTGCGTTTTTAGTTCAATTTTACTGCCTATTTCTATTTTACTCACGTTTACTTGCCTTGCAACTTCCCATAGATATTATCGCCATATTTGTGAAATTCAGAAGGTGGCGATAATGCTCCAACGGAGTTCTTTGTTAAACATTAGAAGAAAATCGAAAACAAAATAGAAGACTGATCCGTCACTAACCATATATGGTTCGCCCCTGCCTAGATCGTGTGTGCTGAAATTGGCTGAAACGTGTGTGGGTCTGCTGCACAACTAACAAAATGTTGTCTAAACAAATCGATAACCACACACACACACACACACGCACACACACGTTAATACAAATATGAAACACACGTGCTGATTCGTTTATTTGTTAAGTTACTCGTGAAATGATAACAGAAAAAGTTAGTTTTGTATGTTTAATAATCACAAAAAAATGCCAGATATATCAAATATGCTCAAAATATCTGCTTCTGAAAAGTTTCAGAAACCGTGAGAAAAGCGGACCGGTGTGTATTACAGCGCCCTCAGCTGGTGTGTGCTAACATATTTTCACACCGTCCAACGTTATGTTGGTAACAAGCAGAAATATGTTAGCTGAACTTTTGTGAATGGTCTTACTCTAGTCTTTTTCCAATTTATTTTTATTTAAACAGATCTGTATTTAAGTGCTTGTTTATGGATATACTATACAGCATGTTTATTGTTTAATGTGAAAGATGAACAACATGTGAAAAGGTTGACATGTTAATTGTAGTTGACACCACCGAACGCGAGGCGCCGCTGTCTGAATCCTGCAGCTCACTAACGGCGTTCTCCAGTCATCTTTACCGACACAAAACAAAGAGCAGACTGGTCAAGCGCTGACCTGACTCAACCACCCGCTTCACTTAAAATAATGGGCAAAAAGCACAAGAAACACAAATCAGAGAAGCACTCACACGACGGTAGGTCACTCACGATTCATTAATAAGGTTGGGTTTGATTCTGTTGGCTAAAGCCAGCTTTGAATAACTCACATGAAGCATCCCTCAGACTCTGATGTTGCTGTCACAATGATCTGAATAATAATCTGATATGATTGATGTTACGTTACAGTAAATAATAATGAGGTTTGGGCGTGTTATAGGATATATAGTATATTTTGTGTTTTCCAGGTAGAGTATCTGAAAGGCTACTATGCTAGCAGTTATGGCTAATTAAGTTATTTTGCTCTGGAAGACTAGCGTTAGCAGCTGTTGTTCAAAACATTAAGACAAAGTAACCAGGATTACTTTTATTTTTTTGTTTAATAGTAAGTGAAGAGTTTAGATGCAAACCCCTCTAAATGCCGTTCAATATTTTCTTCTAAAAATAGCAATTTTCTCCGACTCCGAGTGTAGGCTCAGTAATTATACTTTTATAGTGACAAATAAGTTTTTTTTTATTGCCTTTAAAGTGAAATACTTGAACATTAACATAGGAGGCTGAAAAAACGCTAATTTTAGGAGAACATTTTAGAAGGCATTTAGAGGTTTTTGCATCTGAACTCTTCAAGTGTAATTGCCGCTAGAACCTCGTAAAATTGCATCGATACATCGGTAATATCGTTAATTTTCAGCAGATCTTCAGTGTCAAATGAACCTTCAGGAGTCATGCTATTTTGTTGATAAATTTGATGTTTATGGACATATTATCAATGGTTTGTTAAATGTGCTGCTAATAATTTTTTTCTACAAACCTTTTTAAGGATTTTTGATAATTAAAGATACATTTATTTGGGGTAGTTTGTTAACTTGTTTTACAGTTATTTTTCAACAATTTAATGCATTTTGTTAAATAATAATTTTTATTTCTTAAATAACACGAAAGTTTATTTTTAAAAAGCTTTCTAAATGATTTAAAAACACACACACACTTTTTTAGTTGAAGTAAAGTGCTCAGCATAATTGAGTACACCCGATTTTGAAAATGAATATTTTTTCTCCCTTTCTCAGTGAATATAGGCAATGTATTTTGGTGCATTTAAACAAAACAGATTTATTAAAAAGATATATTTATTAAAATATTATTTTAGTCACCAAACATATTTAGAAATAGGAAAATAAAACAATGCAATTCAAGCAAAATATTGCAAAAAAAATTACAACCTACAAAATTTCAACTAAATTTTTCAGTTTTTGCTTCTTGATTTTTCCTCTTTTTTTTATTTGTATTTAATATTTTTCTATAACATACATTTGGCTGTATTAGTTTTTGGACGGTTATCGTAAGTTATTTTGTTAGATAAGATCCAGATTTGGCTTCAGTACAGACTAATCTAATGTATTTGCACAAAATATTATATTGTATAGCTTCCTATAAAAAATATAAATTTAAAAGAGAAATTTGGGAGGGGTGTACTTATATGCTGAGCACTGTATATTTCTTCTCAATGAAACAGATTTTTTAGTGCTTTAAATTACTCATAAAATATTACACTTTTCTGTTTTATTTATTGACCGATTATAGTAACAACAGCAGCAACCAACCAAAAAAAGAAAGCACCTATATTTTCTGAAATTGAGTTAACATTGTGGTTCAGAAAAAGACACTAGATGTTCATGTCCAATTTAGTGTCTGTAGAAACGAATGGGGCAGTATTAATATATGAACTGATTCTATTACTCTGTAGTTCTTGCATTTGTAAACTGAATTGTGTCTGTCATTGTAGAATTCACGGAGCGTCCTCTGAAGCTGGTGTTAAAAGTGGCTGGGAATGAGGTCACCACAGGCAGCCCTGGCCTCGAGACTGCGTATGAAGACCAGGTAGATTACGACAAACACAAAGACAAGAAAAAGAAGAAGAAAAAGAAGGACGAGAAAGACAGAGCCAGTACTCCAGTATCAACGGTCGACAAAAAGAAAAAGGTGAGAGATCGATACTTATTTGTTTTGTTTCCTCCTTGTGTTGTTTACCTAATGCTACATCATCTTATCTTGTCTAGATGACTAAAAAAAGAAAGGGCCCAGACCCTGTGGATACAGACTGGGATGAGCACAGCAGAACTCCTGCTCACTCTGATGTGTCCCAGGACAAGCCTCTGACCCCGTCACTTGCCAAAATGACAGGTAAATCTGTGCACTCTTTTATATTTGGGGCCTGATATAGTTGCTCTGCTTATTATGTTAATGATGTCTTTTTTTTGATCCACAGAAAAAGAGCAGACCCCCCTACAAGAGGCTCTAAGTCAGCTCATCCGACAACTCCAGAGGTAGGATTAAATCGTGGCATCTTTAAGTAGGCCTTATAGCTAGGGTGTAAAACATTGATCGTAGGCTGCTTTCAGGTCCATTTAGTAGACACAAGCTCGTGAACTTCCCTTTACATGTTCCCTTTGGGGAATCCCTATTGTCATTTTAAAGTGTGTTACACTTCATCAAGTGAATGAGGGAAGTTTACGTGGACATACCCTTGATTTTGACCGAGGGAGTGAGTCAGCTTCATATGTCCACTTCAGCACCTAGATGTCCCAGAATTCAATGCAATTGGTTTGTCAGTGTAGTTTCCAAGTGCTCAAGGGTTTAGGGCATTCCATTTAAACCCATTCAAATTTTCCCCAGTAGTGGACACTTGTGTAACATAATCAATGACGTACATCCGAATGAACGAGATGGAGGGAAGTGAGTGAAGAGCATAAAGAATTGGACTGGCATGTAGCCCTAGACCACTGTGCTGCAGTTTTGCTCCAACACTTTAAAAAAAAAAAACCTTGCCTGAATCCTGAATCTGTTGATTAGTTTGTTCAGACGTTGGTGATTACAGTTGGAGCTAAACTTTGCCAGACAGTGGCCGTCCAGGATCAGTATTTCCCATATCTGCCTTATGACAAAAAAGAGGACGGAATCATGAAAACCGGAATGGAAAGGGCAAAATTATTCATAATGTCACAGAATTGGTAAAATTAGATTAATAAGTCAAAAGTTATTTACACACTGAAATGTATTGATCTAAACACAACACACAGTCATTTTCATTACTAGCAAAACAGATTAAACTTAAATCTTATCTAATCCTAAAACAAAATTAAAGTATTTTAATATAATTTAAATTGTTTTAATTTTATGTGATTGAAAAGCTGAAATAGTAAAAACACATTGTCACAGGATCCTTCAGGAATCATTCCAATATGCTGAATGATGAACAAATATGCATAATCATTATTCTTAGTGTTGAAAACAGCTGTGCTGCTTAATTTTATGATCATTATTTAGTTTTATTTTTTCAGGTTACTTTTATGGGTAATAGTCTAAATGGATAGAAATTTATTCAAAATGATGGGATGATAACCCCTTGGCTAAAAAAATTACGGTTTCACATTATAATGATAATGTGATTACTGCTCTAAAATATACTGTTTTAAAATGTCTGGGTAAAAACTAAAACCTTAAACTAAATCCATTTTTAATACAATATATTTTATTTTGGGAAATTTTAAAAATATTTTGGAGCAGTAAACTTGTCAGGCTAAATAATTCAAATCAATCTTTGACTTCTGCTGTCTTCATTAGTTTCTAAAACACTGATTTCTTTACAATTTAAAACAGCATCTTTGGAGATCTTTTCTGCTGGAGATTCTGTTGTCCTAAAAACAACAACAAAACAAAACTTAAAAACAATTCTTACATATGCCGTAGGAACAGTATAACAGAAAATGTTGGCGGTTTTAAAACCCTGACTTTATACCTTGAAAAAGGTTATCGTCCCATGCTCAAGAATATCCTCAACTATCCTCAAGTATTGATCTTGTGTATATTTTTTTCTAAAGCTTGCATAATTGAACTCTAAATCTGCATCAATAATCTCATTCTGAACATTAGATCTTAGTAATGGGTCTCCTATTTTCATAGTGTATTTTCATAATATATATTACCTAATTACAGTGAATTTTGAGCTGAATGGTGCTGGCTGCTGTTTATTGCAGGAAGGACCCCAGTGCATTCTTCTCATTCCCCGTGACGGATCTGATCGCCCCAGGATACTCTCTCATTATAAAAAAACCCATGGACTTCAGCACTGTAAAAGAGAAAGTGAAGAAGGAGCAATATCAGTCACTGGAGGAGCTCAAGGTAATCGGATCATCACGGATGTTATTGGGACACAGAAGTGTGATCAAATATGCCAGCTGCCTTTGCCTTTAAACAGCATTTAAACAGAGATTAATATTCAATATTAGTCTTGTTTATTTAAACAAAATAGTTGATGTGTTGTAATATTCTGTCTACAGCTGGATTTCAGAGTGATGTGTGAAAACGCTATGATCTACAACAAACCAGAGACCATTTACTACAAAGCAGCAAAGAAACTCCTTCACTCCGGCATGAAGATCCTGAGCAAAGTGAGTGAAAAACACGGTGCGCGTTAGCTTTTGAATTTATATTAAGAAATGGTAGGTGTTATTTGTGAAAACCGAATTTAGCCATTTCCTCAATTTTCAAGTTTCAAAAAAACAAAAACTGTTTTAACACCAGAGGGTGCTGTTGTGCTGTCATTTGTATTATCCTGTCAGTTGCTGTACTAGAGAATTCTGGCTGTTCGCTTAGACCTTTTTAAATATATAAAACTCACATGTGGACTGTTTGTGTGCATTAAGGAGAGACTGGACAGTTTAAAGCAGAGCATAGAGTTCATGTCTGGCCTGCAGACGTCTACCGGTCATTCAGCAGACAATGGAGAGAAAGAGGCCAGGACATCAGGCCCTGCCAAAGTGAAATCCTCTGTCATGTACACAAGTGACAACTCTCAGTCTCCCCGTGTAGGCAACAAAGACACTTCGAGGTATGAATCATATGTTGCAGCTTTTCACATATAATCTTGGAAACATTGGTCTAGACCTATTTATTTAGTTTAATTTATTTTCTAGGATAAAGGGGATTCACACCATGAGTCAAACTATTAGTGCAGAAACTAATCAAGTTACAATCACAGGCTGCAGTTGTGATTGCATAGAGTGCATTGTAAAGTTACATGAATTTCAATTGGCTGTCATTTTTTTTTTTTTATCTCAAAGTGATCCCAGTGTCATGACTTTTTTAAGATGTATTGTGAAGTCTGTTATTCTTTTATTATAATAGTATTTTAAGGACATTATTATTATTATTATTATTATTATTATAGTTAACATTTTTGGTGTGAGCAGGTTTTAATCCCCCTTGATCATTAAAGGTCATTTGCATTGAGCTTTGCAAGAAGTTTCCTGTCATTTAATCTGAGGTCTCTTTGAAAACTAACAATTCTGAAGAATTCTTAAAATAATGGTTTCTATTAATCACAGACAGGATATGAAACACTTGGCAGACGCCAAATGTGAGTAGAATTGCCTTCAGTTAGTTTCTTGCCAACTGGCAGGATACTTCATTCAAAAGTTCAACATAATACATGGTTTAAAAACGTCCAACTGCTGCTGAACTAAGTATTGTGAGCAAATAAAAGAGACGCACAAACACAGTGCATGAAACATCCGTCTCAATTTGTGTCTTACGACAGCATGTACGTCAATGGAAAATGTACACTCACGGAGGTTTATCTAGATTGTTTTCTTTTTCTGCAGAGCTCCACGTGGAGATACATATCTGATATAATCCCTGCATAAGGCCATCAAAACAACAATAGCAAAATACAGCACACTGAGCTTTCTGCAGTCTTGGAAGTGTAAAATCTATAATGTAATGTTGCAGAAGACTGGGATCTGGAAATAAATAGAAAAATATTTATAGAAAAAATGTCTGAATAAAAGCTTGTCAAAAAGGCCACGTTCTATGGTCCAAATGTTTGAGGACGGCAAAATTTAAGAACATTTTATTCAGCAATGATGCACTGTCAGAAGTGGCAGTAAAGACATACATATGTTACAAATGTTTTGCTTTTCTACTTTAAAAAAGTTAATGTACATACATATTGGAAATGTTTTCTGTACAGAACTTTGATATCAGGCCCAAAAACATGGTTAAATAATAACATTAATTATAAATAATTATGCTATTTTATAATAATAATAATTTTTTTCAATAAATATGACAAAAATTGGTCATACAGCCAGTAATATGCAGGGGGGAATCAAACACTTCTGATGAACATTTGATTGTATATTTATAATTGTAGCCATTCACAATGGCTTTGTAACTGCACTCGTCTCATCTGCTGCTGTACTGATGCCAGTGCCTACATAAATCTGCATGGCTGATGTAGGCAAGAGTCTTGGAATGCTTATACACGTTGCAGCTTGTAGGGCATTTGTAGCTCACAAGCTACACACTCCTACAAAGCACACCCTCCTTTGTAGCGTTTCAGGACAAGTAAACCATCTTCCTCCACACTTCCTCATTGTGTCAGTTACAGAATGGAGAACAGGCCCATGAGAACCACACACTGACCTATAATTAACTTATTCACAATTTAAAACGTATTCATAATTTATCCAATCAGTGCTCTGACCTCAGGGTACACTCAAATTTGTTTTGTTTAAATCATATGCCTCACATTTAAAAGATTTTGTGGACAATACTACTGGTGACACTTATCCAGAATTGCATTCATTTTTGTGCAACAGAGACAGTAAGGATGATGCTCAGAAGAACCAAGCAGAGAAAGACCTGGAGGAGATTAAGAAGATTATTGAGGAGTCTGGAGGGAAACTCTCAAGCAGGAGCCTTCAGTGTGAGGTATGAGTTCACCACCAGAGAACATGAACTGGGTTATTGTATGTGATGAAGTCATTCACTGAGGAGTCACTTTTTTTTTCTCTCACTCTCTTTTGAATGAGCAGCTGGAGTTTGAGAGAAGGACATCTGATGGTTTAACCACTCTGGGCATCCTAAACCCTGCTGACCTGAGCGCTGGAGGTTAGTGGCACTGGGCATATTTTTGCACACTGATAATTAGTTTATTGAAATGAGTGCTTCTACTTGATGGCATGCAAATGATTAGCCTGGCAATCATGGAGTGATTGTGATGTCAAAATGTTAAGTGTTTATATCTATTTAATATCTGATGTAAACTAAAGAATTAAAAACTTATCCAAGTATGTAGTGGGTTACAAAGTTGCAAACTCATTCTGCATATCTTAAGACGTTATTATTATTATTATTATTAATATTTTTTTATCATTTGTTTGGTTAAGCAACTGTCAGAGTTTGCAATACATTTCCACCTTCCCTGTCACAGAAGATTTGCTCCAGCTGAATTTGTTAGGATGCTTTACTGTCACATGGTATAGATGCTCACTTCAGTAAGCAGACAGAATGCCGATTGAAGTATTTACATGCTGAGTAAAATTGGGGTAATAAACACAAATCTGGCAATTAGTCTGTTCATGACTGATTAAAGAAAATGTTTAAATGATAATGTAAACTCAACAGTTGAAAAGAAAAAGCAAATGTTAGATGTATATAAACATAACATGTTAATAATTTTTCTATGTTAGATCCAGGATACTGCCCAGTCAAACTGGGCATGATGGGAGGTCGGCTGCAGACTGGAATAAACACCCTTCAGGGTTTCAAAGAGGACAAGAGAAACATGGTCACTCCAGGTAATATTTAATTGAATGCTCCTGTTTTTTCAGGAGTATTCAGTCTCAGCCCTGTTTGAATACCCAGGGTTCAGCTGCCAGTGGAATGTAATATTATGTGCCAGAAAATCCAGTTGTTCCTGCTGTCAATAGGAAAGAATTCAGTGCCAAATCAGTAGGCTGTATTTTTTACTTAATCATAGTTATCAGTCATGTGACTGGTGCCTGGAGGGCAAAAAAAATCTATAAAACTGCAGTAAATACGTGTCAAGTTTCCATTTGTTTCAAATCACAAAGTTTTTAGATCCTCACAAATGAAGAACAACAAATGTAAAGAAAATATTAAGTTTTGCGACCATTTAAGGCTGCTTTATACTCTGCGTCGAGTGGTCGGTGTGACCCACGGCGCCTGCCTTGCGCATAGTGCATTTATACATTTACATGCTGTTTTTGTTGCTCTGCAATAACACTTCTGAAACGCTAGCTGGCAGTAGGTTTTTATGTTCCTCTGTGTCGAGTTTCTACAGGGGTGTTTAGTTTTTTATGAACGCTACCTTAATTTACAAGTAGCTCAAACTCGCTCACTCTGAGGCGGGAACCGGCAGACATGCAACAACTTTAATCATAAGGTAAACACAAAACAACAGTTTCCATCAACACTTGTAAGCACTCGCTCCAACGGATTCACGCAGCTCTTGGTCCCGCCCACACTGGTCACAGCTACCAAGCCGACCAATCACAGAGCTTGTGCTACATGTCGTGGAAAACTTGGACAGACACTTTCTGTCTTATTTATAATTTCTAAAATAATTAGTTTTGTTGTTTTTGTATTAGGGATGCTCATTTCGGTTAATTTTGCTAACCGACAACCGCCGCTCGTTAATCGAATATTAACGGTTAACTGGTCAGATTAATATTAAATTATTATTAAAATAAAAATTAACGTGTTTATTTTGTGTCTGACACATTAAATATTGCATTTTAAAAAAACTGATTTATTTTAACATGCAAACATATTAATAACAGAACATAACGACAGAGAATCTTCACACATGCACCTGCAGTGTTTCCGAAAGCATAGAAAAACAGAATAAACTAAATAAAATAAATAGGCCTGCCCTAAAAAAAAAATAATTTAAATGATTAATTTAAATTACAAAACGAAAGCACTGACTGAATCCTTTTAAAGAACAAAATCTTTGAAATAGGGTGTTTTTTTTTCTAATCAATGTTTTTTTTTCTTCCGTCAAATAAAAATAGCAGACTACCTCAAATCACTCACTCCACGGAAAATATGCATTTATTTAATGCACCACTGTTATTATAATATCACAAAACCTTTTTATATTTTTAATAGAAATCATTATTTTAAAGATTGTCTTGATATATGGTTTCCTCTCTCACTCACGGTTTAAGTGTGCGCGCTGCGTGATGAAAAGACAATGACAACGCCCATATATGTTGACTTTTTGTAAACAGTTTTGTTGTTTAAATATGACTTTGCATTAATTTTCATACATGCTTTATAAGCTGTAACATGAAAGGTAAAGCATATTGGTTGTGTTTATGACGCAGATCCAGGAGGCTATCAGCATCAGCGCTGGTTTGGCATCAACTCGTCTGTATCAAACAGCAATATTCTTCTTCCATTTTGCTTCTTTGGCAAATATGTCTGTAGGCACGTGTGGTTACACGTTACATCCCGAGAGTTAACAAATATGTGTTGCAGTTGCACATTAAGGGGCCGATCACAGCAAACGCACTTTTCCGTTCCAAAAACGTGAGGCGCACTTCACTGCCTTTTTTGTTGACAAGGAAAAAAGAAGCGCGGTGCTCTTTTTTTGTCACTATAGGAAACGACTAAATCAGCTGGGTATTTATTGCTGTCTATTTTGTTACTATTGTAATATTTAATAAAAATGTGATATTCAAGATTTGTAAATTCATACAGCTCCGGATAACTTGAAACAGCGAGCGCTAGTCTTTCCTTCATCTTCAGTGTTTCCTCTTTTCCAGCTGTGGCGGCAGACCTTTTACACAAATCTACCAACTATATGGCGTTATTTCAATGACAATTGGAGAAATGTCATGAGCGCAGTATTACAAGTCAAGATCGCATTCATGTAATAAGAGCATGCAAATCTCTTTGCTTGCGCACTGATTTCCTCTGTGCACAAAACTTCTTGCACACCCCCTCAAATATACACCGCTCAAGCGCAGATCTTCTTGTGCGCTCTCAAATAAACACTGCTGAAGTGCAATTTAGCGCATTTATGTAGTGATTATGTCTCCAACATTTATTAGATTTGCTAGGAATATTTATGAATGTCTCCAATAGACCTACTGAGCGGCATTAATGCTTCCTAAAGTAAAGTGAAACGGCTATAAACTTCAGCAAGATAAAGTTTTTGTATGCAGAACCATAGACCTTTATCTATAAATTAAAATTATAGAAACTGTGTTCATCCTAACTGAAAGCTACGTCGTGTTTGCTGGCTTCACGCATCACGCACCTGTCAGTCAGTCAGTCAGCACGTAACCTCAAAGGGTTAAACAAATAACGCGCAGCACTACTACGATTACAGAAAAGTTTGCGCTGTTATAATTCACTTACCTTTTAATAAGTTTTGGTGCGATTATAACCCGCTATTAAAAACGACAACAACAACAACCACTGAATGTTTTGAATGGGAAGTTGTAATGTAGCCGTGGCGGGATGCATTTTGGTGTGGCGCCTGCCATGGAAGAATGAATGTAGCGGAAAACATGCTCTTTAAAATTTCTCTGTAGTTGTCTTGACAACACAAACACTGCTGCTCTGGGATGAGCTGCGGGCAAAACACTTGCAGCCGTTAGTAAACCATTCAAAAGATGCCCCTCTTAACTCAAAAAAACGCATTCGATCGGCCCCTTATGCAGCCAAACTCTAAAAATATATAAAATATTATTTTTTAATCGTTTAACTGATACCATTAATTGGTTACAAACACACCCTTTCAGTTAAAGGTTAATCGATTATTTTGAGCATCCCTACTTCGTATGTATGGATTACTTGGATTGTTCCTGACATCTGGTGAAAAATCTACAGCACTTTTAGACGCGTTTTTCTGAGAAAAATTGTTATGCGTTCAAAACCATCGGCTTATTGTGTCCCGGACTTTATAGGACAGTTCTCTCTTAGTCTGACTGCATGTTTTGGTTATGTAATATTCCTATATTACTAAACCACTATTACTTGCATATGAAACTTATTGAATGTGTAAAAAGTTCCATTAATTATTTGTGAAAATCCCCACATGCCTCTTTGTCTCTCTTTTGCAGTTGCCTATATGAATTACGGCCCCTTCACCTCATATGCTCCTACATATGACTCCAGTTTTGCCAATATCAGCAAAGAAGACTCCGATCTCATTTACTCCTTCTATGGGGAAGACAGCAGTCAGCCAGAATCTGAAAGGTGTGAATATGCCTGGATTCAGCCATATAATAAAATGTGTCCATTGATTGGTTCGGGATGACTAAATGTGCGGTTGTAGTCACTCTACACGTTTCATATTATTGACTTCTTTTCATACGCATGCAAAGTTCTTTCACATTTCGCTACTATTTTAAGTGACAGTTTGGTGAACTCTGATCTTGGAATTCATATCATGTGATGGCACTTGGTCAGCAGGAGATTGATCCGCCACAGTGTGAAATTTTAGCTGATTAAAAAGATTGTACACTTTTAGGTTACAATTATTCACTATAAAATATTCAATATGAAATTCTAATATTTCACATTTTTTGGAATGTGACTCTCTTTAAATAAATGGCCAAATAAATGTAGCTTTCAGAGCATAAGATTAAGATAATAAGTTGCCATTAATCGTACAAATATCCAAGCTTTTGACTAGTTCTGTATTTTATGCTTTGAACAAATGCACTGCAGAGTGTGACATCACACTATGACCATTTCAGCATCCATGAAAATTTTACTTCAGGCAGACGTCAATCAACTACTCTGGTTACATGAATTTGCTATTGTGCAGTATATCACACTCAGACATAAATGCCCTTATTGTTCTGGTTTACAAAAATAATTCTGTATGTGTGTGTGTGTGTGTGTGTGTGTGTGTAGCATTGCAGATTTCCTTGCTAAATCTGAGGAGCACATGAGCAGATTAGCAGATAATGTCTTGGATGCTTTGACGAGCGGAGAGCATTCGAAAAAACTAAAAGAGACAAAAAGTGTAAGAAAAACATGCTTTGTTATACCCATAACTGCATTTCTAGTTCCTGATTCAAATCTACTAGTATATTTCATGCGTGATAAGCACCTACAATAATATACTTTAGTTTTTTTTTGTTTAACTGGGCTTACTTAAATCTGCTGTTGATTGGATGCTTTTGTTCTCCCCAGGATAATCTGCCGACAGAAGAGCCTGCAGAGAAAGCAGACGCAAAAGATGATGCTGAGGTAAAATGCTCTCAGATGCAGAGAATTAGGTTAAATGGGTGGTCAATCAGCTATTTTCGAAGACTTTGTCGTGTTTATGATGTGCACTATAAAGCATTCATTCTTCGTTTAAAAAAACAAAACATGTTTTTACTAGTATTCCACAACTCATTTTTCATTCTCTTGAACATGGTCTGTTGTCTTTCTGGTCCTATAATGTCCCTCCCATATAAATCAACAATGAGCTCTGATTGGTTTAATTTGATGAATTTAACGCATTTCATTTGATTGATTCAGCAGGTTGCCTAGTTTAAATTTTAGGGTTTGTGCTATTACTTATTGTATTATTAACTTATTGTATTATTTGCCACCAGTCCATTTGGTGTAGACCTTAAGAAGTGGATCCTGTAAAAGGTCTCCTTTTGCACTGAACAGATTTGTTGATGTTGCTTATGCTCAAACAGCTACATTGCGCACTAACTAACTGTAGTTAAATAAGAAAAATCATAATCAAGGATCTATTTAAAATGTCTACAAGTGTATATTACACACAGCTCACTCGAGTGGATGTGGAGGCACAAACCTAGTATTTAAAGGCAGCGTCATAAGCGCAGACTCTCTGCTCTGCAGCAGCTGTGTCAACAGCACCAACCAACTTTCACACACTAATGGAAAGAATATTTGCCTGGACACACACAAACACACTCTGGCTGTTGTTTTTGACCTCCTCCTGTGTGTATGTGAGATGGTGCTGTAGGAAAGGTAAGCGCGAGTGGTCTGTGAACATACTGCAGCATTAGTCTGTGTGGATGGACGTCTTTGACTGCGGTTCAGCTAGCATGCCATAGCAGGGTGGTGCGACTGTTCAACACACTGTTTATAGCAGTCTAAAAATCCCATATAGCATAGCTACTGGATGATAAAATCAGACCTTTCTTTTTAGGAAAGGCAAAGCATCAGTAATATGCAACCCTGTACCAGGAAACCAGACTTTTGTTGCAGTTACAGACTTTTTTTTGGCAGTAGCCAAGAATACAATGTATGGGTCAAAATTAAAGATTTTTATTTTATGCCAAAAATCATTAAAATATTAAGTAACGATAGGGCTGGGTGATTTAGCCTCAAATCAAAGCAACAGTCAATTTCTCTTATAAAAAAGGGAAAATAAATAACTAATTATTAATTTAAAAAATTATTATTTTCATTGTTTTCAAAAGTAAAAAATAAGCAGTTTCTCTTCTATATAAAATATCCTGTAAATAATATTTTAAACAGTGCATTTCTTGAATCTTCTGTAAACAAATATTTTAATGTAAATATTAATTTTATTGTAATAGAAAATATGCCATCTCAAGACATTGCAGGTGCAGCTTCCAAACATCGTCAATGTAGTGCAAACGTGCGACGTGTAGTTGTTTTTCAGGTGAGCAGGTATGCGACCATGCGAAGGCTGCGCCGGACCATACCCATGTGTTCGACGCAGAAGTATAATTCAGCCTTAACAGAGTGGGGTCATGTGACTCCACATGATAGGGAAAGTAATTGGAAAAATGTTATCTATAATAGATTCTGAGTGTTGATTTTGATGGGTTTTTTTTTATTTTTTATTTATTGCCCAGACCTAAGTAAAGATCATGTTCTATGGAGATATTTGTACATTTGCTGCTGTTAATATATCAAAACTAAGTCTTTGATTGGTTATCTGCATTAAGGGTTAGAGTTAGTGGGTTTAAATAGTGCTGTCCTAACAAAACTGTACATCAACTGAAAGATGATTTATTCAGCTTTCAAAGAATTGGCACTTTATGACAGGTTTTGTGATCCAATATGATCAGAATAAATAGTATTAGATTTTAGTATTTAATATTAAAAGGACTTTTAAAATATTTTGGTTTCAAATGAATTTGTTCTTTTAAACTCAATAAAGTATATGCACACAGACTTTTAATTTTCAGCCAGCCAGCTCGACGGCTTCCAGTGAACTGTCTTTCCATTATAAAATGGCCACGTTTAAAATCTGATTTCTAATAAGTGATCTTAACGCCTAATAGATATTTGATATAAAGTGGGTCTCAGACCGGACAAGAAGCACTGCATTAAATTCTTTAAAATTTTCCTTGCCATGTCTTTAAATTATGACAATTTATTTTACCCCAGTATTTTCAATAGAGTTTCTGCGCTAGCCTGCTGGTACTGACCGCGCTAGCGGTTACACGGTCTATCATCTCGTTTTACGCTTGAACAACTAAATGAATGTTAAGTCTATTTAGCTGATCACTGTGGCACTGAAGACTGGAATAATCGCTGCTGGAAAGTCTAAATAATAGATTACATTAAAAAATAAAATACTAAGTGGATAACATCTTAAATTGTAATGATAGTGGACATTTACATATTGATGTGTTTTTGATCAAGTAAATGCAGACATGGATGTGAAATTGACCCTGCATCTGTATTTGTAGCATCAGAAAAAATATTGTCTTCAGTTTTTATTTAACAAAATTCTTATTAAATTATTATTTTCAATTTTTTTTTACTGAAATTTGTTTTGAATAATTTATTCAACCTCAACCTTTTTATCAGTACTATAAGCACAGACGCTCTAACAAAAATAATAATGAACTTTTCTTGCATGTAGGTTGTTGCGTCAGAACCCAGCAGTGCTGATAGCGTAACTCCGCTCACATCTGTGGGTTTGATTCCTGACCTGCTTCCAGAGAGCTTCGACTCAGAAGGTGAGAATCCCATTACTGAAATGTTTGAATGAGTCAAACAGATTTAATTCATAAGTCTGTTTGACTCAGTTGATGAGGGCTTACAACAATACCGGCTGCAGGGTGTATTAATGAGCCGTTTTCTGGAGATGCATCTTTCATGTCTATTATGATTTCATTCATCGTGATCCTCCTTCAGCAGCAGAATATCACTATCTCTCATGAGCCGTTTTCCAGCTATTAAAGGACAGGCTGATTTATTTATTCCAGTAAAATCTCCTTTTGCTTCCTATAGAAGCAGAGCATTTCCAACAGAAGCTGGATGAGACTACGCTGTTGCTGAGGGAGCTGCAGAAAGTTCAGAAAGAGAGACTGAGCGCTAAACAGCCACCAAACATCATCTGTCTGCTGGCTCCCACTGCCAAAGAGCTGCAGCTTGGTAAGAAAACAACACAAAATGACAGGTTCACTTATCTCTCTCTCTCTCTCTCTCTTTAAGCAGCGGGAGACAAACTCCAACAGTTCTCTTGTCTCTTGAGTTGTTTTTTCTAACTTTTAGGGAAGTCAGTGTTGTTACATATTAACAGATCTGTGGGTTCCAGCAGCTGTTTAAAAGCTGATATACTTGCACATTTCAAATGTAACCCCCACCGTTCTTCTTGCAGCGGAGAAAGTTACGGGTAACCTGGCTCAGCTGACCAGTCAGGTGACCCCAGCTGACGTGTGCAGTGTTTATGGGATCAGAAAGGCCATGGGGGTCTCGCTTCCAAATGCACAGGATCCATTCATACACCTGACCACAGGTAACACAAGCACGCTCAGCTCATAAAAGAATTCTGCATGGTGACAGTGTTTTGCAAACTGCTTCATCCACTCAAATCGACATCGAGAGGATAATAATGAATGCTTTTCTTTGTGTTTCAGTGGGAGATCTGATTGAACCCATGGAGGGAGTGTGTTGATCCTTTGTCTCTGCAGTCTGTCTCTTTCTGCTTAGTCCGGATCACACCTTCCTCCAATTCTCATTTGTATTTTGTTCCATTTAAATAAACGTCCTTCTTTTTAAAAAATTCATTTTGTGTATTTCTTTTCTTTATTTATATAAAAAATAATAACATTAGCATGTGACTAATGCAGAAGTAGTCTCCTATTGCCTGACTTGTGGCAGAAGGTCTGGACTCCATAATTAATTTGATTAGCCAAAGACCATACAGAGGTGGTCTGACTATTAAGCAACCAAGCACAGATTTTGTTGTTGACAGGAATGCAGTGACGGTGTTTCTGCAGTAACACACTGGTGTTTAACACTTTTATTTTATATTTTAGTATATTAAGTTATAGTAATAAACCTTTGAAAACTATAAATGGTCACACTCGAACTTTTAATTTCGAATTTTTAAAAAATGTTATGGGATGGTGTCCTGTAGCTACACACACACACACACACACACAATGATAACAAAATAGGTCTAAATAAATTTTTTAATTTGAGAAAAGGCTTTTTTAAATACCCACCAACCTTTAACAATCTTAAGCATGTCATTTTTAAGAAATTACATTAAAAGGGACAATTAATTAGCTGACAGTTTAAGTCTGACTACCAGCAACTGTTTGACTGACTAAATATAAGTTTTTATTTACAACACTTCATTTACCTTATGTGGCCCAACTACATAAGCTTTTTTTTAATATAAACTGAAATAATATCAGGAAGAATATCTATACAATCAGATTAAATCAACAAAATTCCTCTTGACACAACAAAGATGACAAAGAAAAAAAAAGTTAGCATTTGTAGATAAAAATGTTTATTTATAAACTGACTGTTTAACAAGGCGTAGGAGGTGGCATGACTACACTCTTAGAAAAAAAGGTGCCACAAAGAACCAAAAAGGGGGTTTCACAGCGATGCCATAGAAGAACCTTTTTTGGTTCTTCAAAGAACCTTTCACCAAGTGGTTCCTTGAAGAACCTTTCTTTCTTTGGTGCTATAAAGAACCTTTTTTGGTACTGCAAAGAACCCTTTTTAATGGTTCTTTAAAGAACCTCTAACAGCTCGGTTCTTTGTAGAACCATCTATGAAGATCATGATCCAAATGCAGTCAATAAAGAAAATCCAAGAAGAAAGTTTAAATATTTATTGCTAAAACAATTTGTCTTGTACAAGTCAGTCAAATTATACAATGTTAAACTGAAAAAACACAAAAACAGTTAAAAATAAAAACACTTTTTTTGCAGAAATTGATAGTTCTATATCTAATGCTAAATATATTTACATTACTTCTATTTTTTTCCACATTTTAAAATATTTAATACATTTATGGTTCTCAATTCATTAACACTTTAGTTTTTATTACAATTCATATTAATTACAATTAAACATTAAACAGTAAAAAATGAATAAGTGAAAATAGAATTTACAATGAAATTACAGCAAACTACACAACAATACACCTTTATAACACAATATCAAAAAATGTAATAAAAAAGACAATAAATCAGAAAACATAAAAACAGTTGACTTCAAAGAAAAACAGCAGTATCAAAGAAAAAAGTCATTGCCAGAGCCAATACCGGTGTTACAAATCAGATTTGCACGTTCACAGATTCATCAATTCTTCAGATCTACGATATGTCCACATCGATTAAACACTGTCATTTCATGATGTTGGAATCATTGTAAACATTAGTTACTTCATTTTTTTTATCAGCACAGGTGCATTTAACCAAAAATAAAACAGTAATACCTTATGCCTATGTAAGGTTCAAACTTGCAAAGCCTAAAAGTTTCCAATCTTACTAGAAGGATTATCAAGGTGAGCTAATCAACTGAAAAAATTGCATAAACATCCTTTGCATTTGAATCTGTGAAATAAATGTTTTTTGGTTGTGGACTCATGTTAACTTGTGACTATGCGAAGCTGTTATAGCCTATGTGAAGCTGAATTTACATATCTAACCCATCTAATTCGGTTCAATATGTCACCTGAATCACCCAGAAAAGTTAAACTGAGCTAATAAATCCAGTCCATGGTTCTCCCTCAGAAATGGAAAGCTCATCAACAGAGTTCTCATCAGATCCACATACTCATGTGAAGGATACCTGTAAATAAAAGAAACCTAGAGTTAGCACAAGATGCATTAAAATAAGACAATCATTTTCTAGTTAACTTCATTTGTGCTGGTCAGTACAAGTTCCCCACTGTTTATGTATTTGCAATGACTTGTATGTAATCCACTCACCTGAACACTTAGGTTCACATTTCGTATCAATGCAGCATAAGAGCTCCATCCTTTTAAAAACAGCTTCCACTCTGGTCTCCAGCACATACACGAATTGAGTCTGCAACACACCCCTTATTAGGGAACAAGGGGAGTCATGACTACTTGTGGTTCTATACATTCCCCCAAAACAAGCCATCTGGTACAACATTAAATGTAGACATTACCTTAAATTCCAGAGTGCAAAAGGCATCATCAGCAGACTTCAATTTCAGACCAGACATGACCACTTGACCCTCCGAGGAATAAGACTGTTTGTTTGACTTTGTATTGCTGGAGGAAAAAAAGATTGAATTAGAGGTATTTGTGAATAATTAAATTTGTTTGTACTAAAAAAAGTTGACATACCATGCATCTATTGCACCATACATCTATTGAAAACCAAGCAAACAAACACAAATTCCCAGTAAAATTGTAAAAAAAAAACACAAAGACTGTAGTTTAAAAAATCTTTGTCTAATAATTACTCAGCACTGGGTAGCCAAATAACCTAGCCATGGTTGTTTTTAACACCAGATTTTTTTAGAATGTAGGAACTACTAAACGAAGAACAAGAGGTTGTACATGAAACTGCTCACAACAAATCTGAAAACAACTTGACATTTAAAAATCTAATCAAAATGAGGAAGACATCAACATTACCTTGAAAAATCAAGCGATGGATGATTGGTAGCATCAGTTTTTCAACATCAGTGGCCATGGCACATGGCTGCAAAAACTGATAAATATAAAAAAAGAGTGGTATAAGACTCAACATTTTACTAAATCTATGGTACCACTGTACCAATCAAAAATTTGTGCATAAATCATTCCTTTCCCCCAATCAATTTCTCTTAGAATAGGCAATATATATATATATATATATATATATATATATATATATATATGTGTGTGTGTTAGTTTAGAATGTGATCATGATTTTAGGTTATATTTGTGTACTCAGTATGTACACTCACCATGCACGCCAGCTATAACAATCAGGTACACCTGAGGACCAAAAAAAAGTACAATTAGTGACACTATACAATAAGTTCTCATTAGTACATGTTAGTAATGCATTAAAACAACCAGTGAGAAAAAGAATATTAATATTTACTATACTAATGTTAACTTTAAAAAAATACAACTGAATTATATTATCTCAGCTCCATTTAATAAAACATCTTTCATCACGAGTTTAGTTTAATTAACTAACTTAAAGTTAACAAATTTAATATCATTGTACAGCGTTAATGAACAACTGGCCAATAAATATAGCATTTTCAATCAATATATCCTGCATGTAATAGAGCAGATTAACATCTAAAAATGTTAATGTTTGAAAATAAACAAATTGTCAAGCAATTGGTACTGTGATAAATACCACTGCCAATACAAACATTTGAATAATCTTAAAAGACTTACAATTAAAATGCTTATATAATAAATAATTATTCGCTGTATTTTGAATTGGCCACTATTATGTGGTTAATTTACTTTGCATTTGCCATAATCTATGACAACATAATTTTATTGGTTGATATTGATCATCATAATGCCTCGTGAAGGCCAGCTTACCTTAACTTTGTTCCTCATGCCGGTCAGACTCGACTGCAAACATTCACTTCAGTGTTGTGCTGAAATAGAGAACGCAGTTAACATTAAGTTAGTTAAAGTTAACTGAAAATGACTTTTCTTTTTTCAGGAGCTATGCTTAAAATAACGCAATAACATTACCTCACAAGCACCGTCTGTTAATTTGTTGTTTAAAAAATGGCGCGCTTAAACCGTCTGTTTACGAAAACGTGACATAAGAACCAAGTTACTTGGTTAATTCTGCTAAATGACATGCACTATACATTAATATAAATATAAACATTATCATTTAACTTACAGAATTTGACACATAAACACTTACCGATGATGAAGCCGTTGGATGAGACGACGACGGGTAGAGTTCAAAATGCAGGCGTTGCCTGGTGACGCTGTTTTGTTTACGGTCGAGTCGAGTCGGTTCTATGAATCGGTTCCCTTAAGTGAATAGTAAGGAGTCGAATCCGCCTAAAACCGATTCTTTTGTATAATAATGTAAGACACAACATTCATTACTATTCAATTATACTGCCCGGTCATACGCATTTTATACAGTAATTGTACACTATGCATGTATGTAGATGGGTATGAGCTTGTGAACACGTGATAAAATAATTCCCGAGCAAACAGTTCAATCTGATTCAATGTCACGCAGTACTGAACCGAACCAGTGTAATGACAGGCGGCCCGTACTCTTCAATCCGTGTAAAGCAGGCGTTCCTCCCCTGAGTTTTAAATAATTTTGGGTGTGTTTAACAGTCTTTGGTTTCATAATCAATTACTTTGGTTACAGTTTATTATGTTTTGGCTAAGCATACACAAAGTTATGGTCATTAAAATTATTCCATATTTCCATGTTAACCATATAATATATAAAAAAATTTTAGCTAAATAAAGCTAAAAATTTACTATAACACACACACACACACACACACACACACACACACACACACACACACACACATATCTCTATCTATCTATCTATCTATCTATCTATCTATCTATCTATCTATCTATCTATCTATATGTATATATATATATATATATATATATATATATATATATATATATATATGTATGTATGTATGTATGTATGTATGTATGTATGTATATATATATATATATATATATATATATATATATATATATATATATATATATATGTGTATATATATGTATATATATATATATATATGTATATATGTATATATGTATATATATATATATATATATATATATATATATATATATATATATATATATATATATATATATATATATATATATATATGTGTGTGTGTGTGTATGTGTATATATATATATATATATATATATATATATATATATATATATATATATATATGTATGTATATATATATATATATATATATATATATATGTATATATATATATATATATATATATATATGTATATATATATATATATATATATATATGTATATATATATATATATATATATATATATATATATATATATATATATATATATATATATATATATGTATATATATATATATATATATATATATATATATATATATATATATATATATATGTATATATATATATATATATATATATATATATATATATATATATATATATATATATATATATATATATATATATATATATATATATATATATATATTAGCATATAAAGTTCATGAGCATTAATTTGTATACCTAATAAAGAGTTTGAATTTTACAATAAAATTCTGAATACAACATATACCTGTGAATGTTTTAAGTTAAATCCTGTAAAGTGATACTAATGTAATTTACTGTGAAAAATTACAGTAAGGTTAAATTCTGTGAATCTTTAACAGTGTAGGCTATCACGTAAAGAACCATTTTATAGTGCAAAGAACCATTTGGGGCTACAAAGAACCTTTTGTGAGTTGAAAAGGTTCCATGGCTGTTAAAGGTTCTTCAAAGAACCATCTAGACCAACAAAGAACCTTTTAAGCACCTTTATTTTTAAGAGTGTAGGCATGGGACGATAACCGTTTCAAGGTATACCGCAGTTTGCAAAAAAAAAAACGCCAAAATGTTCTGCTATACCATTCCTAAGGTATGTGTAAGATTTTTTTATTTGCATTTCTTTTAGTTTTTTAGGACAACAGTATCTCCAGCAGAAAAGATATCCAAAGATGCCGTTTAAATTGTAAAGCAATCTGTGTTTTTGAAACAAATGAACACAGCGGAAGTCAATGATTCATTTTCATTATTTAGCCTGACATATTTACTGTGCCAAAATATTTTAAATCTTTCAAAAAATAAAATATATTGTTTTCAAAGGGGAAAAAAAATTATTATTTTTTCCCCCAGACATTTAAAAAGAATATATTTTAGAGCAGTAATCACAATACTGTGATATTTTTATCCAAGGTTATCATACCATCAGAATCCTACGCTGGCCTATGCCTAGGCATGAATGCAATAAAATGAATAATAAAAATGTCATGAGATTTGAAACTAAAACAAGTAACTAGTCAAGTCTTTGTCTTTGTCACGGATTGATTCATTTAATTGAGTTGTTTGAACAGCTGATTTATTCACAAATGTGTGAATGAACGAATCATTGTCCTATATCAAAGCTCAAGATTCATTCATAAACAAAACATGGTATGGAGATGTACAGCGGCTGAGCTGTTTGGAAGCATTTTTGTGAAAACGGAGCAACATTTGAACAACAGTGATTCTAAAACTGCATGACATCATTTGCGTTTTGATTTTAGGGATAATAATAACGGTTCATTTTAGAAACAGGGAACCTAGAATCTGCTGCAACTTAGATATTAACGGCGAAACTTGGGTCACTAATGGCCCGTTTCCACTGAGTGGTACGGTTTGGTTCGGTACACTTTTATGGCCGTTTCCACTGTCAAAGGGTACCTAAAAGCGAACTGTACTAGGGATGCACCGATACCACTTTTTTACAAACCGATACGAGTACGAGTATTTTAATTTGTGTACTCGCCGATACCGAGTACCGATACCGATACTTCATAGATTTGGTTTCAATTAAGTTTATTTGTTCGTTTTTTGTTGTTATTTGTCAAAAATCTTTAACAGGAGGCTGTTCCAAGCCAAAAATATACACATTGTTGATAACCCTGCAACCCAGACCTTAACGATTAAGCATGGACATTTAAAGGATGAGTTATCCTTGTGCTTACATGTGTGCACGACTTCACACATTACACAAAGTGTGTGCAGTGTACGTTACCTTATGGAGTCACTCTCATTGCATATTGGGGACGCATAAAACCTTGTTATGCATGATTCTTTCATATTCAGGAGTCCTGCCTTTGATCCACCAGTGAGGTAATCAAAAAGTAGCTACTAGATATTTATGGGTGAGTTGCGGGTAGATAGGATTAGCCATAAATATGAAACGCCTACTCTCATTTTAAAAATCAGGCGACCATCATCTCACAATGTTTATTAATAAATCTTATTTTTTATATAAAAAGTGTTTGAGCAATCCTGTGCCATTGACAAGCCAACTGGAGAAAAACAAAGCAACCATCGCGGCAACCGCAGTGAGCACTTTTTCCGAATTTCAGCTGTTTTTTTTTTTTTTTTTTTTTGCACTTGATTATTATGCGTTTATTGTTAAAAAAATCAATAATGAATAGGCCTACAAGAGTGCAGCCTCCTTCCCCAATCATGTCAAGAAACACTGATGGTTACTGTCAAAGGCTACATTATTTAGGGCATTCCTTACGACATAATTCGTTTCCTTTTTAGTTTTAATATTTTGTTGAAATCTAAATGTAATAAAAGCACATCAGCACCAAGGAAAAATCAGACGCAAGACGTCATCTTTAAAATTATGACATATATAAAAAAATTGCAAATATATGACAGAAGATTGTGATACAATAGTGAAGCATTAATTAAATCCTTACTTTCCACTGACCGAAAATCATCCACAGTTGCTCACAGCTCAAACTAAAATATAATTCGTACATTTTTATTTGACAAAATATATTTTTAAAACGAATTTCGTATATATTTTGTCTCTTTAAAGTAGTTTATACTGTTTAATAATCATTTTAAATTATGTCATAAATAAAAAAATAAAAAAACGGCATTAATTCCCGCCCTCGCATAGTATACGCACGGTGCGTAGCTACAGCCGTAAAAGCAAGAGTGTATCTTGAGTGCAGGGGCGGACTGGGAAAGCATTTTCAACCGGGCAAAAGTAACTGTCAGTCAGGCCACATCTGATGCGATCTAGAAAGTGAAGAGCGGGGAGGAGGCGCGGAGGCGTGTGCGGGGATGCGCGGCAGGCCAGAGTCCCGATGGCAGGCCACATCCGATGCGATGTAGACAGTGAAGCGCGGCAGGCCAGAATCACGGTGGCAGACCAGATTGACCGTCGGACCGTCCCGGTGCTTCGGCCAGTCCGCCCCTGCCTGAGTGTGTGTCTTCACTGAAGCCTCTCTCTTCCAAAACCGAAAGTTGTTCAGGCAATATTTTGGCTTGTAATCGAATGAAAAGTTAATTTAGATAAGCCAATATTTTAAAACTGCAGTAAAGTAACTGTGTCGTGCGGCCACACATCGAATAAGGTCTGATCTCATCTCTCTCTCGCTGTCATCCAGACATTGATACGAAGACGCCGCACAAGTCAAGCCGCAAAACTGAGGCTGGTACCAGTTTACAGAATAGCTGAAGCCTTTGTGAAATCTGTTAAAATACAGCACTGAAATAAATAGGCATAAATGTCTTTGAGCTAAAAAGTCTATCTGTAGGATTTCTGACGCAATCAGAGCCAATGGTATGTAGAATTTGTGTAGCCTAATAATTATATTAATTCTAATAAAAATGAAAACCAAAATCAACAATTCATTGCATTTTTCGTTTGATAAAAAATATACGGAAACGAAAAAAATCAAAGGGTGGCTAGTTTGTATTCATTTGTTTTAATATTAATAAAAATATGCTTAGCCTATTTAAGCTTAAAACGGTTAAATGCGCTGCCAATAGGCAAGCCATTCAAAAATATTATTTTACTGTGTACTGAGTTATAATGTATATTTTACAATAAAAACTAAATGTAGCATGCCTCGCTGTCATTTAAAACATGCAATTCATAACACACCAGAGCTGTAGGCCTGTGTATGCAGTGTAAACTTACAGGGTACCGTCAATAGTCACTGCGCACCACGTTATTGAACTCCAATATCTCTGAGGGAGATTATGTTACCCGATAGTCTATATTAACTTGAGAGATTTTAAAAATAAAGGGCATTTTAAATCTGCAACAAATAAAACTGGTTTCGTGAAGTTCAGCACTGGGCAAGGCTTTCTGATCTTTACAGAAGCTGTAAACTGACACGCGCGCAGTGACCGCAGTGATGTTTAAACTCAGGCGCTTTTATTTAGCCTGTAGTAGATTTTTTTACATAATGTTCCATTTCTTAAAATTTATTTAATTTTTTTATTTATAGTTTATATATAAAATGAGTGCTAGCTTGTTTGGGTGCTAGTTGTGATTATTATGCAAGGATCATATTTCATATTCGGTTTATTCTTCAGTAGCCTATAGATTCGTTAATAATGTATTTTATACACTGGTTGTTTATAAGGACTAAGCTATTAATATATAATACATTAGGCTAATTAATACATTAAGACACTGAAGTCAGGTAGGACAACAATCACATCCATAGTGAATTACTGTTGAGTGGTATCGGTGCGTGGTATCGGCCTTTCATGTCCGATACGAGTACGAGTATTTTAACCAAGTATCGACCCGATACCCGATACTGGTATCGGTATCGGTGCATCCCTAAACTGTACCATGCCACTTTTTGGTCACTCTTTGCAAAGGGTACCAATGGCCCGTTTACACTGAGAGGTACAGCACGGTATGGTATGGGTTGGTACGAGTCACCTTTATCAAGCTTGCGTTTCCACTGCCAAAAGGGTACCCTTTTGGTGGGCATGGTGTACGACAGAAAGTTTCAGACGACGTCATTTTTACTTGAGGAAATGTCACAGTAACGCCGTACGAGTCATTCAGATATCATATGAGGTGCACAACAGATGCTTTATACACAAATACTTGTGTATAAATGTTCATCACTAACCTTTCTATGAACATGGTTTGATTATAACTGCAGATCAATGACAGTGCGAAATAGCCTACTGTAACGTCTGCAATTATATAAAATAAATGCAACATATATGAACACATAAAGACCCTTACAGTCTCTGATAAGTTATCAATTACAGACAGAAATACTACACACAGCATGCATTTAGTCCTTATTTGGGTTTTAAAAACAACATGAAATGTAGCCCACAGCCAGTGCAAACCTCTCATCTGTGTCTTTAATCTTCACCAGCACATGAAACCTCTGGTAAAAAGTAATTGCGAGTTCACAATTGTTGATGATAATAGTTAAACATGGCGGTTTGTTCATGTTTTAGGTTGCAGAAGCATCATTTGCGGCTGTTTTTTCCAGCTTCTCCTTTGTTTTTTCGTGCTTCCCTCTCGCTTTGTCTGCTTCTGAAAGGATCGCATATCAGAGCGCTTCAATGATCACGAGCACGTTATTAATATGAGCTCAATAAGTTCGTATTTTCCAAGTATAGATGCGCAACTATCTCTTTGGAGAAACTGAAACCCCTCGCACTTTTAGATGGGCTCGTAAAACAACAACAGGACACAGCAGATTTTGCTCTTCTTGGCTTTGTGGCTGTACATCAAGACGACGACGACAAGGTTTGTTTGAGCTTGGATCGACCATGGCTCGTTATTATATGTATATAGTATTACGGTGTAATGTCTCGGCTGTGTATTTAAAAATGGTGCTTCCTTAGTTTTCATTCTCCTGCTTCTGTGAGTGACGTATCTCTGTAAACCAATAGCGATCTGCTGCGTGTCTAGCTCCGCCTTATGGTACCCTTTGGGCCTGTTGGTACTCTTTGCAAAGGGTGACCAAAAAGTGGTATGGTATGGTTCGCTTTTAGGTACCCTTTGACAGTGGAAATGGCCATAAAAGCCATACCACTCAAATGGGCCATAAAGTAAATGTTAGCAAGCCCTGTTGACTGTGTTTTACAGTGAATATAGAACAGCTTAAGTTCTGAAATGCATTTATGCACGGCAGGTACAGCTACATATAAAATATTAAACAACTAAATACCATACCTTCCGTTTTATTCTTTTTAAAGAATGCAAAAAGTTGCGTCTGAACTGCTCTTGTGCGAAATGACGCAATTAACTATATTGTGCTTGTGCGTGGCGCCTTACTACAATACTGAGTTCTGATTTGTCAATCATCATTGTTTATAAGTCATAAATGACCATAAATAGAGAATTTTAATAATATATCTGCTTGATAAGTTTTACATTACACACACTGTTGTTAATCTAAAGGGGATAGTAAGTCCAATTTTGTAAGCCATAAAAATGCATATTGATGCATTAAATCTTATACAGAGAATAATACAGCAAAAAAATATTGTGATTTATTTACTTTATTTATTATTAAATGATCTTTGTGGTTAATTTGTGGTTAAGCATTTCACTTTTAGATGCAAACCTAATGGGAAAATTATTTCTAATATGCAACATGAGTATGGGGTTTCCCAGTGATGGGTTGCAGCTGGAAGGGCATCCGCTGCGTAAAACATGTGCTGGATAAGTTGGCGGTTCATTCCTCTGTGGCGCCCCTAGATTAATAAAGGGACTAAGCCGAAAAGAAAATGAATGAATGAATGAATGAATGAATATGAGTATGGGTTAGGCACTTTATATGTTTGTGCCAAAAATTGCTGGCATTTTATTAAAAAAAAGAGCTGATTCAATGAACAATATTTGATTTGAAAATATAAAAAGATATATCTGACTAGAAGTCTTGTGTGTTTGCAATGACACGTGTATGAATGAACAATAACAGTGATGAGCTCTGTGTAAACCGTAAAACTGTTTTGTATGCTGACTAAAATGACCCTGCTGGATCCTCCCTCAATCACTGTAGTTAGGCCTGAACATGTTTGCTAGTGTAGAGAGACATCACACATACACAAACACACCGAGAAACTAATAGCATTTGTATTTACGCCTGAATAGAAAAATGAAACCGTTTGAAATTTCTAGAAATTAACTTGAGAGCGATTCATACCCAGCAAACAATGAGTTGGCGGACCGCCGGCGTTTTTTGGGCGGCACGAATTCAGCGGCTTTATACGAGCGGACCGCTGTCGGCGCACCAGCGGCAAGCCGCCCATTCTAAAAATTCTGTCAGCCCACCGGCGTTTTTTTGGGTGGCATGCCGCCAGTGGGTTGCCGTGGGTGAACCACCATCGGGACACCACCCAGCAAACATATAACTATCCCCTAACGTTCCCATATGGTTCCCAGTTGGTTATTTTGTTGGGAACCAAATAAGAACAATCTAGGAATGTTCTCTGTAGGTTAAGTTTTTGGTAACCAAAAAGATAACCTTCCCAGAACGTTCCCTGCAGGCTATTTTCGATGGTTATTTTATTACCTACAGAGAACCTTTCCAGAACGTTCCCTCTAGGTTTTATTTATTTAATTTTTTTCATAACCTTGAGAGAACCTTCCTAGAACGTTCCCTGTAGGTTAATTTTGATTTATTTTATAACCAAAAGAGAACCTTCTCAGAACGTTCCCTGTAGGTTATTTGTTGGGTTTATTTTCGTAACAGAGGGAACCTTCTCAGAACGTTCTGTGTAGGTTATTTTCATGTTTTATTTTATAACCAAAAGAGAACCTTCCAAGAATGTTCCCTGTGTGTTATTTTCATATTTTATTTAATAACGAAAATAGAACCTTCCCAGAATGTTCCATATCAATATCATATGAATCCAGATCAAGTGACGAAGACGACTGGGCAGATGAATGCCTGTTGTGCTCATATCTGGAGCGACGAAAACCTCGAGAGGATGGAAGTGATGAATTTTTATTTAATATATTTGCAATTTTGGAGCTTTGGTGTTGCTGCCTTTGTTGAATATAAAATATATTGTATTTTGAAACTACATAACATCAATGCATTGTACAATGTGGCTTTTTTACAAACATTCAAATTTTGTATTTCAAAGCACAACAAAATCAGTGTATTACGTAAGTAGGCTTCTTCAACATTTAGTCACATTCATACGTTTTGAAATGCATAACAATTAGGGATGCAACAATTATAGGTTTTGGTTTTACGATCACATATAGTCTGAAGAATAATCATGGTTTCATAGTAATCACGTCTAATGTAAATTTCAGATTTTTATTAGGTAAGTATTTAAATGAGTTTTTTTATGGCATACATTCTTACATTGGAAATAATGAACTTTCACGCGGAAAAGATGCAATATGTGACTGATTCACTGCTATAGGTTACTCACGTTACTTCATAACTATAGCAGCCGTATTCCCACTGAACCAGATGGGTTCCACGTGGGACCCATATGGGCTGGCCCACGTGGAACCCATATGGGCTGGCTCACGTGGGACCCTTATGGGCTGGCCCACGTGGAACCCATCTGGTTCAGTGGGAATACGGGCCAGCCCAGATGGGTCCCACGTGGGCCAGCCCATAAGGGTCCCACGTGAGCCAGCCCATATGGGTCCCACGTGGGCCAGCCCAGATGGGTCCCACGTGGGCCAGCTCAGATGGGGCCGACGTGGGCCAGCCCATATGGGTTCCACGTGGGCCAGCCCAGATGGGTCCCAAGTTGGCCAGCCCATTTGGGTCCCACGCGGGCCAGCCCATATGGGTCCCACGCGGGCCAGCCCATATGGGTCCCACGCGGGCCAGCCCAGATGGGTCCCACGCGGGCCAGCCCAGATGGGTCCCACGTGGGCCAGCCCAGATCGGTCCCACGTGGGCCAGCCCAGATCGGTCCCACGTGGGCCAGCCCATATGGGTCCCACGTGGGCCAGCCCATATGGGCCCCACGTGGGCCAGCCCAGATGGGTCCCACGTGGGCCAGCCCATATGGGTCCCACGTGGGCCAGCCCATATGGGTCCCACGTGGGCCAGCCCATATGGGGCCCACGTGGGCCAGCCCAGATGGGGCCCACGTGGGCCAGCCCAGATGGGGCCCACGTGGGCCCGCCCAGATGGGTCCCACGTGGGCCAGCCCATATGGGTCCCACGTGGGCCAGCCCAAATGGGGCCCACGTGGGCCAGCCCATATGGGTCCCACGTGGGCCAGCCCATATGGGTCCCACGTGGGCCAGCCCAGATAGGTCCCATGTGGGCCAACCCAGGTACGAGTGATGACACAACAGCATATAAGAGCCCATGTGTTGTATTTTTGCTCCTTAAAACACCCTCATTGGATTTTTTTCTACATTAAAATGTTAATGTATAGTATTTTGAAACTACATAACATCAATGCATTGTACAATGTGTTTTTTTATTACAAACATTCAAATTTTGTATTTCAAAGCAAAACAAAATCAGTGTATTTCGTAAGTAGGCTTCGTCTACATTCAGTCACTTACATATGTTTTGAAACGCATAACAATTAGGGATGCAACAACTATAGGTTTTGGTTGTACGATAACTTATAGTCTGAAGAATAATCATGGTTTCACAGTAATCACATCTAATGTAAATTTAAGATTTGTATTAGGTAAGTATTTAAATGAGTTCATACATACATAATAATTTTAATAATTTGTAATAGTTCGTCTAACATAGTTTTTGTTTACATTGCACTGAAAGCCACGCACAACTCTCACCGCTACGGCAAGAGATGTTTTTTACTCAGTGTGCCTGGAAGGCGCGAGCGTGTCGCTCTGCTTGCGCACGCATTATGGCATATATTCTTACATTAGAAATAATGAACTTTCACGCGGAAAAGATGCAATTTGTGAATGATTCACTGCTATAGGTTACTCACGTTACTTCATAACTATAGCAGCCGTAGTCCGACTGAACCAGATGGGTCCCACGTGGGCCAGTCCAGGTGGGTTCCACATGGGCCAGCCCAGATGGGTCCCACGTGGGCCAGCCCAGGTACAAGTGATGACACAACTAGGGATGCAACGATTAACCGGTTTCACTATTAACCGCGCTTTAATTCGTCACGGTTAATTAATTGTAAAGGCTTCTCAACATCGCGTTTCTGCACAGAACAAAACTGCAGCAACTAAACAAAGTTATGCCAACTAAACGCTAGTTTGTACACCGAGACTAATAACCACGCACACTGGATTAACTATGACTAAAGCTATTAACTAAGGCAAGCTCGCGCAAGTTCATTATTTCCAATGGAGGGACACGCACGTGATGCAACGCGCTCACGTTTTTTAGGCGCACTAGTTGAGATGGGGGCTTTTGTGACCACGGGAACTGCAAACGGCTGAAGTTTCAGGAAGAAGCAATGAGAAGTACACAGGTTGGCAAACCCACTTAAAGTTATATTGGCACCGATGAGAGAATCATGCGGTGAATGTTGATCCGCCAGCCGAGATCAATCGAGTGATTTCAGAGAGAGTGCTGAAAGACTCGGTGGATCAGCTGTTTAATGGCCCGAATCTCGATGCGTTGCATTCACTGCGTGTTCAGCGCAAATAGACGCTAAATTTAAAATCTAACAGTCTATCTTTGCCAAAGAAGCTCAACTTTACTAAGTTTAAACTGAAACTTTGGCTCATGACAATTGTGCAGGTGGTCATCGCAAGAATCCTGCTCTGCGCCAGTCATATATTGGGTAAATCAGCGCATAACGAGACTGAGCATTTACAATGACAAAAACCCAAACCAAAACCTTTAAAGACTGGTAGTAGTGAGACTTTCCTTCCTTTCTTTTGTCCGATCTTTCTGGTTATTATATTGACATGCGTATAAAAACAATAGTGCAAAATGCATATTTCTTACTGCAATGCTTCATTTTTGTTTGATGCAAACCATAGATTTTTTTTCTCATAAAGTAACAGTTGGACTTTTTATAGCAGATAACTCACATTCAAGCACATTCAAGGCAGCATGATAATGTAATTCATTGTTAGTATTTTTATTATCATCGACATGATTAATATTTTATAATTATTGGACACTCATTTTGGAATTATTGCACAAATATTAATAATCATACAGAATTCATAACAGAATTAGATAGTTGTTTCTGGTTATTGTTAGTTTTGATTGAAGTTGTTTTCAAATACAATAAATCTGTTAATATACAATTTGCAGTGGTGCTCATTCATTTTTGGTGGGTGCTCCTAAATTTTTTATGGTGCTCTTAACATTTTTGAAGTTGGGAGCACTGGTGCTACCAATTAAAAAGTAAATTTCAAGCCCTGCATTAGACAAAGGCAATTTTTAAAATTTATTTATTTATTGTTCTGCCATTTATTTACAGTGTAAAAATTATGTATGTTTAAATGTCAAATATTTTACTTATTTTTAAGCATAAAGAGAAACATGGACTATTGTTTGTTTTTAATATTATTATGTGCCGTAATAACTGGTTACTGAGCAGCAATAAATAACACTTTAAAATATAAGGAGTTTTCATATGATTTTCTAAACTAGTAGTGTTTTGTAATTAATAAATGCATAATAATCGTGATAACCGTGAAACCGTGATTATTTCTCAGACTATAATCGTACAACCAAAATCTATAATCGTTGCATCCCTAGACACAACAGCATACAAGAGCCCATATGTTGTATTTTTGCTTCTTAAGACACCCACATTGGATTTTTTCTCTAATAAAATGTTAATATATTGTATTTTCAAACTACATAACATCAATGCATTGTACAATGTGTTTTTTTATTACAAACATTCAAATGTTGTATTTCAAAGCTCAACAAAATCAGTGTATTACGTAAGTAGGCTTCTTCTACATTCAGTCACTTTCATATGTTTTGAAACGCATAACAATTAGGGATGCAACAATTATAGGTTTTAATTGTACGATTACATAGTCTGAAGAATAATCATGGTTTCACAGTAATCACGTCTAATGTAAATTGAAGATTTTTATTAGGTAAGTATTTAAATGAGTTCATACATCCATAATAATTTGAATATTTGTAATAGTTCGTCTAACATAGTTTTTGTTTACATTGCACTGAAAGCCACGCACAACTCTCACCGCTACGGCAAGAGATGTTTTTTACTCAGTGTGCCTGGAAGGCGCGAGCGTGTCGCTCTGCTTGCGCACGCATATTGGCATATATTCTTACATTAGAAATAATGAACTTTCACACGGAAAAGATGCAATATGTGAATGGTTCACTGCTATAGGTTATCCAGTGTGCGTGCGTGTTAGCCTTGGTGTATAACTTTCTTTAGTTGCAGCAGTTTCGTTCCGTGCAACCGAAATGCGACATTGAGAAGCGTTTACGAGTTCCCAAATGTTTTCGGCTAGTCGTGCCACTCGCTTACTGTCAGGTGACTCACGCTTTGCACAGCCTTCAACTGCAGCTCATGCTGTGTTGAACAGACGCACATTACTACATAACTATACACAGTGTTTTGCAGTAAACTACTCTATAAACCTGGAGTTCATTAGTACATACAGTAGATATAGAGTACAGTACAGCACAGCATTTACAAACACTGTGTCTAATTACTTTCAGAGAATCATGGAGTTGGAGGCCAATCAAGTCCCACATGAAATTATCTATGTTGACGAGGCTGGCTTCAACTTGGGGAAAAAGGATTTCGCTGTGGGAAAAGCTACAGTAATAGACCAAAGGGCCACAGTTACCGTGAGGGCCAGAGATAAAGAAGCCGGGCAAATTCAGACGACAGGGTAGAATAGAAGATTGCTTTGTTTTTTTTAAATTATAATTCCAGTGCTTTTTCTGTGTGTATATCTTGCAGTGATGTCCTTTTGCAAATAAAGTCTGTACTGCAGCAATTCTGTGTCTGTATTTTATTTTATTTTTTTTTTTACATAAACTGTACATTTTATTTTATTTATTTAATCCACTCTGAGATGGTCTTTAATTTTTTTTGTATTGAATTTCTGCACCAAAAGAAACAAAATGCATGCATTTACTAAAACCCAACAAAACACAAATGTATAGAGGCTTCAAATATAAAAGCAGACCTGACACATAAAATAATGCAATTTCTGTAATGTCAGCTGATGATAGTGTTTTTATTGTCAGTGTGTTATGATTGAATAAATGTTCCTGTTGGAAGAGAACATGTGTTAGTGTTTTGAACAATGATTTGCTTTTGAAACATGTTTGCCGTGTTTTGTTAGATGTGGTGTATTGTGTTGGTTTATTATTGTATTTTGAAAAGTAGGTTTGGAGTTTAGTTTACAATGTGTGATTTTGAGCATGAAATTAACTGTTTTGACAATTGTGTGTTTTAGGTGTGTTGGTGTGTTAAGAGTTTAGCAAACTTGTTAAATGTATTGAAAAAACTGGCATACCCATTGTAAAAAACTGTAATATGATGATCATGCTTTTTTGTTGTTTTTAACTGCTCTTCAACCAAACCTTCGAGGTGGCCATATGAGCTGGTAAATTGTAGAATGGCAACGTGAGTACAATAACGTTTTCTTTATCAATAAATGCAATGACATTTAACAAACTTCGCACAGGTATACTTGTACAGTGTACTTTTTACAAAGGCTAACGTTAAACAGATAATATTAGGATGTAATTAACGTCATCTCTTTTTGTAGACAAAGTCTAGAGCAAGTATAACAAGCTTTTGTAACAAGCTGCGAGAAGAGAGCCTCATTGGCCTTGTATGTATAGGTTTTACACACGCACACATACACACACGCAAATACATATATAACTGCAATAAACCGTTTCTCATTGGCAATGGAATAAAATACAGGAAATATATTTGTAGCAGCTGTTCACTTTAGCCTGTATAAGTTTTGTTTAGAACATGATGTTATCTGTTCTGACATACTGTGTGAAAGCATTTGTAAATTTGACTGTAAAATTACACTGTTTTGGTCTTGGTTGAGCTTGTGTGTAAAAGAAGTTCAAGCATTTGAAATTGGTGTTAAATGTATGCATTTTGTATCAAAACAACAAGAAATGTGTAAAATGTATAGCCTACAGAGGCGGATGTTGTGCTAACAGTGTTAAGAGTTTAGGAAACTTGTTAAATGTATTAAAAAAACTGTCATAGCCATTGTAAAAAAACTGTAAAGTGTCCATTAACGAGCCTCATTCAAGCACTGCGTCAGAGAGCGTTGCCATGGAAATGGAGCAACGACACCACCTGATCGTCATCAAAACTTCTCTCATGCGGCAGTTCTCACTCATTTCAGGTAAGTTTAGTCGCTAAAGTCACGCAAATGTTACATAAAACTGTTCCTGACACTTTTCTTACTGGTAATTGACATATTTCTGTTGAATATGTATTTTATAGAGACGGTTGTGTCTTTGGAAAAAGTCCGTTAGCATCTTAGCAGAGGTAACATTAGTATTAGGCTACTTACTAGCTCTTGTTTAAAAAGGTTTTTGGCTTTTAATTACATCTTTATGTGTAGATGAGAGGTTTGTCAATATTTTATTGAAGGTAACGTTAGTCTATTTTGTCTAAAATAAGCCCTGTACTGTCAAGGAGAGCGAATTAAAACGTTAAAGTCAGTACATAAGTTACTTTGATATTTCACGGTAATGTAAACCCATATTGATTTTAAAAAGTGCTCTGTGGTTTCAGGAGTGACAAGATTACCCCTACAAAAGAATAGAAGAGCCAAGATTTCTAAATAGCTGAAGGGAGCTGATCACAGAGATGAAGGAAACACAAGTAATTCTGTAATGAACTGTTAATGTGCATTTTTCATAAGAAATGCCTATATTATCATGCATCTGTTACATGCCTTTATTGCAGTTATTTTAAGGTTTTAACATCCAAACAAGTGAGTGGGTTACTGGGTTTTAAACAATTTTTTACATTGCTTTTATCAAAGCTGAATTTACAGCACCAGTACTCCAGTCTTCAGCATCACATGTATAGAAATGTAATATTGTATTCATAATTTGCTGATGATCAATTTCAGGATTCATTGATGAATAGAAAGTTTAAATTGAATAGTATTTGGATCAGAAATCTTAACTTAACTTCTGATCAGATTAATGCATCCTTGCTTAATATAAATATGCATTTCTTAAAATCTCTCACTGACTGCAACAGTGTACATGACCATTTAAGGTCTAGGGTTAATTTATTTATTGTTAAATCCTGAAAAAAATTGTATTTGTCATCACATCTGTTTTGAACATTTAAAATAATCAGAAATGTTTCTTGAGCAGCAAATCAGCATCATTTGATAATCAACACACATTAGTTAAGGCTCGAGCACTAAATCAACCTATTAGAATGATTTCTGAAGGATCAAGTGACACAAGATTTGAGTAATGATGCTGAAAATTCAGCTTTACATTACAGCCATAAATTACATTTTATGATTTACATAAAAAAAATCTATTTAGACTGTTGACTCATCCCTTACACCTTAACTCATTCGTAAGCCCTGAAATTAATATATTTTATTTGGTACAGGCATGATACACAACTCATATTCAGTCATGTCTTGTCTTTTTCTCTCTTTTTCTTTTGTTTTCAACAGCATCTTAAAAGGAGTCCAAATGTTCTTAAACCATTCACCCGCTGAACATCGCTATATGTACATGTAAGTACATTTTTGACTGACTGCCAGACAGTAACAAGCAAAAGATGTTTGAGTGGCAGTTCTTTAAAACAAGATAAATGGGATGAAGATCTGGAGATTGATATAAATTTCAATTCAAAATGTATTAATTTTGAAATGTTTCATAACACTTTGAGTCTGAGATATGTTCCCTTTATGCACTAGATGTCCATGTTAAAAATTCCATCTATTAACTTGCCTAAACCAGCTCATTTCTAAATTTAGCAGTGGTTAACTTGCACTGCAAGTTATAAAAACACATGCAAACACAAAACCTCTGAAATACAATACAAATAGTGCAGATCACAACGGAATAAGTGATGAACTTGGCTGCAATCTTGTGCCACTATTTCAAGTTTGACTTGTTGATTTGCTAATGTTTATTTTACTTTATTTTTCCATCAGAAGTAGTATATGGTATTACAATAGACTGACATGTTTGACTCAAACATTTTTTTTTTATATTTGCAAACATATCATTGGCATCCTTATCTGTAAGATGGTTTAGACAGTCTTAGCGGTGAATAAATGTACAGTATACTGTAGACATTTATATAGCACGCACTATGTAGTAATGTAGACTCAAATTGCTTTACAATCTTTTGAGGGATTCACTTTACATTTTATTTTAGATACTCATGTAAGCTTAATTTGCATATAAACAGCATGCACCAAATATTTGCTTAGGACTGTGGTGTTTTGTGCAGATCTGTTAGTAATATACTGTATATTATTTTATTATTTCTTTCTCTTATTTTTAGATTTTGGATCATCCTCCACTCACTCTTCCATTTTGTTTTCCTTGCCAGACTTCATTCAAGGCAAGTAATATTATAGTGTCACTTAAAAGTATTCCCAATGATTCATTTTATTAATGTTAATATTATTTTATAAACTGCATCAAACAAATGAGCATATTAGAATGATTTCTGAAGGGTCATCTGTCACTGGAGTAATGATGCTGACAAATCAGCTTTGACTTCACATTAATAAATTACATGGTCACACTTTATTTTGATGGTCCGTGTGTTGAATTTAAGTTACATTAGAACTAATTCACATTAGATCATAAATAGACTGTTAGGTTGGGGTTGGGGTTAGTGTAAGTTGACATGTACTTGCAAAGTTTTTCAAAGTCAGTTCAATGTCTGTTGAAGGAGCAGTATCAGCAGATATTAAGCAGACAGTCTACTAATACTCAAATGGACCATCGAAATAAATGTTACCAAATACATTTTAAAATGTATTGAAATTGAGAATCATTATTTTAAACTGTAAAAATTTTCACAGTGTTACTTTTTAACTGTAAATTAATGTAATCGTTCAAATCAGTGCATCTTGATGTGCAATAAAAGACAATAATGACGTATAATGTCTATAATGACCTAGTTACTGATGATGGACAAAAATGATGACTGATGATTCTGTTATTTTAGGATAGGAAAGAAGCCTGCTTCAAGAGAGACAGCGGAAAGGAGCCTCCAAGAAGTTTTTATTGGGATCTGCTGATCGTGAGGGGGGCAGACAAAATAAACTGCATTTTCCTTCAGCTTAATATCAGGGGTTGCCACAGCGGAATGAACTGGATACTCTTTGGCATATGTTTTACACAGCAGATGCCCTTCTAGCTGCAACCCAGCACTGTGAAACACCCATTCACTCTCGGATTTACACACACTCCTACACTATGTTCAAATTCACCTACAGTATAGCGCATGTGTTTGGACTGTGACGGAAACCGGAACACCCAGAGGAAACCCATGCCAACATGGGGAGAACATGCAAACTCCACACACAAATGCCAACTGACCCAGCCAGGACTCGAACCAGAGACCTTCTTGCTGTGAGGCGACAGTCTGAGCCCCTGTGCTGCCCCAGTGTAGTTATTAATAACTTCTGGATGTTTTACAGTTTGATTTTGTAATAATAATGTATGTTTACATTTATTGTAATATGTATGTTAATATTTATTTACAATGTTATTTATTTTTTTTATATTTATAATGTTATTTATAATAACGTTAAATATTCTAATAATGTTATAATATAATATTATAATAAATAATTATAATAATGTTAAATTATAAATAATAAACATTTATTTATAATATTAAAATGTTTTTTATAGTTTATTTTTATATGTAATGATAAGTCTCAAAGTTTGTCTTTTTATTATAGACAAACTTATTCTTGTATGGGTAACACTTTACAACAAGGTTATATGTATTAGTTAGTGTTAATGTATTTACTAACATAAACAAACAATGAACGATATATTTATTTATTTATTCATCTTTGTTAATGATAGTAAATAATTAAAACGTCGTTCATTGTTTATTCATGTTAACTCACGATGCATTAACTATTTACAAACAAGATTTGGGATTTTATTAATGCATTAGTAAGTGCTGAACTATGATTAATTATGCTGAACAAGTATTGTTCATGCTTAGTTTATATTAGTTAAACCATTAACTAATGAAACTGTATTGTAAAGCGTAACTGTTGTATGTATGTTGTTATATCTGTTATATTTGTATGTAGTTTATATTTATTTATTATTTATTTTGTTATATTTGTCAATGTGTTTATCAAACATTTTCACCATATTCTAAGTGTTTACGGTATTTTAGTCATGCACGTACGTGTTATCAATAAATTTTACAATGATGAAGTATTTTGTACTTGATTTCATTATTGGACAAATTAATATTGGCTACAAAGGTACAGGCTAATATATAAAAAAATTATTAAAAATGACCCGTGGGCCGCCAGCAGACACTTACTTAAAACCAGCGGTCCGATGGTGGACCACTGTCGGAAAAGCGGCGGGAGCTGCTGGAATAACGATGAGCAAATTGCCGGTGGACCGCGGGCGGCGCCCGCCGTTGGACCGCCGACTTTGCCGCCGGCGGGCCGCCAGTGGCCCGCTGGTCTTATGTTAGCTGGGATAGAGGCAGCCGTGCCACTCTGCTAGATTCACAAATCCTGTCAATGCTTAGAGAGAACTATGAGTAAACCTGAAAGGAAATGAAACCAAGACCTCTGGACGTTATAACATGTGCCACTGATGCTTTGAATTGAAGCCAGGCTAAAGGGTTTGTTTGTTTAAATCACCCTTCATGTTTGCCAGTGGCAGATTTATATAACATAAATGATAAACATGTATAAATACACTATTTAAAGAAACGTTAATATTAAAAAAGAAATGATGTTGGCTAATATTTTGGGCCTATAATTACCTTAAGGAGAACTAATTGCTAACTTTACTGCAAAGCATATATTTACGTTATCTCCATTTCTTTGTCGAGAGATAAGCAATATACTTTCTCTTCACGTATATTATAAATATTATCTCTAATATATATTTTCCGGCTAACGTTAACTTGGCTAACGACTTTTGATATTCTGAATTCCTGAGGTAAATTCAACGTGTTTAAAATGTATTTTAATACGGCGGGAACAATGATTTAGCGACTATTTGAGAGCCGAACCAATTCATTAAACTGTAGTGTTCTGTTCAACATACCTTTTAATGTTCATTGATGTAAGAAAATCGCTTTAAGAATAGCTTCCATCTCCTCCGCATTCTCCGTCGACGACGCACACAGGTCCCGCCTTCATTAACATATGTAAATGTGATTGGATGGTAATTTTGTTCAGAATATGCCATGTGATTGGCTAGTATTGTTTGGGGTTATTTTTGCGTGACAGAAGACTGCTGCTATATATATATATATATATATATATATATATATATATATATATATATATATATATATATATATATATATATATATATATATATATATATATATATATATATATATATATATTATCCCTGGCATAAATCTTTTTTTAGTTTTTTTTATATTATAAAGAAAAGGTTTATAATCTTTAAATTTGCAAAATAAACTGCATAGTTTATCCATGGACACAAAATGAGGCGGCGAAAAAACTAAAGGTTTCACTGAACACTGGGTTGTTTTACTTCAGAACATTGTGCATTTTAGTTATTCACCTTCATACAAAACCTCTGATGTCAGACAGCCCCATCTGATGCTGACAACCCCAAGTTTTAACCCCATCTGGGTAGCATGCAAATCAGGCCAGGTGGTGGTCGCTTATTTGACCACATGAGTGTTTCTTGGGTTAAAGCATACCTCTGGAAGTAGACAAAAGTGGACAAACACCAAAAAGATTTAGACCTCGTTTACCATTATAATTAATGTAACGGGTATGGAAATTGTTCACTTTATTTATAGAATTACACAAAATGTGTGTTTTACCTGAAGTGTTTAAGTATACTTAAGGTGTTTGTCATTGTGTGCGCGTCTTCTCCTTTAAATTTCGAAGAAAGCTTAAGATTTTTAATTTCCTGTTCTGCACCCGCCTCTTCCTCTTCTGCACTGACTGCACAGGGGAGAGGTGGGTGTCTGTTAAGCTCTAATAATTCTTAAATCATCTTTACTTTAAAATAACTTTTGAAGTTAGTTTTTATGTTTCAAGAGTTTACACTTATATAATGCTCGACTAAAATAGCAGGTTTGGCATGCTGTCCCAGAAGAGAACCCTGAGCTTGACGATAGATGAGCCCAAGGTTCCAAAAAGGAAGATAGGGAATGAAGTTTAGGCAAGATATTTATAGTAGTTTTAGAATGTTCTGATAGGCTAGCTAATGATTAGCGATAAGGATCAGCTGTAGTCGATCATATCTCGTGCTCCTCTCGAAATTAGTTTGTCAAACTTCACTTAAATAATACTTATACCTTTATTTTTCACATTTGTCTAATTATTTTTGTGTTTCCACTTTAATTGAGGTTTTGATTTGTTTTTGTTTCATGGAAACATGTGAAGGCTAAATCCATTGCACTTTCCTTTTAACAGAGAAGTGGAGTTTAGTCATAAACTAATTTCGAGAGGAGCACGTGATTATGATTGAACACGGCTGGTTACTCGTTAACCACTCATGATTATCCAATCAGACTATCCCTGACTCACTATAAAGAGCCAGGGTTTCTTACCACAGTCATCTTCGTTTTGAAGAACGCATTGCTCCGCGACAAACAGGCACGGCATCCAGCTACTGTTATCCGCCAAGCTACGCAATTTCTACTCCGTCAACCTCCAGCTCTTCATCAACCAATCTTCAACTTCAGCAACAAAATACTCATCAATCTACAACAACAACCAAACTCAACAACTAGTAACCAGCCACACTGGTTCTGCTTTAACAACTTCAACGACCACAGCTACCACCCTTTCAAATGGAATCCAACAACAAAACCAACAGCGGCAACAACAACAACAACCCAAGCCATAACCCGGAACTCCACTCACCAGACCTTTCCAACCTCCCCGAAGAAAGCATAACAATCGAAATTCCCCCAGCACCACGAAGCCCCCAATCAGAACCGGAAGACACTACAAGAGGCCGTCGCACCACCCGCTCTTACACCAGACGCCTCCAGACATCTCCATCCACTTACAGACTTCAAAATACATCACCTACCTCTTCTTTTGCATCAGCTTCATCCTTCATCCGCCCAACCTCAAGAATCACCGTCCCAGAACTCCGGAAACACCTTGCAGATCTCGGCATTCACGCACCCAGGACCCTCAATAAACCGGAACTTCTCAAACTGTACAACAACGCAACTTCAGAATCCCATCCGTCACTCAGCCCACACTCCAGACCCAACCCCCGGACAACCAGCACTCGACACACCCCCTATCCTCTACCAACCCACAACCAACCAGGAAAAAGGACATCCAAAACCAAGCACGTGTCAAGACCACACCCCCAAGGATCCCAGCCACCCCCTACGACGTCACCTCATACAGACAATAACAAAGGACTTCCCACTTCCCTTCATAGCCATTCTCAACTTCTTCCTCCTTCCTTCTCTTGGCCTCCAGCCCCTCCCTCCAGCTCCTCTAGCCCCCAAATTCCTCCAACTTCTTCTAATCCTTTCATTTCTAACAATCCTGCTCCTCCTAACCTCCAACAACCTTTCATGCCTCATCTACCAGCTACTTCCTACCCCTTTCCTCCAACCCAACTTTTCCCCTCTCATACTGCTTATCCTAACCCTCCCTCTTTCTCTCAGACACTCCCGACAGCACACACTAGCACAGATCCGACTCAGACCGCTACTCTCCCCGCACCAGTTTCCGCAGCACGCCCCCCCTACACTCTCTTCACCGCCACCCCCCCTCCCTACGCCGGCTAACGCTCTGGTTTTGGAACCTCCTCCAATCTCTTCTACCACAAGAAATCAGATTCTCTCAGAAGTTTCGGCTATTGGTGCCAGAGGCAGACCCCCAACCAACGCCTGTGCCTCACTTTTCAGAGATGATATTGCCATAAACCACCCTCTATACCACCTCCGGGAAACCTCATTGGCTCTCATCATCCAAGCAGTGGCTCCGAGGACCTTACAAGCATACCTCACAGCATGGAACACCTTCAAACATTTTCATTTTCTGTTTGATATACCTTTCCCAGATTTCTCCCTCCTCTCCATCACCTCTTTCATTACACATCTACATACTTCAAAAAAACATACAAGCCAGCTCAATTAGAAGCTACCTGAGCGGCATCCAATTTTTTCACAAACTGATATATGGGTCCCCTTCAGACGCTATCTCTAATTCACAAACATCCCTCATCATTAGAAGCATTCAAAAGAACCACCCTTCCCCCCCAGACACCAGGAAACCCATTACACTCCACATTCTCAACAAATGCATTCACACCCTACGCAAAGGATACATGTCTATCCACACAGCCCGCACACTAGATGCCATGTTCACTTTAGCATTTTTTGGTTTTTTAAGAAGCTCTGAATTCACCATCACATCTCATTTCAACCCCACAATCCACCCCACCATATCTGACCTAACCTTGCTGGATAAAGAAACCCTAGCTTTCTTTATTAAGCAAAGTAAAACAGATCAGATACGCAAAGGCCATTCCATTCTCATATTTGACATCCCCTCACCCACACATCCATTCCAAACCCTCCAAGCCTTTTTGCAATACAGAGGATCACAAGAGAAAAACCCCCTCGCCTCACTTTTTACTGACGACGCTAACCGTCCAGTAACTCGTTTCTGGTTTCAAAACCACCTTAAAGAAGTTCTCCGCATTTCAGGTTTTCCCCCAGAATCATTCTCTACACACTCATTTAGAATAGGAGCAGCCACTACAGCAGCACATAATGGTTTATCCCAACAACAGATCCAAACCTTAGGTCGTTGGACCTCCAACGCTTTCAATTCATACATCCGCCTCAGCCACCACCACCTCAGAGAAGCCCAGCTGACCCTGAGTAGTCATCAGCACTGACAATACAAACAACATGTATCCATATATTTTAATTTTTCTGCCTTTCCTTAAGAGTTTTTCACCCCCCCTTTTTTTCTTTCTATTTCTTCACCTTTCCATATTTATGCTACGCACACTCACACTCGTTCAATCCAACCCCCGCAATATTCAGCCGTAAAGGCTAGCGGGAGCTTAGTCCATTTACATATTATCACAGACCCTCATCCCAACTCCGCAGCTAGCAGTGACGCTCAGCCGAGCCACACATAGTCACTCATCATTGATATTATTCCCTGAACTGCCAAGCAGTCTAATCGTCTTCACAAAGGCGAATCTACATTTACTACTGACTTCCTATACACCTCTACAGCAGTAGAGACGCTCAGCCGAGCATCATTCCCTTTGCACCACTGCCTTAGCAGCGACGCCCAACCGAGCCACACATAGTCACTCATCATCGATATTGTTCCCTGAACTGCCAAGCAGTCTAATCGCCTCCACTGAGGCGAATATACAATTATCTGACTTCCTACACACCTCTACATCAATAGAGACGCTCAGCCGAGCATCATTCCCTTCACACCACTGCATTAGCAGTGACGCTCAGCCGAGCCACACATAGTCACTCACCATTGACATCATTTCCTGAACTGCCAAGCAGTCTAAATCGTCGTCACAGAGGCGATTTAACATTTCATACTGACTTCATATGCACCTCTACATCAGTAGAGACGCTCAGCCGAGCATCATTTCCTTCGCACCACTGCCCTAGCAGTGACGCTCAGCCGAGCCACACACAGTCACTCACCATCAATATTATTCCCTGAACTGCCAAGCGGTCTAATCGTCTTCCAGAGGCGAATCTACATTCATTACTGACTTCCCATGCACCTCTACATCGTTAGAGACGCTCAGCCGAGCATCATTCCCTTCGCACCACTGCCTTAGCAGTGACGCTCAGCCGAGCCACACATAGCCACTCACCATTGATAATATTCCCTGAACTGCCAAGCAGTCTAATCGTCTTCACAAAGGCGAATCTACATTTACTACTGACTTCCGATACACCTCTACAGCAGTAGAGACGCTCAGCCGAGCATCATTCCCTACGCAACACTGCCTTAGCAGTGACGCTCAGCCGAGCCACACATAGTCACTCACCATCGACATTATTCCCTGAACCGCCAAGCGGTTTAAATCGTCCCCACAGAGACGAAATCCATATTCATCATTGACTTCCTATGCACCTCTACATCAGTAGAGACGCTCAGCCGAGCACCATTCCCTTCGCACCACTGCCCCAGCAGTGACGCTCAGCCGAGATACACACACTTCATTTAATCATTTCACCATTGATATTAATTCCTGAACTGCCATGCAGTCTAACCGCCTACACAGAGGCGAATCTACATTTACCACTGATTTCCTACGCACCTCTACATCAGTAGAGACGCTCAGCCGAGCATCATTCCCTTCGCACCACTGCCTTAGCAGTGACGCTCTACCGAGCCACACATTCCTACGCACCTCTACATCGTAGAGACGCTCAGCCGAGCATCATTCCCCTCGCACCACTGCCTTAGCAGTGACGCTCTACCGAGCCACACATTCCTACGCACCTCTACATCGTAGAGACGCTCAGCCGAGCATCATTCCCTTCGCACCACTGCCTTAGCAGTGACGCTCAGCCGAGCATCATTCCCCTCGCACCACTGCCTTAGCAGTGACGCTCTACCGAGCCACACATTCCTACGCACCTCTACATCGTAGAGACGCTCAGCCGAGCATCATTCCCCTCGCACCACCGCCTTAGCAGTGACGCTCTACCGAGCCACACATTCCTACGCACCTCTACATCGTAGAGACGCTCAGCCGAGCATCATTCCCCTCGCACCACTGCCTTAGCAGTGACGCTCTACCGAGCCACACATTCCTACGCACCTCTACATCGTAGAGACGCTCAGCCGAGCATCATTCCCTCCGCACCACTGCCTTAGCAGTGACGCTCAACCGAGCCACACATTCCTACGCACCTCTACATCAGTAGAGACGCTCAGCCGAGCATCATTCCCTTCGCACCACTGCCTTAGCAGTGACGCTCAACCGAGCCACACATTCCTACGCACCTCTACATCAGTAGAGACGCTCAGCCGAGCATCATTCCTTTTGCACCACTGCCTTAGCAGTGTCGCTCAGCCGAGCATCATTCCCCTCGCACCACCGCTTTAGCAGTGACGCTCAACCGAGCCACACATTCTCCAATTAATCATTCACTATTGATATCATTTCCCGAACTGCCATGCAGTCCAACCGCCTCAACAGAGGCTAATCTACATTTACTACTGATTTCCTACGCACCTCTACATCAGTAGAGACGCTCAGCCGAGCATCATTCCCTTCGCACCACTGCCTCAGCAGTGACGCTCAGCCGAGCATCATTCCCCTCGCACCACTGCATTTGCAGTGACGCTCAGCCGAGCCACACATACTTTCAATTAGTCACCCTTCATTCATATTCATTCCCCGAACTGTCAAACAGTTCAATCATCCATACAGAGACGAATCACCATTTACTACTGACTTCTTTCGCACCTCTACAACAGTAGAGACGCTCAGCCGAGCATCACTCCCTCCGCACCACTGCCTTAGCAGTGACGCTCAATCGAGCCACACATACTTCCAACCAGTCATTCACCATTGACATCATCCCTCGAACTGCCAAGCAGTCTAAACGTCTCCACAGAGACGAATTTACCAATTATTACTGACTTCTTCCGCACCTCTACAATAGTAGAGACGCTCAGCCGAGCCATACATAGCTTCATTTCCATCATCCATCGCACCTCTGCAACAGCAGAGACGCTCAGCCGAGCTTCATCCACTACACACTTCGGTTAAAGCCATAACGCTTAACCAAGCTCATTCATTGCATTCCACAGTACAGCTAAACAGCTTGAACGTACTGGCGGAGGCGTAATTCCCTCCTATCAGCTACCAAAGCTCCTCTGCTACACCAGACGCATTACCAAGCAGCGAAGCGCTCTCATCGACTACCACCGCATCTCTGCTAAACAGAGACGCTCTACCGCACCATATCCCAACCTACACCTCCCAGTACTACTACGTAGCACTTTATACCCTGCAGCCGGTTATCCTATACCAGCAGCCGGATATTGCTCTTCCTTTCTGCTTTTTGGGGGGTTCTTCAAATACGCGGCTGCTGTCCCGAGTAAAAGCATTTTGGGGAGTTCTCGAGATCTACCTGAGCTCAGCGCTCCCCTCTCGCCCTGCAACGGGAAGGAGCCCGGGGCTCAAGGACCTTTTGAGCTCAGGGCTCTCTCCCGGGACAGCATGCCAAAATTGCTTATAATCAATCATCAGCTAAGTGTGAACTCTTGAAGTGGAGTTTAGTCATAAACTAATTTCGAGAGGAGCACGTGATTATGATTGAACACGGCTGGTTACTCGTTAACCACTCATGATTATCCAATCAGACTATCCCTGACTCACTATAAAGAGCCAGGGTTTCTTACCACAGTCATCTTCGTTTTGAAGAACCCCCCCCCCCTCCTTCCACCCCTACTCCTCCTCCTTCCTAGATGGGTGACACGGTGGCCCAGTGCTTAGCATTGTGGCCTCACAGCAAGAATGTCCACGGTTCAGGCTTTACCAAACTTGCAGGCATTTCTGTGAGGAGTTTTGCCAGTTCTCCCCGTGCTCACGTGGGTTTCCCCCGGGTTCTCCGGTTTCCTCCCACAGATCAAAAACATGCAACCAAATCATTGTCTAAAAAACTAATTTTAGACCTGTTTAATACTCAGTACCATCTCAAGAGAAGCACTATCTGATTACCACGGCAGGGGAGTTCTCGAGATCTACCTGAGCTCAGCGCTCCCCTCTCGCCCTGCAACGGGAAGGAGCCCGGGGCTCAAGGACCTTTTGAGCTCAGGGCTCTCTCCCGGGACAGCATGCCAAAATTGCTTATAATCAATCATCAGCTAAGTGTGAACTCTTGAAAAGCTAAAAGGACGAAGACACTGAAAAATCTGTGCTTTTGTTTACCTCAGGTATGTTTTGTCAGTTATTGTGAAGCTGATAATATTAGCAGTTTTATTCTTTGCTCTACTCTCTGCCCCCTGCCCCTTTCTGCACTGACTCCACATGGGAGAGAGAAAAGCTAAAAGGGGGAAGACACTGTAAAATCTGTGCTTTTGTTTACATCAAGAGTGAGATTAAAGAGCCATTACAACTGCTGATATCCGTCTGGCTATTCCAACATTAAAAAGAAAACAACACAACGCAGAACCGGTTACATTATGGCCCAATCCCTATTCTACCCCTTAGCTCTTCCCCTTACCCCCTTGTCCCAATTCTCTTTAGCTTGAAGACGTAGGGCTAAGGGAAAGGGCTAAACACCCCTTTGAACAGAGATTTTTTCGAAACAGAGGGGTAAAAAAATTTCCCAGAATACACCAGCCACAACGGCAGGATAGCTGCACCCAGAAGTAATGAGATCCACAAATTAGTAGTTTTTGTCATTGTTGCGAATTTTTACGACAAACAAACACGTTTTAATATATTCATAATCAAGTTTGTGTTTTACCATCATGCTTTAAAAAAAAAAAAAAAAACAGCTAAAATAAAAACCGCTATATTTCGCTATCTATAATCCCTAATAATAACTCCTGTATAGCAGTCCCACAACATTCTGACACTCGATGACACTTGAATACCCTGTCTGAAAAGTCTAGTAGTTGGGAATGAGCTTTTTACAGTGTCTGCTATAATGGTAATGTTGTTTTTGTTGTGTTTCATAAATGAATATGGCCAGAGTGTAAATGCACAGTACAGTCACTCAGTCATTTCCTGAAGATAAAAAACAAAAAAATAACACAAGTGGAATAATTACAGCAGTCGCCATCGTCTGATCTCATATGAAGCATGAGATCGCGATGACATATGATGAGGTGTGCAGGTGTTGTAGTGCTGTCCCATTTCTTAGGGGTAAATTTTGAAGCCCTTCCCCTTCACGCTCGGTTTTGAGGGCCATGGGGAAGGTGAAGGGGTACAAAAATAGAATTGTGATTGGGCCTAACACTATCCACTTATCAGATCGATATAAACACATCTTGATACCAAATATAAACCATGCTGCAAGGAAACATTAAGTGTAAAATGATTTATTCTGTAACAATGCATACAAAACAAAGGAGACAGCAGGCGTGTTCCTCACAGACATTGCGGTACAGAAAGGCAGAACATAATCTAAATCCATGTAAATTCAGTCACACTGTAACACTCAAAATCCAGAAAGACGCATAGGACCGCGATCTCAGTCGAACATTTATCCTTATGCCTTCATCACACGTTCAATAAGCATTCTCACAGAACAGAAGCAAGACTGTTTGAGCAAGTCAGTTAGTTTACTGCGATGTGAGCTTAGATGCACTGGCATGTACATCCAGTAGCGAATTTACATCTTCAGATGAAAGAAGCCACAGAGCCGTTTGGTCAAGATGGGAGAAAGCAATGAAAGTACACTTTCATGTTAAGATGAATGAAGTTCAGTCATTTCACTTTTGTTCCCTAGTTTATGTAAACATTCCCTAATAACTTTCATCTGTAGCATATTACGAAGCTAAGGAAGGCCCATCTCCAACATCCACAATCTCAAGTCAAGAGGCAACAGCAAATCAACACTGCATGTCAATATTTGGCATTTGAAACACTTGGCAGAACTTAAAACTAAACAAAAAATCATAATAATCCACATTACGTAGATTCAAACGAGAATAGGCATCCACCATGTTGTTGGTCCAAAAGTTGACAAGTTTAAAAGATGATAATAAGGTACACGTTATGCTAAAGAAACTGTAAATATTAACATGTCTTCTTGTGTTCCCTCTGCTTGTAAATCTGAGGCTGTGTGAGTGTGTGAGACTAAAAGCGGCCGGCCAGCTCAGTCAACCCAAATCAGTCTAAATCCAACAGGATCAAGGCCACTATGACAGCGGTACCCAAAAAAGTCTGAGTGCAATACTGAGAAGCAGTAATTTCCTTCGGTGAACTCATTTACCCACCGTCTGTGGTCTGTTTCCCATAGGATGACAAAGTTCAGCTCTTTTTCATGTGAGAAGCATGCATGTGCTGTACGTGTTGCTGTATGTTAGGAGAGTTTCAGGTCTCCGAATGCTGCCAAAACAAACTCGAACATACCAGAGTTAGAGAGAATGTGCAGTTCTTTAGACATGCTCTAAAGAATCGAATCCAGTTGCAATAAAACATTCTTGAATAAAACAGAGATCACATATGTCCGGAGTCTGTGTGTGTGTGTTTGTGTATGTGTGTGTGTGTGTGTGTGTGTGAAGCTGTCAGCATCTCAGCTCAGACCGATGCCTTGCTGTTTGCTGGAATCTGTGCACACAAAGAAGGTTTTGAGTTCTCCTTTGCCCTTCACATTGATCAGGCCACGGCACTCACAGGAGTATCCCAGATTCTGCAGGACGAGCGACGTCTCCTCGGTGACCTGCCACACAACACATGTCTTAGCAAAAACTGACTGCTATTTATTGCTTTTTAAAGGTGCAGTATGTAAGTTTGACACCCAGTGGTTGAGCTAGGTATTGCACTCCTGATTCAAAACACATGCAAGCGCAGGTTGCCAGATTGACGACACCAACAGGAGTGTGCCTAACTATCGAGCCTAAAGGCTGATTTAAGACTGATTTAAACCGTGTTCTAAATTAAAGCAACAGCACGCGATAGAAGGAATATTTTCCATATCAAAAGGAGTTTCGTTCTAACCAACACCTGAAATTTATATATTCTTTTTAGAAATGGCTTCTATTTCCTGCAGCTGAACAACAGTATAAACTGATATTGATCACCTCAGGTACACCTCATGTGCATTATTCAGTGTTAAATGCTAATAATGTGAGTTTAATTGCCATTTTACATGACATTTATGACCAGACGAATTAAAGCAGCAGCAGATAGTTCATCTCAGATCTTGAAAGTAAAATAAACGGCTTGAAATTGAACTACATCTGTGACTCAGTGCTAAACAACACATATCAGTGATTCAGCATGTACATTTAATAATGTTAAAGAGGTTTAATGTGTACAGTATTAATTAGATTATAAACCTTACCATTCCGTTGGAGTGCAGTAAGTGCACTATTCTGAGCTTCTGGATCGCTGTATTTAAATTTCTGTCGTGTTTTGTCTGGTGCAAACAGCCAAATTGCTTATCGCTGCGAATCTCATCACATAGTGTGTTGTTAGGACATGTGGTTACAATGTAACCTGCTCACCTAATGTTTACAATCGTAATATTTATATTATTTGCTAATTAATAACCTTGTGTGGAACTCTAAATCTGCATCTTATTTCCAAGTCTGCTACTGTCCACCGGAGGTCGCATTTCGACCACGGATACACACTTTAAGAGCCATCCTAACTAAACGGATGAAATGCATTGTTTTCCACCAAGTCAACCCAGTGGTGCTGAAGTATAATTGGCTAAACTGGCATTGGACGGGTTAAATGACCAAAACAAAGACAGACGTTCCGGCACATAATGCACATTTTCAAAGCAGAATATCTGACTATATTTTTCAGATAAACAAGAATGCTCAATTAGCATGTTTCTTAAATGTCTGCAAACATATTATGGTATTTTTATGCTTTAGAATAGTCAAAAACTTACATACAACACCTTTAATATGAGTCTAAATTATAATCAAAAATCAAATAGTCCAATTATCTAAACATGAGAGTTATTATCAAGCAGATCTAGAGAGCTGAACGACTGTAAGACGGATTCACACCTGTATTTTACCCAGCTCTCCGGTGCTTTCCATCCGGCTGGCCACATTCACAGTGTTTCCCCAGATATCATACTGTGGTTTCCTGGCTCCAATCACCCCAGCAATCACTGGCCCGTGGTTTATACCTGGATCAAGGACAAAAAGAGCATTTAAAGCATCACCAGAACAATAAACATGTAATAAAATTTCTTTTTTTTAATAATTAATAATGGCTATCATACATTTTTACTATGATCTACAAAAGACACCCACTGTCGCTCAGTTTAACAATAATCCATATTCCAAAAAATCTTTTCAGGCATAGTTAGGCTGCATTTACACTGTTCAAGTGACCAAATTCAGATTTTTTTCTCCTATGTGGCACAGATCAGATATGGCCCGTGTACGTGTAAGCAGGTAAAAATCACATGGATTTCGATTTACTCAAATCAGATTCAGGCCTTGTTCATATGTAGAAATTTATGCGATATGAATCGGTTCCTGGCCCCCTGTCTGCAGTGTAATCAGTTAGATCGGATTTTCACCTGTCAATGTAAGTCATTAAAAACTGTAGGGAATGACGTCAATTCTGATGATTTAATTTCAGAACAGACTTCAGCAGTGTCGCAAACCTTAAAACGTATAAATTAGGCCAAAAAAAAAGCTTTGATGCTGTCATGTAGCATAAGTATTTAAGCATGTTAACGAGAGAGCGCAAGCACAACATCCACAACGTAACCAATATAAACTAATATAAAACTATTGCATAAAAAATGTGCATATATCATGCTATGGACATGTCATTAAAATCCCTACTGGTTTAAAAAAGCCTCAATTAAATAATATGGACAACTAATCACTCTTCTGTCATAAACTAAATAGCAAAATAACTTAAAATATAACCCTGCAAACAGATTAAATACAGGAATGGAGAGTAAGTCAGTAAGTCAACTCATTGCGCCTTTTGCCTTGTGTAGTGTAAATACAGACAATCGGATATGAGTCACTTTTAAAATATGATGTAAGCAGGTCATCAAAAAATCAGATAAAGTCACGAAATCCATTTGACCATCAAGATCTGCAGTGTAAATGAGGCCTTATTAGAGTGAGAATTACTTAATGAGAAATTTAATGACTCTATTTAAGGATCACAGTGCAGCCCCAAAACAATAACCCATTATCTTTTTAAATCTTTTTACATTGTCACTATCCTTCAAACCCTTACATTTTACCCTCTGCTAGTAAGAATCTTGCCATCATTTAAAATAAAAATTTTGTTTGATAAAATTATGTATTTTAATTATATTATATTACATTTTTTATAATATATTACAACAATATTTCACCTATTTTTTTTTTACATTTTAACAAAAGAATATTTGAAACATTCAACATTTGACACTTTGTTTGCTTTAAAGGGGACCTATTATGCAAAAACACTTTTATAAGGGGTTTAAACACAGTTGTGTGACAACAGTCTGTGAATATAACCAGCATCTAATGGTAAACATTTATTAATTTTACTTTCTATAATCACACTTAGGGCTGCACGATATTGGGAAAATTAGACATTGTGATTTTTTTTTTTTACAATATGTATTGCGATATGAATACAATTTCCCCAGATGGCTGTATTTGGAATTTGGGTTGATTTTGTGTTTAAATCTTGTATAAAAAATGATAAACAGATTGCAAGCAAGAATAATTACAATAGAGCAAAGTTTAGTTCCACAGAGTCAAATGAAATGTAATGTAAAATAACACAACATTGTCTTCATTGTATTAATAATTCAGTAAAATTATTCTTCATGGAAGTTACAAATGTTGTACAGTTTTGTGCCCAAATGCTTTTTAAAAGAATCTTGAAATGCCTTTAAAACAAATGCATATGATAAAGTTTCACTCTGTTATAGTTATACTTTGCAATGACTCCTCAAAACTCGTAGTCTCAATTGTTGTGTTGATCAGCTATAATCCCAACTCAACATTGCATACTTTGACTATTGCGGACACACACATTGAGATATCGATGCTGAAATGATATATTGTGCAGCCCTAATCACTATCTGCCGAAATGCTTTGATTGACATTCTCCCTTTGTACATGTCATCAGAGAAGGAAAGCCCCCACCCATTAGTGACAATCTCTCCCTCATTAGCATAGGATGTTAGTCTTGTTTTTGAATCTCCTGACACATAGGCATTTGTAGCTCTGCCCTCTTTTGAAAAAAAAAACTGACAGCCCAATCTCATTTGAATTTAAAGCGACAGTCACCAAAATGGCACAATTAGGATCAAAGCCTAAAAGGGGCAGTTCCAAAGAGTTATAAATTACTATTTGCGGGGTATTTTGAGCTGAAACAAAGGCACATCAGATACTTCTTTTACATCTTGTAAAAAGGGGCATAATACGTCCCCTTTAACATTTTCTATGTAAAAAAAATCCTTTCTGTCCATTTATTTGATGTAGACACCAAAATGGGACACCCTGTCTCTAAAGGCCAATTTATACTTCACGTAGCGCAAGCTCTGTGATTGGTCGGCTTTGTAGCGCTGACGAGTGTGGGCGGAGTTAAGAGCCTGTTGTTTTGTGTTTACCTTATGATTAAAGTTGTTGCACGTCCGTCGATTCCAGCCTCAAAATGAGCGAATATGAGCCACTTGTACATTAAGGAAGTGTTCAGAAAAAACAAAACACCAGCGAAGAAACTCGACACAGAGGAACATAAACACCTACTGCCAGCTAGTGTTTCAGAAGTGTATTGCAGAGAAACAGAAACAGCGCGCAAAAGTATAAATGCGCGGCTACGCGCGAGAGTTGCGCCGTGGATCACGCCGATCACTTGACGCAGAAGTTTAAACCGGGCTTAACCCACCTGCACAAAGACACATACGCAGACCAATGAACAAACTCTCAAAAATGAAATTAATAATTCAAAATTTAAATTCAGCCCTAACTCCATATGCACTATTTCTAAAGCAAATCTGAGGCTAACCTCAGCACTGGGCAGTTACTAGGCAAATATATTTTGTTGCTAATGTGTTGCAGATGGCTGATAATTGATTGCTAAAACATTTAGCACATTGCTAACATGGTGATAGCTTGTTACTAACTTTTTTTCAACAACTTGTAAAGATTATTAATAATAGCAATTTATTATTTATTTATTATTAGTAGTAGCAGTAGTACCTGTATATTATGAGCAGCTCATTTGTAAAATAATAATCACACTATGCCATTTCAGTTTTGTGTCGGTTAGCCATTGGCTGTACAGTTGTTTAGTGTAGGCTAGTCCCTCTGTGAACCTCATTATAACTGGCTCACAGATATGATTGGCTTGCACTTATCTGAAGCGTAACGCAGATCCATTAAGACAGCGACTCTGATCCTCAAGTGACTGAGGAATGTGCTTTTTAGAGGGGATTTGTGCCTGTTATTATAATTTTTATCAGATCTTTGCCACAGATGGGTGATATGTTCTCAGACTCTTAAATGGAGCGTTTATGAAGCATTTCATGCCAGTTCCCGAGTGCATCTGTTATTGTTGAGCTGCGGGAGATGCCTGAGATCTCTCATATGAGCTGCCTCTGTTTTTCAATGAGATTTTCAGCTAAGTTCCTTGTGTAATGTTTCAATTTTTACCCCTTAAATTTGCCCTTTAAAAAATATGGGTATACTGCACCTAGGCATAGTTGAATAATTAGAGTTCAGTACATAGAAATGGATATAACGTGATCCTCAGACACTATTGTTTTCTCGTTCTTATGTAAATTCTGCGAGTGTAAAACCTTAGTGAACAACAGGCTGACCAGAACACACAACGTAATCTCATGGCAATTCGTAACCTTTTCTCATCACCCAATGACGGTTGGGTTAAGGTACGGGGTTGGGTGCCTCCTTTTTAAAATCGTACATTTTCGTACGACTCAACTCGTGCGGATTTGTACGAATTAGCCACTAAACTGACAAACGTAAAATACTTACGTTTCCTCGTTAGATCAGGCTGGAAAACAATATAAATGCTCATGGTCACTATTCACTTTAGGTCACATTCTACATCAGCCCGACCTACATAAAAAGCTGAGTTATCAGAAAACATCAGCCAAATCACAGACTGTTGCATGATGGGCTCATTAATATTAATATCCAGGTTGTGTTTGATTGGCCACAACATTTCCTATAGTAAGAGTACAACAATGATCATTTTACTCCTTTAATTTTAAGTTTATCAAAACTTATTATGTATGTGGGACTCTTATTTTGAATATGAGAGACAAAGCACAGTTCCTTTGAATATAGCCAATGGCAGCCTTACCCAATTGTTTTCTATGTGTTGCTAAGCAATGACTCCACAAGTGTTGCCAGATTGGGCAGTTTCCTGCCCAATTGCGCGGTTTTGAATTGGATTGTGTGGGTAAAAAATGGCATTGGTGGGTTGACAAAATTTGGGCGATTTGAAACAAAATTTTATATGCAACTTATTTAACAAAATATAACTGTGCGCTTCTACTCTATTCAGTTAGCAGCGACCAGTGCAGAGCGCAAACTGTGTGGGCCCACCTGCAAAAGGAGGTGAGGGTAAGTTGTCTCAAAATCTGTCTCCCCGGACAAATCAGACTCCCCTTCGCATGCATATGCATCACACAGCGAATGCAGTTAAACTCACAGCGGTTTATCCTAACACTTTGATCAATCATTTTTTTCCGCAATTGACAGCAAGAACAAACACAGAAGCGTTGTTTGACTGACAAGCAGCCCCTAATTATTCATTCATTCATTTTCTTTTCGGCTTAGTCCCTTTATTAATCTGGGGTCACCACAGCGGAATGAACCGCCAACTTATCCAGCATATGTTCTGCGCAGCGGATGCCCTTCCAGCTGCAAGCCATCACTAGGAAACACCCATACACACTCATTCTCACACACATACTCATACTCTATGGTCAATTTGGACTTTGGGCCTTTGGACTTGTGGACCACACGAACACAGGGAGAACATGCAAAGTCCACACAGAAGCTCAGCCAAGGCTCGATACAGCGACCTTCTTGCTTTGAGGCGAACGTGCTACCCACTGCCCCACCCTGCCCCTAATTATGTTCAAAAGAATTTAAAACGGCAAATAGGACGAATTTATACCCCATTTCGAAAGTAAAACATAAGCTACTCTAATAGGTAGTGTAATCTACACAAGATTAAGTGCAGTGTGTGGGTGAGAGGGGGCAGTGTTTCGATGTGATCCAGCTGTGTTGTGGTTCTGTGACTGCTGGTGTTGGTCGCTGTATGGTTAAAAAAAGTATGACAGTTAAAGTAACTAGGTTAATTTGATTTAAATAAATAAAAATTCAATCAAATATTACTGTAATATTTTGGCCGTTTATTTATTTATTTATTTTTTTGTGTGTTTGAGTGGGTTTTGACAGCTTTTGAGCTGAAAAAAGTCAGCTATATCTGGCAACACTGTTTACAGCTCCTCAGAATGCAAGATATAGAGATTATACATTTATTCACTGCCACCGGTCATAAGGTATGTTTAATTTGATCTTTTGTTAATTTACTGTGTTTATTGTGACATTAGGTGCATATGTTTGCTGAGACAAACGCATGTAGACTGCTGAGTATTGTGTTTGATGCAGGTTTAAGCATTGTGCCATATCACTCAGCTTTTATTCTCATTTTACTGGAGTGAAAGAATAGCAATGCTCATTATTAAAATATATTGATTGATATTAAATTCTGTTACATCTCTGTCAGACTCTTTTGTCAAGTTTATAATTGAGCAAATATTTTAACCACAACACAGCTCAGAAGCAAAATATGTTACTCTAGGGGTTTTAATAGATAGCTCACTCACTCCTAACCAAAATAAACCGCCACCACAGATCTTAAAATATGTAACAAGGCACCTACTCCATTTTTTAAATATTTTTTGGCAAATTAAGTATGGTAAGCTAAATTGGCTGTAGTGTAAGTGTGTGAATGAGTGTGTATGGATGTTTCCCAGTGATGGGTTGCAGCTGGAAGGGCATCCGCTGCGTAAAACAAATGCTGGATAAGTTGGCGGTTCATTTCGCTGTGGCGACCCCTGATTAATAAAGGGACTAAGCCGAAAATAAAATAAATGAGAATATAAAACCGTTTCTGGAGAATATTTGATCTTGCCTAAGCCAAATAACTGCTATGTAGATGTCGGAGAACAATTTAACTTATTGAATCAATGCAGTATATGGCATCTTTATTGCAGAGTTGCAAAGTGACCTTCATGAGTCAATTAATTCTGAGCCCAAGCAGTAAGAGATGAACACTGACTGAGAACTGAGAGTTTTGTTCACTTACCGACACGAAGCCTGAATGTGTTGAAGGAATGCCTGTTTATGCCATCCAATTTGCCGATTAGAGCGATGGCGAACTCCACCATGTTTCCTATCTGTGCATTCTGCCGCTCACGGTCCTGGAGGCAAACACAACAGAGCCGGTCAAGCACAAACTACACCACAGATACAGTAATTATGAAGCTCCCAGAATACTCAGGGTCACTAGAGGTCAGAGAAATAGATGACCTGCATAAATAAACGGAACTTTTCATTTGGTCATAAAATATGCAAGCCACTATTTTTATAATGCCATTCATTAAGGGCACCTCATTCACTAGTGCTGGACACTCTTGAAAAGATCCTTTTCATTTACAGTACCATAGTACAGTCAAGGCGAATTGAAAACCTTGCATGAGGTTCTTGGAATGGAAAAATACTTTTAGCATGTTAATTCTCAACTATGTTCACTTCTCATGCAAATCTCTAAAGTAATTGATATTCAAGAAAAGATTTGTTAATTCAAGGACCTGTCGCCGTAATTACAGGCAGCAGCTCACAATGATGAAAAAAACACATCAGTCCATTTAAGTTCTGATTCTTTCAGGCTTTTGAAATTCAATGTCATTAAACAAAAGTTTGATGTTTAAAACGCTGCAAATGTTCTGTTGCTATGCAACAGTCATGACAGTAATCCTTATATTGCATATTTATTAATATAGAAATATAACTTTATAAACATTTTGTTTATAGATAATGTAATAATCCACCAGTTTAAAAAATAATATATTGTCTACATTACATGCTAGTAGCATTTAAAACACAAATTACAAGTTGCAGTATCATAAACGTAGTGATAGCTCTTAATTTGTGACACATCTGGATGAAATAGAAAAAGATTTGAAAAACTATTTTAAAGGTTTATTTAACTTTTTTTCTGGTGAACAAGAGTAAAAAAAAATGCAGCCTTGCAAAAAAAAAACACAGTGCTCATCACTGTCATTACATCCACACGGTGGAGAAATGGTTCATGCCACCTATGAAATAAAAGCATAGATGACTTGTTCACCGGATCAATAACATGTTTAGAAAACAGAGTGATTTTTTTATTTTAGTTTACATGTGTGAATTAATTAGATATATCAATTTCATAGGGCGATGCAGTGGCGCAGTAGGTAGTGCTGTCGCCTCACAGCAAGAACGTCGCTGGGTCGCAGGTTCGAACCTCGGCTGGGCTGGGTCAGTTGGCATTTCTGTGTGGAGTTTGCATGTTCTCCCTGCATTCGTGGGTTTCCTCCGGGTGCTCCGGTTTCCCCCACAGTCCAAAGACATGCGGTACAGGTGAATTGGGTAGGCTAAATTGTCCGTAGTGTATGTGTGTGAATGAGTGTGTGGATGTTCCCAGAGATGGGTTGCGGCTGGAAGGGCATCCGCTGCGTAAAATCGTGCTGGATAAGTTGGCGGTTCATTCCGCTGTGGCGACCCCGGATTAATAAAGGGACTTAGCCGACAAGAAAATGAATGAATGAATGATATCAATTTCATTTACAAAGCATTTTTTGCAATTATTTAAATCAAACATGGCTGCAGTAAGCCAAAGAATATGAAGGGCTGGCTGATTGCTGCATACTGGCATACTCAAACTGCCCACTTTCCATATGGCAACAAAAATGTTAGATAATGGTAGGACAGCAGAAATGGACAATTTAAGTCAACTGGTTTCCCAACTTTGATCTCCAAATCTCTAATGAGAGCATCACCCTTCACATTCCCTTGAATATTAAATATATAATCACATTAGGACAGTCAGACAGTTAATAAGTTAACACAATTAAATCATTTATGCATTTTTTGAATGAATTTGACTTGAAATTCGCATTCACATTATTGCTCTATAAGTCCCACCTGATATAAGCATGCAATTTCAATTATCCAATTTAAAAATGAGTTGAGACCCTTCATTCTTATTTTCTCATGCTCTAAATCACTTCCTCCAGAGTGTTAAGTATGATACGTGTGTCACTGAACAAACAGACCCCTGTTTGAGAAAGTGAGCGAATGAAAAAAGATGACGATGACACAGAAGTTGACAACAACTACCTTTTCTATTGTAATCTGTGTGTTGGCACACAAAGTATGAATATGTTGTTTCACATATGATTGTGGTCAGTAGGCATAGAGTAGATGTTCTTTCATGTCTTATTAAAGAGATTAAGTTTGAGCTTCTTTCTTCTGATGAACACAAAAGAAGATATTTGGAAGAATGTTAGAAAACAATAACCACTGACTTCCATAGCATTTTTCCTACTATGGATGTCAACAGTTAGCTGTTTCCAAGATTTTCAAAAATTGTCTTTTGTGTTCAAAAGAAAAAAGAAACTCAAATGTTTTAAACCAGAGTAAGTTGTATTTTTTATTTTTGAGTGAACTATACTTTCAAATGCAATCAATCATTAATGTTTACAATCAGGGCCAACCCTGTACATTTAGGTGTCCTAAACAGAATAATTTTGGGGCCCTACATTGCTCTAAATAGTGGAGTACTGCCATTGCAAACCGGCACACAATGATTTTATTGCTTATTAAATACAATCAATGAAACAGAAAAGTAAAGCCTAAATTCTTCTACTTAAATGTCTGAATGACTTGGACATATTAAAAAAACACAGTGTTTGTCAACTAGCAGTTTCAAAAATGAAGAATTAAGCAATTTTTAATAAAGGGACCAGTGATTCCTACTTTGCGTCCTTCAAGAGTGTCTAAATTGTCTGTAGTGTATGTGTGTGAATGAGTGTTTATGGATGTTTCCCAGAGATGGGTTGCAGCTGGAAGGGTATCCGCTGCTTAAAACATATGCTGGATAAGTTGACGGTTCATTCCGCTGTGGCGACCGCAGATTATTAAAGGGACTGAGTCGAAAAGAAAATGAATGAATGAATGATTAAAAGAATATGTCTTATAGAATTAGATTTCTGAGATGCAGGGTCCAGAGCTTACATTAAACTGATTAATTTAATTAGGAAATATCTTTTATAAACATGTCTCAGAAAAAATATTACCAGTGTGTAAAATATGTCAGTGAAAGACGCTTCAGTATTATTGCATTTCAGTAAATTGAGTTTTAGACTAAGTTTAAAAAAACGGGTCTGTAAAACCAGGAAAAATAAAACATTTCAATTAAGATTTTTCTCTTTTCAGTAAAACTGTACAAACATTTAAGTACTAAAGCTCTGTCAATAAAGATAATTTGTAAAATGCAAATAAAAACAATTTCAGCAAGGAAACGGCTCGCACCACTAGCGTGTAGGGGGGCCCCCTAGTGGCGGCCGCTTAGTTTGCTTATAGCAGGGGTGTCCAAACTCCATGCTGGAGGGCCGGAGTCCTGCAAAGTTTAGTTCCAACCCCAATCAGACACACCTGGGCTAGCTAATCAAGCTCTCTCTAGGCTTTCTAGAAACATCCGTGCAGGTGTGTTGAGGCAGGTTGGAGCTAAAATCTGCAGGACACCTGTTGGCTCTGTTTACAATACAAAACCAATCTGATTAGATGTTTTTAACTAACTCAGAAAGTGGTCAAGCTCAAACATTTTATACCGTATACCAGGATCACCAAACTTGTTCCTGGAGGGCCGGTGTCCTGCAGATTTTAACTCCAACCCTAATCAAACACACCTGAACAAGCTAATCAAGGTCTTACTAGGTATACTTGAAACACCCAGGCAGGTGTGTTGAGGCAAGCTGGAGCTAAACCCTGCAGGGACACAGGCCCTCCAGGACCGAGATTGGTGACCCCTGCCGTATACAATTACCAGTGTTATCAAAATGGAAGCAAACACTCAATATCAGGTAAACTGAGCCCTAGGTGTTTATTTCATGCATTACCTGGTTGCTCTGCTCTGGAGGTCCACTCAATCCTGCAGCCGCCATGTACGTGCTGCCAATGGTTTTAATCTTCTCCACACCACTGAACTTGGGTTTGGACAGCAACTGCAGGTAAGCAGAGGAGAGAAGAGTTGAGTGCATGTCATGCCATGAGGTTATCTTTTAATAAAGAAAACAAGAGGAGAATAAGGACGCAGAGCAGCCATATAACAAAGAAACTCAACACTAGCAATAAGTGAAGCAAGCCAAGCATGGACCGGGCCTATATTTAGATCATTCTAGATGAATCAGGTCACTGCCCGAATTGTTTTGCAAAACATTGGTGTAGTCAGTCAAGGTGGTGATCGCCAACAAATCCAAGCCCTGATGTTTCATTCTCAATCTCACACAAAGAAGCAGTTGAACTAATGTATGAGTGTACGTTTGCACAACGGCCACCTCATTCCAACAAAGCCCTCAAATGAAAGCTAAGGTGACACCCTTACATGTTGTCAGAAGCAATGTGATTCATCCATTCATTCAGGTGATTAAAGGAGAATAAAGGGAGTGTAATATAAGGAGAGAAAAACACGACAAACACATGTTGCGAGACATGAGATGTGACATTGCTCTGACCTCATCAAAGTCTGCGATGATCTCATTGAGGAGCCTCAAACACTCCAGGCCTTCTTTGTTGATGTCACACTCAGTGTAGAACTCTTTGAAGTCCGGCACAGAGGCAAACATCACACACACGCAGTCGTATGACTTATAGTACAGGTCCTGGAGAAGAGAATTAGAAAGACATGTGCAGGAAGAGATCAGCGCTTCTGTGCTCAAATCATTTACAGGTAAAAAAAACAACCAAAACATGTGTCACGAGAGGATATTTACAAACTCACACATGATGAGGTAACAGCTGAAAAATGATAGATGTGATACATGATGCAAGTGTTTTGAAGAACATGTTTACCAAACGCACTAAATAAGGAATTCACAAATAAAACACTGACATTAGACAAAAATAAATAAAATAGACAGGGCTAGTTAACTGTTTTTGAGAGAAATTAATACTTATTTCCAATTGATAAAAAAAAAGAATAAAGACTTGAAAAAAAAAAAAATAAATAAAATAAATAAATAAATAAATGTTCTGTTAATTTTCTAGTTTTCTGCGTTTCCTAAACAACGACATAACTCGTGACTGAACTATCATAGTACGGTGCATTATTTTGGAATAGAACGATGCAGTAAACAGTGTTTCCCAAAACCGTAGTTGCTTTGTCGCAGATCCATCGTTTAAACCACACTAGTTATAACGTAAAATGCCCATAATGACGCTCTAAACGGGGTGGACTAACAACTTCTTTAGAGAAAAACCCCATAATTTTTTGTGCAAATTATATTGTTTTACACGCACACACATTTTTCCAATATTAGTTTTCATAAAAACATCCGCTTGTTTTCCGTATTAATTGAATTATATGTAAACGACACATATAGGACCTATATATGTTTCCTTTACAAAAATTATTGAGAATACTCCATATAAAATCACTAAGCTAACACATATTCTCATATATAAATCATATAAATCGTTAATGGTTATAGACCTAATTTACAGTAGGCTGTTTATTAAGAAATGTAAAAAAAAAATTCTACTTAATAATAATCATCATCATCATTATTATTATTAAGTAAGATATGTTTATTTGTTTTTTATTTAATTTTTTTTTTAAAGTCTACAACAGGCCCATATGATATACAGTAGAGATATATTTCTTAATAACTTATAAATTGAATTAAATAAAATAATAAAACCATTCAGTATGATATATATATATATTTTTTTTTTTAAATATTTCCTAACTGATGTTTAACAGAGCCAGGCAATTCACAGTATGTCTGATAATATTTTTTCTTCTGGAGAAAGTTTTATTTGTTTTATTTCAGCTAGAATAAAAGCAGTTTTACATTTTTTAAAAGCCTTAAAATGGTCAAAATTATTAGCCCCTTTAAGCAATTTTTTTTAGATAGTCTACAGAACAAACCATCGTTATACAATAACAAATAACTTGCCTAATTACCTTAACCTGTCTAGTAAACCTAATTAACCTAGTTAAGCCTTTTAATTTCACTTTAAGCTGTATAGAAGTGTCTTGAAAAATATCTAGTCAAATGTTATTTACTGTCATCATGGCAAAGATAAAATAAATCAGTTATATAGAAATGAGTTATTAAACTATTATGTTTAGAGGCGACGCGGTGGCGCAGTAGGTAGTGCTGTCGCCTCACAGCAAAAAGGTCGCTGGTTCGAGCCTCGGCTGGGTCAGTTGACGTTTCTGTGTGGAGTTTGTTCTCCCTGCGTTCGCTGGCTTTTCCTCCGGGTGCTCCGGTTTCTTCCACAGTCCAAAGACATGCGGTACAGGTGAATTGGGTAGGCTAAATTGTCCGAAGTGTATGAGTGTGAATGAGTGTGTGTGGATGTTTCCCAGAGATGGGTTGTGGCCGGAAAAACGTGCTGGATAAATTGACGGTTCATTCCGCTGTGGCAACCCTGGATTAATAAAGGGGTTAAGCTGAAAAGAAAATTAATTAATAAATGATATATATATATATGTGTGTGTGTGTTCACAAGCTTTGGAGACATAAGGTAAATTCCGCTTTTAACACCTATAGCTTTCGTCATGAGCCACAGCTGTGTCCAAAATGGCATAAATGTTTAAGTGCACCGCGAAGGGAACACTTCTGTCTAAAACCTGAATCTTTCTTAACTATAGTGAGGTGCAGTATAAACTGTAGTAGAAAATAGCTGAGAAGCTACTTAAAATACAGTATGAACTCTGAATAGTGTATATTATTATGGCACAGTATTACATTAGAATGGTATGAGGCAATATTGTATGATATGATACTGTGTGGTATATGGCAGTGTTTCCCAACCTTTTTTGTCTTATACTATTGTCACAAGCCCATCTGCAAGGCTCTAATGAACACTGTTATGTTTTCTTTGTTTAATAATAATTTCCTAAATATCTGGAAACCATAGCACTTCATCATTACATTTCTGTGTTAAAAATTTAACAAAGCGAAATGAAACCCCCCTCATAGTGCTCTCTGGAAACGGCTTAGATACCCCCGGTTGGGAATCACTGGTATATGTCTGGTCTTGAATGGGAGACAGAAGGAGGTGATAAACAGGCTCATCCCGCTCATTCAAAGCTAGTTCCTACCTTGTATTTCCGGTTTAGTAAAGAGATAGCGGACAGCAGCCCCACCTCATTCTTTTTGTTCTCGCCCACGAAGAGAGCAGCCACGTGTGCCGGGAGAACATTCTCCAAAAGGAGACGGTTCAGGTTTTCACACAGCTCCACTTCTTCCTTATCGGCCAGGTTCTTGTTCTTCAAGAGGAAATCTTGACGGCAGCAGTACTCGTTCTGAGAGGAACAGAGAGGACATGATTTTCTCTGCTGGGACAGTGCTGTGCTCTTGTATAATATGTGTTGTTTGTGTGTGTACCTGGCGGGATATGAGCAGCATGGTAAAGAGAAAAAGTGTGATGTAGATGCAACTCATGAGTTGTGGATGCTTCATCAGTCCTGCCTTGCACACCATCAGACTGTCCCCACTACAACAGACAAACACATGGACATGACTTTACTTGAGATGCAAAATATTACAATATTGGCCAATGCCCAATGCTTATTGTATAGCTTTTTTATTTTTTATTTTATAGCTTTATATTTCTACAAGGTTTCCGCTACATTCATTCATCCGTGGCGGGCCGCCACGCCAAAATTCATCCCGCCACGGCTACATTACAACTTCTCATTAAGCATTTAGTCGTGTTTTGTATAGCGGATTATAATCGCACTAAAACATATTAGAGGTAAACAGCGCAAACTTTTCTGCAACCGTAGTAGTGCTGTGCGCTATTTGTTCAACCCTTTAAGGTGACATGCTGGCTCTCTGACAGACTGACTGACAGGTGCGTGAGTCTAGCAAACACCGCGTAGCTTTCAGTTTAAGATGAACACAGTTTCCATAAGTATATTTTATTGATAAATGTCAATGGCTCTGCATACAATGACTTTATCTTGCTGGAGTTTAATGCCGTTTCACTTTACTTCAGGACGCGTTAATGTCAGAAAACGCACAAAAACGCACTAAATCGCGCTTCAGCAGCGCTTACTGGAGAGCGCACGAGAAGATCTGCACTTGAACGTGTAAATTTGAGTGCGTGCAAGAAGTTCTGTGCTCGAACTGAGGAAATCGGCGCGCAAGCAAAGAGATTCGCGTGCTCGTATTAGATGAATGGTATCTCGCCTTGCAATAATGCGTGTAATATTGGTCTTTGAAATAGTTGGCAGATCTGTGTAAAAAAAAAAGTCCTGCCGCCACTGCTGGAAAAAATCCTAGAGGAAACACTGTTCTAATTTGAAAAATGCAAGCGTGCATAAAGAACTTTAGGCCTGCAATGAAAAAAGCATGAAATAATTACTTTTCCTTGATTGGGAGATGCAAGCCAAATTAGATCAATTATTTAATGCAAAGAAAAAAAACCAGCTCCAAACGATATTTATTTGATAATTACAGAACTATATGCATACATATTGAATTCAATTCCTGATGTAATAATACTGGACTTTTAACCATAAAAAAGACCTCTTTACTACATCCAGCTGCTCATTCAAATACATTCATTCATTCATTTTCGGCTTAGTCCCTTTATTAATCCTGGGTCATCACAGCGGAATGAACCGCCAACTTATCCAGCATATTTTTTACGCAGCGGATGCCCTTCCAGCTGCAACCCATCTCTGGGAAACATCCATACACTCTCATTCACATTCATGCACTATGGACAATTTAGCCTACCCAATTCACCTGTACTGCATGTCTTTGGACTGTGGGGGAAACCGGAGCACCTGGAGGAAACCCACGCGAACACAGGGAGAACATGCAAACTCCACACAGAAACGCCAACTGACCCAGCCGAGACTTGAACCAGCGACCTTCTTGCTCTGAGGCGACAGCACTACCTACTGCGCCACTGCGTCGCCCATTCAAACACATTTAAGTTAAATATGCACTCTGACAACCATCTATTCCATACTTATAAACCCTATAAAGTAAACAAGCCCCATAAAGTATCAATAGCAGTTTATAAGAAATTACTTAATCCTAAATGTGGGGCATTTATTGACTGAAAAATGCTCTGAAACCTGAGGATGTTGAAACCAAAGCAGCACTATTTACCTTGAACATCCAGCTCTCCCATTTGTTTAACAAAATCATTCATTCATTTTCTTTTCGGCTTAGTCCCTTTATTAATCTGGGGTCACCTCAGCGGAATGAACCGCCAACTTATCCAGCACATGTTTTACGCAGCGGATGTCCTTCCAGCTGCAACCCATCACTGGAAAACACTCATACTCTCTCATTCACACACATACACTACCGACAATTTTAGCTTACCCAATTCACCTGTACCGCATATCTTTGGACTTGTGGGGGAAACCGGAGCACCCGGGGAGAACATGCAAACTCCACACAGAAATGCCAACTGACCCAGCTGAGGCTCGAACCAGCGACCTTCTTGCTGTGAGGCGACAGCACTACCTATTGCTAACAAAATCAGCTTTTGAAGTTTACCTGAATCCAGTTTTCTGGCACCTGTTTTTCAAGCACTCAAAATGATATATTTTAATGTAGGTCTGCACGATATTGGAAAAATCTGACATTTCTATATTTAGTTTTTCTGCGATATATACAGCACTCAGCATATATAAGTACACCCCTCCCAAATCTATCTTTTAAGTTCCTATTTTTAACAGGAAGCTCTACAATATTATATTTGTGCATATACATTAGATTAGTCAGTACTGAAGCCAGATCTGGAGCTTATCTAACAAAATAACTTACGATAACGATCCAAAAACTAGTACACCTAAATTTATATGTTATAGAAAAATATTAAACACAAATTTAAAAAAGAGGAAAAATCAAGAGAAGCAAAAATTTTGAAAAAAATAGTTTTTACAATATTTTGTTTGAATTTAATTGTATTACCTTTCAATTTCTAAATATGTATGGTGACTAAAATATTATTTTAATAAATATATTTGTTTAATAAATCTGTTCTGTTTTAATGCACCAAAATACATTGCTTATATTCACTGAGAAATGGATAAAAATATTCATTTTCAAAATGGGGTGTTCTCAATTATGCTGAGCACTGTATTGCGATTATAAATACAATTTCACCAGATGATTTGAATAGCTCTTTTTGGAAAGATTTCATCCATTTAGATCGACTGGGATAATCGAGGCTTTGTCTTTGCAGTGCGTTTGCATAAATCATAATAACGTACAAGCATATACAAATACAACAGAGCAAAGATAGAGTTGAAATTAACAGCGCTTTATGGTTTTCTGGAGAGTCTAACAGTGTCCAGGAACAAAAAGTTAACAATCAAACATAAAAAACAAAGCCATCATTGCATAAATTGTTTAAAAAAAATAACATCTTCATCTTTTAATCTTTACTAAAATAATCTAATCCTGCGATGTGACTATTGTGGATACACACATTGCAATATTAATGCTCAATCGATATATTGTGCAGTCCTATTTTAATGTTAAACATTAAAAGAAGATGTATACATTAAACATTCATTTCTAACTATGTTATGCCTAAACACATTTTACAGTTTGCACACAGCTAATTACATTAGAAAATGTGGGTGAAATGCTTGCACCGTTGAGCTCTTCATATACCAGTATATATATAATGTTCAAATTTTTTTGGTCTAAATAAATGTAAAAGTAAAACAAAATAGTCAAAATAAACTGTTTTAAATTACATTTAACTGTGTTTTCAAATATGACAACATTTAAGTGAGAAATAAATGTCAGCAAAGGTAATGTAAAAATAATATTAGAAGAAATACACTACCGGTCAAAAGATTGGGGTCAGAATGATTTTTAAATGTTTTAAAATAAGCTTCTCCTGCTCACCAAAGCTGCATTTATTTAATCAAAAATACAGTACAAATTGTAAAATTGTGAAATGTTATTGCACTATAAAATAACTGTTCAAAAGTACTGTAAAACTGTAAAAGTAGTTTAGAATTTAATAATTTATTCAGTCACATGATCCTTCACATGATCCTTCAGAAATCACTCTTTTAATATTATATTCAATATTAATGTGTATTATTATTATTATTAGTAGTAGTAGTAGTCGTAGTAGTAGTAGTAGTAGTAGTAGTAGTAGTAGTAGTAGTAGTAGTAGTAGTAGTAGTAATAAAAGCAATAATGACTGGAGTAATAATTTGATTTAAAACCACATACAATAATAAAGCAGTTATTTAAAATATTAATAAATATTTAACAATTTAACTTTTTTTTTTTAATTAATAAATGCCGCCTTGATGAACAGAATACTTTTCTTTAAAAAGGGACACAAAACTTGACCGGTAGTGTATGCAATATTTCGGTATAAGACATGTATTTGTGAGTTTACCAGCTGTGGTTGGTGTAGAGCAGGCAGCTGTAGCTGCTGAACAGATTTTCCTGAGAGTAGAAGATGATGGTGTAGGAAACAAGGGAGACGATGAGAAGGAAGGCCAACTTCAGCTCAAAACTCACCCTCAAAAACACGCCACAGGCGATCAGTGCCAATATACAATTGTAAACCAAATACTGGGAAAACAATCCAAACAAGACTTATATGAATATAATATTCAATATAATATTCAATATTAAGACAATATATTTTCTCTATGTTTGCACTAATTTGTACAGTTGAAACCAGAAGTTTACATACACTGTATAAAAAGACACATAACATTTTTTTAAATGTCAGGTGTTAATGTGACTAAACTTTTTCCCTTTTTCAGGTAAGTTAGAATCACCAAAATTGTTTCTATTTGCTTAATAGCAGAATAATGAGAGAGATATTATTTTGAGATTTTTTTTTTTACTTTTCTTGAAAGTCAAAAGTTTCCATACAATAAGATTACTAAGCCTCTGAAAAAGCCCAGATGAAGGTGTCAAGATTTTGGAAGTTTCTGATTGGATAATTGACAACAATTCAGTTAATTGGAGGCACATTAGTATTTAAGGAAAACACACTGCTTCCTTGTGTGACAACATGGGGAAATCAAAAGAATTAGCCAAGACATCAGGAAGAGAGATGGTCTGGTTCTTCTTTGGGTACAATTTCTAGATGCCTGAAGGTGCCACGTTCATCGGTTCAAACAATTATATGCAAGTGTAAACAACATGGAAATGTCCAGCCAGTGCTATGGTGCAAACTGTGTGTATTAACCTCAGAACAAAAGCAAAAGATGCTGTGAAGATGCTGGCTGAAGCTGGTAAGAGAGTTTCATTATACAGTACACAGTGAAATGAGTCAATACCAACATGAGCTGAAAGGCCACTTGGCAAGGAAAAATCCATTACTCCAAAAGCATCATAAAAAAGCCAGATTACAATTTGCAAGATCACACTGGGAAAAATACTTAAATTTTTGGAGACATGTGGTCTGATGGAATTAAAATTGAACTGTTTGGCCATAATGACCAGAGTTACAGGGGGGCGGCAGCATCATGTTGTGGGGCTGTTTTGCTGCAGGAGGGACTGGTGCACTTCACAGAATAGATGGCACCATGAAGAAAGAACATTATGTAGAAATACTAAAGCAACATCTTAAGACACCAGCCAGGAAATTAAAACTTGGCCACAAATGGGTTTTTCAAACGAACCATGACCGTAAGCATACTGCCAAATTAGTTAAAATGTGCTTTAAGTGAATGCTTTGGAGTGGCCATCACAAAGCCCTGAACTCAATCCTATAGAAAATTTGTGTGTAAAAGTTGAATAAGCATGTGCAAGCAAGACAGCCTACAAATCTGACTCAGTTACACCCGTTCTGTTAGGAGGAATGTGCCAAAATTCCAGCAAACTATAGTGAGAAGCTTGTGGAAGGATATCCAAAACGTTTGACCCAAGTTATTCAATTTAAAGGCAAAGCTAAAAAATACTAAGGAAATGTGTGTAAACTTTTGACTGTCTAGAAGTTCTGTCAAGAAATTCTCTAAAAAACATTATCTCATTATTCTGCCATTTAGCAAATTTAAATAATTTCGGCAATCCTAACGGACCTAGAATTAAAATAGTAAACATTCAGTATGATTTAACATCAGACATTTAAAAAAAAATGTCATGTGCCTTTTTTATAGTGTATGTAAACTTCTGATTTCAATTGTAATATAATGTATTTATATAATATAAATGTAATACTATTGATATGATACCCTCATTTAAAATATGAAATACAAATAAAAAATTAAATAATACAACAATAATGTAAGAATAATATGGGTGGGATGTGGGGTTGGTTTGTTTATAATATTAATTATTAGATACATTGAAAAAACTATTGAAGCAGCTACTCACAGGCAAATATTGAAGGTCCTCTCCAGCCGAATCAGCAATGCTGCTGTTTTGCCGCTGAATGTCACATAAATTGTCAGCTTTTTTAAAAAACTGTGGAGAAAAGGGACAGTTTGATGAGCAAAAATGTTTAGAGTTTGATGTTTGTGCAATGTCTGTTTCATGTTTTGTGTGTTACATTGTACAAGACACTAAAAATAATAAGTGAAGCTGAGAATTACCAATTCAAACATGGCTATGACGACTATGACTGTGGTGGCTACAGTTGCCAATAAGAGGCGCACAAAAGGTCTCTTAACCACTGCTTTTGAAAGAGCCGAGAGCCACGTACATGACTTTAACTTCTCTGGAAACATCCTCTGAAAAACCGAGAAAGAGAAAGAAAAGAAAAACAGCTTTAGAAAAACTCAAGGTTACAGAAGCAGGAATGTGTTGGAAAAAGCCACAATGTATTTGAGTGGGAGAGAAAGGACACTGGGAATGAATGTCTGATTCTATGTATATGTATTTATGTTTGCGACACTGTAGCAGATGCAAGTCTGTTTTTAGTCTATGCCAACAATGGACACAGCATATGACATTTCCCACATTACAGCACAGTACACAGCAAAGGAGAGACTGTTTGCTTCAGCATCTATAAAACCACAGGGGGCTGGACTTCATTGTAATAGACACACAAAAATACCCCCAAAACCATTAGGCCAACTCAATGTGTGTGCTGAGGCAAAGGAAGGGATTGGTGGTCTAACCTGTATATGACCTGCAAAACAGATGCACAGAATCAACAGCAGAAAACAGGCCAATACTGCAAACGCCAAGCCCAGCTCTTTACGTCTGACAGGGAGAGAGAGAAAAAGAATCGTACACTTACAGGGCTAATAATTATAGCACACGAAGACACATTTAGCATTTAAGTGTTGGATTAAGGCTATGAGTTTTAGCTTGGGTTCATGTCACTTACTGCCTGGTAACCAACATCTGGATGATGAAGATGCAGATAAAGATGAAAGTGGCACAACCGATGTAATATTTAAAGTTTGGCATCTCTATAGTCCTGTACTGAGAGAACCACATACAAACACACACACACACACACACACACATTTTAATATTTTTTACAGTATTTTCCAGAATTACCTGTTTTTTATCATCTGAAGTGTGCTGCGACTTCTATTCCAAAGTGACTTATATAATGCAATTTTTATTAAGCAAGCATAATATGAAAACTAAACTCCCATTTACACTAAAAAAATTAATCATGGTGAAGTTTATCATTGACTGTTTGTAACCTTAAGATTTTATTTAATTTGGCAGTTTTTTAACATAATAATAATAATAGTAATAATAATACATTTTATTTAAAAGGTAACTCAAGAACACTGTACAATAAAACAATAAAACAAAAGCAATAAAACAACAGGAGAAATAATAAAAAAGTTTACACAACAATAGGTCAGATACAATTAAGTATTAAAAGCCACCTTAAATAAGTGAGTTGTGAGTCTTGTTTTGAATAATGTAATAGAGTCAACATTTCTGATTGCTTTTGTTGTCAGATTCCTTAGAATCAATCTAAATCTGTTAAAATCAAATACTATTATGTTTAATCAGTTAAAAATATGAATATGATATAAATATATCTAGTTGTAGAAAAAGCCAGATCCAATTAGTTCAATTCTATGAGATTGGCAAAATTGATACAGCTTCATACTCCACACAATAGATGAGAAGCATTTAAAACACATTGGATGTATTGATATTATTACAGAAATCTTGTTCTTATTTGTTTAATTTATGTTTAACTAACAAATATCAATCATATACAGTTTATTAGTTCAGTTATGGTCCCGTGAAGTGCTTTGAAATACGCATTTTTATTCGATGTTTGATCTTGTAATTATTTTGACCGAAACACGAAGAGAGGGTGGGACATGTTGTAGCCGTTAAAAAACAGTCAATAATGTTTTGTTTTATCTTAGCTCTACCAGTGAGAGTGGTTCAGCTTGCATCTTGAAGGGCATGTCAGATATTAGAGCAGGGGTGCCCAAACTTTTTCATATGAAGGGCCAAAATCCCAAATATCATTGAGAGCTGTGGGCCGAAAATAAATATACCAAACTAGATTACATTAAGTTGCCGTATTAACTAATCGTATTAACTAATGCAGTATAACTTTAATTATAACCTATTGCAATAAAAACAATCACATGTATAACAGTGTAGTTCAGTGCTGTATACACTAGTCAAGCAGAATCTGCCTTTGCCTTGATTCACTCACCAGTCTCTGCATTGTCCTCTGTAGGGTGACAGCATGTACATTTTATACTAAATATAATTCATTTAAACCATTTCAATTAAAACATTTAATTTCAGTTAGCCTTTTTTGTAGCTTAACAATAAAACAAACCAATAAAAGTTTACATAAAATTTGAAATGACAATCTCTAAAGCACCCCCATCATTCTCCCACTCTTCTCAGATTGGATGGTGAGCCAAATCAAAGGCTGCCATGGGCCAATTTGGGCCCGCGGGCCCTAGTTTGGGCATCTCTGTACTAGAGAGCATTTGATTGGTTATGTGATGAGAAACTGTAGTGTGAGGTGACATGAATAAAACCGTTGATCCAATTGGGTGGAAGTGACAAACTACAAGCTTTACATGTTTATATCTGCTAAATATGAATTATGTCACAGTTTTCGGGCACACTAGCTTGTTAAAGACTTATCATTAGATTTCTTAAACTAGCAATACTGATACTAACATAAAATATAGATTTTAATTTAATTGGGCCTTTAAGTAATCCAAATGGATGGAAATTGTATATGTTAGGCCTAATTTTTTTTAGTGTAGATTGATGAGACACGTTAATAATATTTGTAAATGGGTTGTGTTGTTTATGGCCACCAATTGCTTACTTTACATTATTTATGAAGGAAATTGAGTAGCTATTTAAAAATGTGACACCAATGGTCATTGTGTTTTTATGCAGTTTTGACTCAGTGTGACCTGTTATTTTCCAGGAAATAAAGTATTTTATTTCTTCCCTCTTAACAAGCAGACACACGTGGTGTCTAAAATAAAGCAAAGCAAAACTCTACCCCAAAACTGCAGTTCAGTTAAGCCCTTGGTGAAACACCAACCTGCTTTTCCAGATCTTTTTTAGTAAACCATAGAGTGAGGCCGGAGATTTCTTCTGACTTCACCCACTGTCTGCAAAAACATGCACATGTACAAAACGTTACCATAAACATTACCATTCTGAACTTCAATCTATCCAAAAATGATTTAGTGTGCCTGTTCATGTAAGACTAACTTGCTGGAGCTCAGATCATTGATGGTTGTGGTCATTTTGTCATGAAGCTCTTCATCAAACTTGGTTTTCTGTGATTTATTTCTACTGGAAGAGAAGAGACAGATCATAGAGACAAAACGCACCTTGTATCCACTAACGGACACACAGACACACAAACACAATGCACACGTCTAAATGTGCAAGGGCACCGGGGGACAGGACAGATGTTTGTCATGCTGTTATTGAGTTATATTTGACTGCAGCCAACACAGGGGAAGCTTGGGTGAATATGTGTGAAGTCTGTAGTTATAAATGGCTTGACTAATATTGCAGTTAATGTTCTGTGTAGTTAAGGGATCTAAATAGATAATACAAGAGAATTTCTGTTTAAAACTCTGTATGTGTGCGTGTGATGGCCGTGGCAGGCAGGATGCCATGTGTTAGTTTAAACCCCTGAGAGAGCTTGCAAGAGTCCCCTTGCAATATGCCTCAACACAGCTGAGGAAGGAAAATACTGTTTCCTCTCTCTCTCTCTCTATTTGCAAGCAGAAACACAAACGCTTGTCTAAGCCCAAAGTGCACTGTAATCTGAAAACACACCGTAGTAGAGGAAGGGAGTACAGCTACATTCATGCTAACCATATAACCAGTTAGCAGTGGCTCTCTGAGCATTTGCATGGTTAGTGTTGAAACTACGGGCCCCACAGAGCTGGATGAGCCAGTATGGCTTCACTCACTTATATGTGCTCAAAGGAGGGGCGGGTAAAGAGAAGGGCTCCTCAAGAGACTCATCAAAGCTGTCAGAGAGCAACAGTGAGAAAGACATTGCTGCTTCAAAACCAGATTCAACACATACTAAAGGGGATATTCACAAAACGTTGATTCTAAATATACCTCGTACTATAGAGCTTGCTTTATGAGAGAATAAACAGGCATAAATAAACAGACAGACAGACCATGCAAACACCACTCACCTGTCTGGATTGTGAGTTGGTACTGTTCTAAGAGGGATGTCCTAAAGAGAAAAACAAAAAGTCAGCAGCTGTGACGCAGATTGTGAACTGCTTACATCTCTGATTCAAACAGATTAGTCTGTTTTCGTCATCATCAAAGAAGTATTTGTATGTAAAGATGATTTTAACAATGATATAATCTCTATAAAATGACTAAAAACAGAATAGAAAGAGTGCAAATAATTATGAAGTTTTTAGAAGTTAATGTGAGTAGAAGTGATAAACTAAATAAAAACATCTATTAAAACTCTTCCATTTCCTTCCATTTTTTTTTCAATTTAAAGAGTTCCCACTTAGATATTGCTTGATATTAATAGCAGGTTTGGCATGCTGTCTCTAGAGAGAACCCTGAGCTCGGAGATAATTGAGCCCAGGGCTCCCGCCTGGTCAATGAGCCTGTATGGGGGTCCGAGATCAGATGGTTCTCGAGAGCTCCCCCTGGTAAATGAGGAAAAGGGGGAGATGGGGTGGATGGAGGGATTCTTCAAAAACAAAAATAAGAGAGTAATGCTAGAAGGGCTATTTATTGTGATTTTGGAATAATCTGATAATCTGGTTTATTAATGATCAATCATACCACGTGCTCCTCTCAAAATTAGTGAAACTTCACTTATGCTTAAAAAAGCATTTTCAGGTGGCACGGTGGTTAGCACTGTCACCTCACAGAGAGAAGGTCACCGGTTCGAGTCCCAGTGGGGCCGGTTGGCATTTCTGTGTGGAGTTTGCATGTTCTCCCTGTGTTCCCATGGGTTTCCTCTGAGTGCTCTGGTTTCCCCCCATTCACTGTTCATCCACTGTGTAAAATATATGCTGGAGAAGTTGGTGGTCGGGGCTGCACGGTGGCGTAGTGGGTAGCACGTTCGCCTCACAACAAGAAGGTCGCCTCACAACAAGAAGGTCGCTGGTTCGAGCCTCTGCTGGGTCAGTTGGCATTTCTGTGTGGAGTTTGCATGTTCTCCCAGTGTTCGCGTGGGTTTCCTCCGGGTGCTCCGGTTTCCCCCACAAGTCCAAAGACATGCAGTATACAGTAGGTGAATTGGGTAGGCTAAATTGTCGGTAGTGTATGTGTGTGAATGAGTGTGTATGGATGTTTCCCAGTGATGGGTTGCAGGTGGAAGGGCATCCGCTGCGTAAAACATATGCTGAATAAGTTGGCGGTTCATTCCGCTGTGGTGACCCCAGATTAATAAAGGGACTAAGCCGAAAAGAAAATGAATGAACGAATGAAGTTGGCGGTTCAATCCGCTGTGGCGACCCCTGATAAATAAGGAACTATGCTGAAGGAAAATGAGTGAATGAATGAATGAATTAATTAATGAAGGCATTTTCACCCCTGGCTTGTCATTGCTTGGCTTGTTTTGTATCTAGTGCATTATCATCCTTAGTTTCTTTAGTTTAGTCACATTTAAACATAGCAATTCTGCTCAGCTCTGCACCAAAATAGCTCTCTGAGAATGCATGAACAAGGTGGGTTGATGTGAACACATGAGTTTAAGAGGAGTATGGTTGTGTTTAGAAAACAAGCCAAGCCAATGGAGAAATGAATCAAGCATTATCATGATTCATCACAATAAATATGTAACGTAAAATGTATCAGCAAGATTCTGTGAGTAAATACATCAGTGATTGCAGATAAAAAACAAAGAGTGCCTCTTCTTCCTAAAATGTTTCAAGAATGCTGTTACAATGAAGCCTTGATTACAGATTTTTAATATAATTTAATTTATTCCATTTAATTTGTTAGTGATGACTACTCATGTACATGTATGTTTCCCATTAGCAACAGATAAAAAAATAATAGGCTCGTGGAGCAAAACCTGTCAATCCACCTTGATAGAGCGTAAACAGGTTTATTCTGATCCACGAGAGGACAGATTTACTCATGTGTGACTTGCATGAATATATTTTGATATGCTTTGAAATGTAGCCCTGTAAAGCTAACCACACCAAGAAGAAAATGCAACACTATCAATACCCTGTTTTGAAACAAAGGATACATGCACAGATCTGAAAAGCTGTAAGGACTAATTTCATGGTTTTTTTAGACCTTTTATAAGCGTCATGGTCATACTGAACAGTTGTATGGAAAATATTCTCCTTTTACGTAACACTAAAAGTAACATCACACAGTTCTGATATGGTATTATTGTATACAACTAATGAAGAATTAACCTTATAACAACAATTACATGACCATGACCATGCCCAGTTGCCCACAACTTTGAAAGACAGGTATTCAATCTATATCTCTGTGAAACAACATGATGTCACGAGTCGTCTTGTAATTGCACCTTGTGATGTCGTAACGAATTTCTAAAAATAGATGTAATCATTGCAGAATAACAGACAGCGCAACCTTTTGTCTCAGGTTATTCTGAAGCCTTAAACACAATGGTAAATGACTAAATGAAATTACAAAGGAAAAACCTTCACAAGAAGTCAGACAGTTAATATGCCATAAATACTGACAATAAATCAAAGGGAAAATGTGCAACAAATGCTTTCCACAGATGCAAACAAAGGTAAATGATGTGTTTTTCTTCTGTTTTCTTTAAAGATCACATCTTTGCATTAAAAATAAAGTTATTAGCTGCTCCCCTTTGAAAAAAAACATACTGTGTATGTACAAAAATTTGTTTTATCATAAAAAAAATGTGCAGTTGTTCATGTACTGTAGTCTACCACAGAATTTGACCCAGCACTTGTGTTTTCATGTTTATTTTGGTTTAAAGGTTAATTTAAAATGAAAATACATTTAAAATAAATTATAAAATAATAATTAAGTTTTGTATATTAGTATGTTAATCTTTGGCAGCACAGTGGCTCAGTGGTTAGCACTGTTGCCTCACAGCCAGACAATCGTTGGTTCAAGTCTCAGCGGGGTCAGTTGGCGTTTCGGTGTGGAGTTTGCATGTTCTCCCCGTGTTCGCGTGGGTTTCCTCCGGGTGCTCCGGTTTCCCCCACAGTCCAAAGACATGCGCTATAGGTGAATTAAATAAACTAAATTGGCCGCAGTGTATGAGTGTGTGTGTGTGTGTGTGTGTATGGGTATTTTCCAATACTGGGTTGCGGATGGAAGTGCAGAAAGTAAAACAGACTAAATGGTGGATAATCACAAGGCTTATCTGCACAGTGATTGGATTGGCTGTTTCATTTATCGGTCATAAGATCAGTTCTCATATTTGGAGTAATCTGTTCCTTTAACCGGTGTATCACTGACCTTGCAATGACTTTTTCCGTTGACCATTGCATCGGTGCTGAATTCCTCTCGACTCTGCAGATGAGCAAACGGTTTGACTGCCCCCCATGACTCCAGGAAACGAGTCATGCGCACAGATGCTCGCATCTTCAAACCGTCACTCACACGAGGCTTCGTGATACTGGGAGCTATGAGTGACGAGTCTTTCGACTAAAAACACCAGCATAAACAACACAATCAAATTAATCTACAGTAACATATACAGTTGAAGTCAGAATTATTAACCCTCCTAAATTTCTGTTTAATGGAGAGAAGATTTTTCAACACATTTTTAAACAGAATAGTTTTAATAATTATTTTCTAATAACTGATATATTTTATCTTTGCCATGATGACAGAACAGTATTTTACTGGCTATTTTTCAAGATACTAGTATTCAGCTTAAATATAAAGGCTTAACTAGGTTAACTAGGCAAGTTAAGGTAATTAAGTCATTGTATAAAAGTAGTTTGCTCTGTAGACAATCAAAAACAAATAGATAAAAACTGCTTTTATTCTAGCCAAAATAAAACAAATAAGACTTAATCCAGAAGATAAAATGTTATACCAAATACTGTGAAAAATTCCTTGCTCTGTTAAACATAATTTGGGAAATATTTGAAAACAGGAGGGCTAATAATTCTGACTTCAACTGTATGTGTGTCAGGAACACACTGCTGATATTCGAGTTAAAGTTCCTACCCGTGGGTCTATGACCAGAAACGTCTTAATGTTTAACTCTTTAAGGTAGGTGTCTCTCAGGTGACCATTGCCTTCCTCCACCTCATATGCCTTGTTCAAGTGCTTCAGGGTCGCCTCCGTGATGTGAACACGTCTAATGGAGAAAAAAAATATATACAAATTTAAAAAATGGATAATGACATAATGAGCCAAACAGTAATCTATATGCAACAAAACACTTGTCATTATAAAAGTATTTTAATGTTCATACCCTGGTAATCCACCTGACTCCATATGATTGGCCAAGGTGACATCATGTGACCACACATCAAACTGCCATTTCCGTAAGCCAATCACACCACAGAGGACGTTTCCAGAGTGCACACCCACTCTCATGTTTATATCCACACCTGTGGCCTCACGCACCTGCCTGCAAGTGATGATTAGAAAAATATTTAACCTGTCATCTGCCAGATATCTTGGCCAGTGCCAAAATAGAAAAAAAAAACATAAGAAGAGATGCTGTGCTAATGATATTGTGAATGTACTGTATATTCTATTAAAAAATATACAGACTTACTTAATGGCTTCACACATGTCCAGGCCCATTTTAACACAGTTTTTAGCATGGTTTGGCAAGGAAACAGGGAGGCCAGACACACAGTAATAACAGTCACCAAGAATCTTTATCCGCATACACTCATTCTCCTACAGGAGACACAAACAAAAGCACAATCTCCAAATCTTCATGAACAACTAATACGTAAAATTCAGAGCACAAGCATCTAATTTACCAGCTCATCAATGATGTTTTTGTTTAAGAACTAAACCGACTGATAATCAGATTAAATTATAATAAATTAAATTATATTACGCTGCCTTGCTAAAAAAGAAATAATTCGCTCGACCTTCTTATGTGATTTCGCTGTGGCATTATTTCAACAACCTTATGCAATGTGACAAAGTTTAGTCTTAGTTTTTATCCAAGTTTGTCTTGAAAAAGGGAGAACCGCCACTATCTAACAGTAAGGAGAACTGCTCTGTAAAGTTTACTCCAGAGCAAAGACATTCAATATGGGTTAAGGTCATTTGCAAACCTTCTTCCTCAGTTTGCGGCAGATACATTTTGAGTATTGTCAGCCTCTTCTGACATGGTTGTTTGAGAAATTAAAGAAAAATGCTACACATTGTATCAATTAGGCTTAAAAGAAACGTAGCCAAATACACTCATCGGCTACTTTATTAATATTATTATATATATATTTTTTCTGTTTAACTGCACATTAAGACAAATTTCTAATCAGCCAATTACATGGCCGCAACTCAGTGCATTTAGGCATGTAGACGTGGTCAAGACGATCTGCTGCAGTTCAAACCAAGCCTCGCAATGGGGAAGAAAGGTGATTTAAATTACTTTAAATGTAGCATGTTTGTTGGTGCCAGACGGTCTGAGTATTTCAGAAACTGCTTCAGAGAATGGCCACACTGGTTCCAGCTGATAGAAGTGAACAGTAACTCATATCGTTACAACCGAGGTATGCAGAAGAGCATCTCACACAAAACATGTCGAACCTTAGAACAGATGGGCTACAGCAGCAGAAGACCACACCGGGTGCCACTCCTGTCAGCTAAGAACAGAAAACTGAGGCTACAATTGACACAGGCTCACCAAAATTGGACAATAGAAGATTGGAAAAACGTTGCCTGGTCTGATGAGTCTTGATTTGTGCTGCAACATTGCGATGGTAGAGTCAGAATTTGAAGTCAACAACATGAAAGCACGGATCCATCCTGCCTTGTATCAACGGTTAAGGCTGGTGGTGGTGGTGTAATGGTGTGGGGAATATTTTCTTTGCACACTTTGGGCCCATTAGTACCAATTGAGCATTGTGTCAACGCCACAGCCTTCCTGAGTATTGTTGCTGGCCATGTCATTACCTTTATGACCACAGTGTACCCATCTTCTGATGATTACTTCCAGCAGGATAATGCACCTTGTCATAAAGCACGAATCATCTCAGACTGGTTTCTTGAACATGACAATGAGTTCACTGTACTCAAATGGCCTCCACAGTCACCAGATCACAATCCAATAGAGCACCTTTGGGATGTGGTGGAACGGGAGATTCCCATCATGGATGTGCAACTGACAAATCTGCAGCAACTGCGTGATGCTATCATGTCAATATGGACCAAAATCTCTAAGGAATATTTCCAGCACCTTGTTGAATCTATGGCATGAAGGATTAAGCCAGTTCTGAAGGCAAAAGGGGTCCAAACCGGTACCAGTAAGGTGTACCTAATAAAGTGGCCGGTGAGTGTATAACAAACCAGAAACATTAATTATTGCAATTAGGATCCAATATAATCTTATTTGCTTATTTAAATCTATTAAAAACAACATTTTTGGCTAGGCAGTGTATGTTAATGATCTGTATTATTTTATTGATGATATCATCTGTATAAAATGATTCAAACATAATAAGAGTAGTCCAAACAATTACAAAGTCTTAAGAAGTCAGTCAATAGATTTCTGTGAGCAGAAATAATAAACTAAATAAAATTGTATTGTAAACACAGGACCATTCTAAGGCCTGGGGTCAGTTAACAAGAAACTAATACTTACTTTTTTAGCAAGGACGAATTAAATTGATCAAAAATACAGCAAAAACATTTATAACGTTACAAAAAGGATTAGTAATTACAAAAAGGGTAAATTGCTTTTGAACTTTACATAAGAGCATAATCATAGTCATACATAATTATACATACTTTTGCAATCTGGTCAAATTTCCCAAAAAGTTCATTCAGCATGAGCACAAGCTCCTTAGGAGAACAGTCACTGGCCAGACGTGTGAAACCCACGATGTCAGCATAAAGGATGCTAACGGAAACAAAAGAGAAGACAAACAAAGGACATGGTTATGTGTTTCTGCAGTTTATTATGTAACTGAAACAAAGAGAGAAAAAGTGTTCAGGTCAGGTCAAATCTCAAGTCAGGACAAATAGGAAGAGACTTTTCTTTACTGAGTAAAACATCAGTGGAATGCAAAAAACTAAACACAGCTCATAAAAATTAACCATGAAGACCCAGCTGTTCTCAAAGCTGGCTAAAAGACAAACACACACGCACGCACGCACGCACGCACACACACACACACACACACACACACACACAATCCATGTCATCACACTCCTAATGAACAAGTTCAAAAAGAGACTCCATCAGTCTCGCCAGGTGATCAGCTTTCTATTGTTTGTTCTCTCTCTCACACACACACACACACACACACATGCACAGGTGAGTCAATCTGTGTTCTGCTGGAGCAGCTGTAAATGGAGGCAAACAAGCCACCTCTCTAAATATAAATGGCTGCCTGAGAACTGAGCATTGTGGGCATGGGACTAAGAATATTAATAGATGCACCCCAACCCCCCTCTTTACTCTTGGGGTTGATGGGAAATAAAACTAATTAAATGAGTGTCCTCATGATGAGCACTCTGAGAGTCGGGGCTAACAGACTGACCATTCATTCGCTATCAGCACTTGATTAATGAGGAAGGGCTAAATTAGAGCTTGGAAAACACAGAACAACACGCAAGCGGCTCTAGATTTCTATGAGTGTGTGTGTGTGTGTGTGTGTTTGTGTGTTACCTGACGTTCTCATGTCTCTTCACATAAAGACTGTGGAAGTTGTTGTCCCGGACCATCCGCTGCTGTTCTTCTTTATCTTTACACTTGCAGCGCTCCATAATGGCCAACTTCATCTTCATGGAGATGTACACAGGAAGGACTGACTGTAAAAGGTTTTCCTAGAGGGCAAGAACAAACACGTTTAAAGGTTTGAGGTTTACTGTGAAAGCCACATTATATTGTATCCAAAGCACTGTCTTCACTGTTACCCTGTGGGTATGAATGTTTGTCTTTTGGGTTCAACATCAGGACATTGTTTCAGAGATTGACTATATTCAACATGCACTGTTGTCAGAGAGGTTAACAGCCTGCCATTAAACTGCAACTTGCCTTTCACTGTTCACTTTACATGATGTCACTTCCCCGACAACAATCATAACAAACAGAGAAACAACAACTCCTCTGAATGAAAAAGGACACAACAAATTGAATTATAAACATGGTGAATCTATTTAGGAAGATACACTGATTCAGTTTTCACTGACAAGTGAATATTCAGCTGTCAAATCTGAAGATGAATGAACAATGGAGTCAAAAGCAAATTGCCAAAGATAATATCAAAGTTTAAAAGAAAACAAATTAAAGTGACATTTTTGTTTAAGCATGATGTCTTCTCAATCTCTAAAGGTAACCTCAAAGTTTGAAGGACGTCTTGTATGTTTTGATTATTATGTTTAAAGAGACATTTGTCGTTTTAAAAGTGTGCTGTTGCTAAGCAGTGGCTGAGGTACTTTCAGTGGTTGCTAGGACAGAAGAAGGGCATTTTGTTAGTGAGTTCTGGGTGATTCTTCAGCTAAGGGCAAACTGTCAGTCCTGTCGCTTAGAAAATATATGCCAACTCAAATGACCAATTAATCATTAACCATTAATTAACCATTAATCGTCAGAATAGTGTGCTCATAATGTATACGTGCAGACAGTTTTTCTATGAGATATTGCCTTGATTCATTTAGTTGGTCGACAAGTTTTTTCAACTTCTTTCACAATTGAAAATAATGTATAAGATGAGCAACAATAAACAAACAATGCTCCTTTAAAGGGATGAAGAGATGTACAGCCACAAAGCCAAGAAGAACAAAATCTGCCGTGTCCTGTTTTTGTTTTACGAGGCCATCTAAAAGTGCGAGCGGTTTTCTGCTTTCTCCAGGGATCACGTCTATATTTGATATAACGAATTTCTTGAGCTGATGATAATAATGTGTGTGTGATTGTTGAAGTGTCTTTGACATCTGATCCATTCAGAAAAGAAAAGGACAAACGCCAGAGTGAAGCGCGAAAAAACAAAGGAGAAGCCCGACAAAACACAGGATGTCAGAATTACTCCGAATGACAGAATTACTCTCTAACAGAGGTTACATGTGCTGATGAAGATTAAAGATACAGGTGAGAGGTTTGCACTGACTGTGGGCTATGTTGCGTGTTGTTTTTGAAACCCAAATAAGGACTAAATGCATGCTGTGTGTAGTTTTATTGTAATTGATAACATATTGGAGACTGTAAGGGTCTGTATGTGTTCATATATGTTGCATTTATTTATTTATTTTATGTAAATGCAGACGTTACAGTAGGCTATTTCACACTATCATTGATCTGCAGTTATAATCAAATCATGCCCATAGAAAGGTTAGTAATAAACATTTATACACAAGTATTTATGTGTGTAAAGCATCTGTTTTGCGAGAAGTGCTTCTCATATGATATGTGAACGACCAGTACAGCTTTACTGTAGACATTTATTCGAGCGTGAATGACGTCGACTGAAACTTTCTGTCATACACCACTCCCACCAAAAGGGTAGCCTTGGTAGTGGAAACGCAAGCCTGATAAAAGTGACCCGTACCGTACCGTACTGTACCAGTCAGTGGAAACGGGCCATTAGCTACCACAAATGTATTTTAATTGGCCATAACTAGGCCCAAACGGAATCTGAGCACGCAGAATTCTGCAGATTTTTCTACAGATTTTTAGCCCATCCTTAATTCTGTTTATTTACTTGTGTAAATGTGTGTACATTTATAGTTATTCAGTTTTTAAATTCATTTCAGTAATATTATTGACTAATATGAAAATATTAATATGCTTTATTTACAATACAATGTGTAAAGTAATATTTTCTGTCTTTTAGTAGTTATATTATATGAGAGATTTGCTTTGTTTACAAAATAAAGTGGATTTAATTGGATTTGCATAGTAAACATTAAATAAAAAGTTAAAAGGTATTATTTTTTATTTCAAATATTAAGTTTTTAGTTATGATACTCCCAAAATTATTCCACATAAATCCACAGATTTTTAACAAAATTCTGCGCTGAAATATCACAAAATGTCCGCAGATTCTGTCTGGCCCTAGCCATAACTTCTGGAGAGAGATATAACAGAGTTTGAAGAAAGACTAGACTCTTTTCTGCACATGTTGGTTGCCAGTAATACTGTAAAATTTACAAGTGCACTGTAGAATAAGCAATTACACAGTTGTAATTGTTCATTTTCAGTGGGCTTGTAAATTGTGCCAGAAATACTGTAAAAATTGCCAGTAATACTGTAAAATTTACAAGCGTGCTGTAAATTAATAATTAAATGTTTGCTGTAAAACTACAGAACAATTGTATTTGTTAATTTACAGTGCACTTGTAAATTTTACAGTATTACTGGTAACCAAAATTGCCAGTAATGCTGTAAATATTACAGCAATTTTTTACAGTGCATACATTGAAACTAAGCATTCAGCTGTACGTACACACTAACGGGCCGATCACACCGAACACGTTTTTTTGTGTTGAGAGGCGCCTTTTTTGAATGATTTACTAATGGCCGCAAGCATTTTACTCGCGTTTTAATCACCTGCTGCACCTCGTGTTTTGCCATAGTGCTCTGTGCGCTCATAGTTGAAAAAAGTCAACTCTGAGCCGAAAAAGCGTGTTACATCAGTCGAGTCTTTTTCATTCTCCAATCAAATGAAAGCAGAGGCGGGGTTTCCGTTGAGGTGTCTGCAGTGTTTGTGTTGTCAAGACAACTACAGAGACTTTTGAAGATGGAAGAGAGACTTGTAGTTGCTGTTTTGAGTTATCCAGCCCTGTATGACTTCACAAATCTTGAATATCACAATATTATCAAATGTTAAATTATACACCTATCAACAGCAACACTCGCGCACAATACCCAGCTGATTTAGTCGTTGCCTAGGGACATAAAAAGTGCACTGCGCTTCTTTTTTTATTGTCAACAAAAAAGGCAATGAGGTGCGCCTTGTGTTTTTGGAACATAAAATCGTGTTCGGTGTGATCGGCCCCTAAAAACATTGAACTGACGTGAAAACATTGGGCTTTAGCCTGAATGTAGTCATTCACACAGAACGTGTTGTTGAATGTAAAGATGTGAGATGCATTGATTCTAAAAAAAGTGCCTCCTCCACCATGTTGTCAAATAAACAGTTGTCATGCCAATTTGCTATTGTAAACTAGAGCAATAGAGAGAGAGAGAGAGTTGCGTCAACTCCATTGACTACAATAGAACGTTTTTTTTTTCTCATGGAGCCTAACCTGCTCCCGGAAGTTAGCACTTACAGCCAACTTACTGCTGAAGATGGCTAGTTTTGCACTTTTGAAAGGTACAAAGTTTCTAAAAATAAGATTCATTCAATCATTTTCCTTATTTACCAGAGGTTACCACAGCAGAATGAACCATCACCAATTCTGGCATATGTTTTACGCAGCGGATGCCCTTCCAACCGCATATACTCTCACATTTAAACATGCACTCATACACTACGGCCAATTTAGTTCATCCAATTCACTTACAGCACATGTCTTTGAGCTGATGAGAAAACCCACGCAAACACGGGGAGAACATGCAACTCCACACAGAAATGCCAACTGGCCCAGCCGGGGCTCAAACCAGCGAACTTCTTGCTGTGAGTTGACAGTACTAACCACTGATCCACCATGCCGCCATAAAAATAAGTTTGTGTATGTTTTAATGTTATCTAACATTAATTGAATTAACCACAAAGCACTTCCTGGAACTACTTGAGTCTACATTAATCACGTGATGATCTAACATTTTGGACCTCCGTTGTCGTAACTCTCTCTCTGTATATATGGCTCTGAGTCTGGAATTGATGAGGATTGATGTGCAACACTCATTTACACAATTCCTTTAACTGACCTAACTTCTTAAAAACATGGAGCTCATGTGAGAGGGGCTGAAAAAGACATGAGATGTGAGCATAACAGTCATACACATCTGTCCACAACCAAATGAACTGAAATAAGAACACAATATACGGTTGAAGTCAAAATTATTAGCCCCTCTGATTATTTTTTCCCCCAATTTCTGTTTAACGGAGAGAAGATTTTTTCAACACATTTCTGAGCATAATAGTTTTAATAACTCATTTCTAATAACTGATTTATTTTATCTTTGCCATGATGACAGTAAATAATATTTGACTAGATATTTTTCAAGACACTTCTATACAGCTTAAAGTGACATTTAAAGAATTAACTAGGTTAATTAGGTTAACTAGGCAGGTTAGGGTAATTAGGCAAGTTATTGTATAATGATGGTTTGTTCTGTAGACTATCGAAAAAATATATAGCTTAAAGTGGCTTATAATTTTGACCTTAAAATGTTTTTTTAAAAATTAAAAACTGCTGTTATTCTAGCTGAAATAAAACAAATAAAACTTTCTCCAGAAGAAAAAATATTATCAGACATACTGTGAAAATTTCATTGGTCTGTTAAACAATATTGGAAAATATTTAATTAAATATAAATATTTAAAAAAGCAAAACTTCTAAATGAATCAAAAAGAGGACATGATATCCCAACATGTGACCCCCCAAATAAATCCTCATTATAGTCTAATGTGGCTCATTACAGTTCTGTTGAGGTGTAGAAAACACATCTCACTGCAAAAAATGCTTGTGTGCATGATCAAAGAATTCATGACTCCTTTACACATGCATAAGCTCTTCAAAGGTTTTCAACAGATAAACATGTATGCACATACAAAAAGAAAATTGAGCCCAGCTCACAGCATTCTTTTCAATGTGCCGTAAATTCTGTCACAAAATAAAAGCAGGTTCAGACATAATAACATGAATTGTAAGTCAGTCAGGACAGTCTATAAATTTCTACTTTGGTTTGAGCCCAACAAAACACCAGAACCAAACTGCAAATGAATACACACACTTAGAGGAGTTACAGCTTAAAAACTGTGGTCTCAAGTTGGGGATTTAAAAAAAGTAACCCAACACAATACTATAAAAAGTTTTCTCTAAAACAACCCCTAAATAAATACCAGATAATAATAGAAACAATTTAGAGCTACACTACTCTGCACACTACAATTGCAAGGTGATACATATAAAAACATGCATATCTACATTTTGTTTGCATGTGTTTCTTCAATTCTGTATGTTTGTTTTGCCTGTGTGTGTGATGTGTAGAAGTGAAGTTGCATGAGCACCTGCTGTCTCTTCTCAATCTCCAGTTTCATGCGAATGCCCAGGCAGCGAAGAGTATCCTGAAATGTCTGCTTGAGAGCTTTCTCCATCAGGACCTTATGAAAAACCCCAACCATAATTCCACACACAAACACCACAGCATTTGACAGCAACTGGACAGAGGGACAGAAAAAATAAAACGTTTAACATCAAGGTGTTACATCCCCTGCAGCTTCTTTACATATAGGTCTGCCATAGCTGGAAACCTGCTTTGTTATTCGGCCAATGGGAAGGTGGATTTCCTTTTACCTGATAGGTGATGGGAAGTCTGGGGAATTCGGCCACTGTGAGGTACACCGAAAGAACAATGAGGTGAGATAGAGAGGAGACGATACTCAGGATTACAGCATAGCTCATCTGGAATGGCAGCATGGTGTAGACTGTAATGATGATGAAGAGGAAGAAGGGCACCTGGAGAGAATGAGAATGAGAATTGAACATTTAGTTAAGACTGATAAGAATTCAATCACTGATTATAGCCCATGTTTCAAAGCATGTAAAGTGTCTGAAGCTAGTGTTACCTGATCCCATGGCTGTATTTGTAAATCATTTTTTGTGCTGAAAATAAAGGTGAAGCCCATTGTGAGGTGTGTGGCCCACACGCCGAGGCCGAGCAAAGTTCTCCATCTCTGAGAGAGGGTCTCTGTACAGACTAATATAAACACCGCCAGGAACAAGCACAACGCTCCTCCCACAACTCCCACAAATATACCATGATTCTGAGCCTTCTGAAACACACACATGGACAGAGCAAAGTGTTAAGGGCAAACATGCACATCACATATACCTCATTCAGACGGTTTAGAAAATGCTGCATGTGTGTGTGTGATAGTGGGTGTAAGCTTTTAATCTGTTCAGAAATAAATTTGTTAATGCTTGCTCTTGAAAAACTTGTGAATTTGTGTCTTTAAACTATGTTTGTGTATGCCGAAACATTAGTTTTGCACATTAGCTGTCATGAAGCCATTAAGGGACTATTGCTTCCTACTCTGTTCATTTTCTTCTCCCCTAATGGTAGAAAAACACAAACATAAAAGACAAGGAAGCCAAAAATCCTTCTAAAGCTCCAGAGATCACTCGATTCCATCTGTCACAGAGATAGCAGCACTTTAAATACAGACACCATTTCAGTGAGCAATAATAGTTACAACACTTTTACAAAGAGGTGGGTAAATAAATTGTTACAACTACAAGATGGACATATAATAACATCTTTTTGAAATAAATATAGACGACGCAGTGGCGCAGTAGGTAGTGCTGTCGCCTCACAGCAAAAAGGTTGCTGGTTCGAGCCTTGGCTAGGTCAGTTGGCGTTTCTGTGTGGAGTTTGCATGTTCTCCCTGCATTCGTGTGGGTTTCCTCCGGGTGCTCCGGTTTCCCCCAGAGTCCAAAGACATGCGGTTCAGGTGAATTGGGTAGGCTAAATTGTCCGTAGTGTATGAGTGTTTCCCAGAGATGGGTTGCAGCTGGAAGGGCATCCGCTGCGTAAAACATATGCTGGATAAGTTGGCGGTTCATTCCGCTGTGGCGACACCAGATTAATAAAGGGACTAAGCCGAAAAGAAAATAAATGAATGAATGAAATATATATAAATCAGCTAGGTCCAATGTGGACTAAATGTGTCACTATGTCCTAATGTTATCCCAATTTGAATCCTCCTGCAGACGAGACCTTGAAATGAGTCCTTCAATGACAAAAGAATAAAAGATACAAGTGAAATTCACAACATTTTTCATCTCTCTTTTTAATATATTAGCTTTTAGTTACCCACATATCTACCATTATGAATGTTAGAAATACATTTACTTTAAGTAGTTCACGCTGACATCTCATCAAGTTATGTTTTTAAATAGTTTATTCGTAAGATAGTTTATATTGAATTGCTTGATAGGGAAAATATTTGAACCGGTTTTGAACTGTATATCAATATCAATGCCACTCATCAATGGCAGCTGCTAGGCAACAGCTAGGCAACAATAGCAAGCTTTTATAGGCTAGACAATCTCATTTAAAAACATTCACTTTATTCAAGACACAACCAATTCAGACCACTGAATCATTCACTTTGTAGATTTGTTCTGAACAAACACTAATACAAATTCTACGCCCTACAATACACAATGGATTAATCTGCTTTAGCTTACTTCTGCTTACATTTTTAAGATTTAAAAGATAGTACAACTTTTTATTAAATAAATACCAATTCTCATTATTGCCAAAGACTATAGAATACACAAGACATGTGGTATAGTTTTGAATGGGGAAAAATGTAACAGTCAATATGGCGAATGAAGCCCCGCCTACTAGTACAGGAGTCAATCATCGATCGATATAGACTGGCGTTTCTCCAGGGGATCAGACGAGTGCTTTTACAACAGTTTTGTGGTCAACAAACACACTGGAATCTCAGCAAATACTTGCTTCACAGACATAAGAAATATATCCACATAAAGCCTGAAATCTCTACTTTTAAACCAACTACACTTGAAAACAAAAATATTTTTTGTATTGTAATCTGTTTGAAACGAACGCGAGGTACAGTCCATCCTGTCAAACGCACATCACATGACAGCAATTACTCAAAGGCACACAAACTTGTAAACAAAGAGTCGCTGTCATTTCTGGAGGAGATTCAACATCAAGACCAAGTTGTGGATTACTTCACAATTTGATGACCATTATCCAGAAGATGATAATGTGTAACACGGCCATAAATAAGGTTGGTGTCGTGATTTCGTACCTTTCGAGTGCGCATTAGCTTGGGCAACCTGAAAAAATACAGATTTTGTTTGATTCAAACGTTTAGAAACAAAACTTATGAGACAGCTGTTGTTTAATTCTATTGGTGATTCCAAATATGTAATGTAATCGTAAACTTGGCAAACAATTTGATGTTTCCCCATTCAGACAGAATGCACGAGCATACTGCCCGAGAGACATTTCAAAGATGGCCACCAGGTGAAATGACTTGCCTTAAAAAGACTTTGTTATTAACTAGTGACTTATTGCCTGCCTATTATTATGTTAATGGCTGTCTATTTGTACTTAAAAGCACACATTCTGCATGATCGTATTCTACATTAATTATTATTTTATTGGGTAAAATAATAAACAGGGGGGCTAATAATTCAGGGGGGTTAATAAGTCTCAACTGTGTATATATATATATATATATATATATATATATATATATTTATTTATTTATTTATTACTATTTTTCCAAGTGTATTTAATTACTACTGTAGGAAAATATCAGCATTCGGTACATACTTTCAGTATTACCTTTGCTTGAAATGACCTGATCTAATCCTGTTTACATGAAATAAACCTGCTCCCGAGCAGGTTTAAGCTACCAGACCTGTTGCCATGACAACAACTCTTGGATTAGTTTTGAAGAACGAAACGATCCAGGATTGTGTCAAATCCTCAATAACCGAATCCAGCTAATTGAGTAATCCATGTACGAAGAATGGACCCTTGGACTAGAAACGAGACAAAGCAAAGAAAGAAAAGCATTTTTTCCATTGTAATAACTCAATTCTTGTACCTGAATACTGTTAGACTCTCCTATAATGCTATTTTAACTATCTTGTGTAACTGTATTCCTCTCGCAATATTTATAGCAGAAAATAAAATATCGCAATATCAGATTTTTCCAATATCATGCAGACCTAGTTAGAATCAATAAAGAATAAAGCAACACTATAAAATGACACTATCAGACTACAAGTCACTACCTGTGTGGGCAGATCACAGCGTTGGGTCGACCCAGCCACTCACCCACCCACCAATATACACACTCACCACAGTGAGTCCTCCACTTATGTTCACCCAATTACACCAACCACTCTGAATTACCACTAAGATACTTCACCGACTTCACTTTCAAACAGAGCAGAAAGGCATACCTCCATCCACAAACAATCCTACACACACTCCCATCATCCTATGGGCATTGAAAGTTCAAATAAATAGTAAAACCAAACACACGCACACACACACAAATGCCCACGCAAAGAGAGCCACACTGGTTGTAATTCTGTTCCTCCCACGGATGGTTGGTGTTGAGAGAGTAGGTTCAGAAGTTCGCACAGATGGTATAGTTCTTATCTGCTAAAGGGATGAACAACAGTGGTACGGAAGAAGCGTTCACGGCCCCTCTTCACATCCAGCTGACTCCAGAGAACGTTTATGTGAGAATGTGCCAAAGATACGATGGAAAGAGCGAGAAAGACCATTGCATGACGTGCTGCATATTTCCCCAAGAAAAACAATACGCACTTGGCAAAAACCTCCAATTATTACAATTAAAAACACTCAGTTTCCTGTCATGCATAATGCCAGTTCACTTCAGCTTTTCAGCACTGTAATCATCGGGCCTCAGATTATGCAATCACAGTGGATCAGCACCTCAGACACCGCAGGATTATGTAATAGACCCCTGCTTCAATCATCAGATAGCATCTGAACAACAGCAAGGACAAACCTGCTGCAGAAACAAGATTAATGCATGGGGAATATTGACTGTGGCGGTTACATACCAGTTTCTGTACTTGTGCACTATTCTATGCCATTTTTAGAATAGTGTAAGTTTTTGGTTTATACTAAAGCCCCTTTCACACATACAGACCTTTTCGGAAAATTACCTGCTATTTTCCTGGAAATGGATCATGCGTGAACAGCAGGGACGTGCAGAGACTCAAATGGAAAAAGGGCAATTTTTAAATTAATAATAGTAATAATTGTACTTTAATAAATAAAATATATTATAATGAGATTATTAAGGAGATTTCACCCTAAATTTACCATATACTCAACCTTAAAAGAATAGTTAATTCAAAACTGAAAATTCTGTCACCATTTATTCACCGTTTACTTGTTCCAAGTAATATTTTGAAGAAAGCGGGAAACCTGTAACCATTGACTTTCATGGTATTTGTTTTTCTTACTCTGGAAGTCAATGATTTCAAGTTAATAGCTTTCTTTAAAATATCTTTTTTAATCTTTTATTCGTTAGTGTTCAACAAAATAAAGAAACCAAGAAATGGAACCACTTGACGGTGAGTAAATTTAAATGTTTGGGTGAACTACCCCTTTTCAATCTATTATTTTTGTTTGAGTTTTTTTTTCTGTTGAACAAAATAAAATATTTTGAAGAATGTAGGACACACTGATAGCCAATGACTTCTATAGCTAGCCTATATGTACATGTTTTATAGCTTCAATTGTCATTATATATTCTGTGTGACTGCAAAAACAAGAGGGCAATAATTTCACTATCCAGCTGTCGTTTCTCCATTACATTAGCCTGTATGCCTATGATATTGCCCTGGCTAAACTTTAGCTAACTTATTACATGGTTGTTAATCAGGAGAATTTTAGCAAGACAAAATAGCCTATTTGCTTTTGAACTTTTGGGTAAATAGCTGACGTTAAATTTGAGCCTCAGGTAGTCTTTTGTTAACCGTTACTCACCTCCACACAATGAAGATGAATGACGGATGAATTTACATCGGCAGTTCTGTCGATCATATCGCGCTGCCGTAACAGAGGTCAGCTACTAATATATGTTTTGCACACACTCCGTCTGCAGTGTGTGTATGGGTCAGACTGTAAAGCTATGGCCCAGATGCAGTCCGTGTTCAATGCGGATGCAGGAGTTGGCATAGGCGCTGATAGACGTTACTCCACTGTTGACACCTTACTTTCGAGGCGAGAGTAACAATGTAAATAGAGTCTTCGTTAGAGCATTCGCCTCGCATGTGGTTTTTCTTTCCAAATTGTCAGTTCGAGGCTCGCTTAGAGCGGCTAGACTAAAGCCAAGATATACTTTAGTTTTTTTTTTATTGTTTGACAGGGAAAGCGGTCCTTAAATAGAACACACATTAACATACATATATTATATTATTAGTAGTATTTAAAAATATATATATATTATCCCCAGAAAAAAGGGCACTTTCTCTCCATGGAGAAAAAAGGGCAGGGGCTCAAGCACCCAAAGCCCCCACCTCTGCACGTGCCTGGTGAACAGGCCGTTTTTGAAAATACCGGTAAATTCGTTCCGGCAATTTTCTGAAAGAAGAGAAGTTCAAAAGAGAAGTTGTAACATTACTGGTAATTTGCCGCAATGCTGCTCTGTGTGAACGCAAAGGGAACATTGCCAGAAAGAGCACATTCACGATTAGAACGCACTGACGTGAGACGTCTACTCCAGCCAATTCAGACGCATTCACATCCACACTGTTTATGAAAATAAAAGCCTTGAAAATTTTTCCAGCTGCTAGATGTTAGTCAGATAACGTTTCTATGTTCCTTCTTTATGCAAACTGTGTAAAAAGATGATCGATAAAATGCTTATGATAAAACACTGCTCGCCATAGTATTCTACCGCGGCATCGCGCATAGGGGATAAATGACGTCAGTGCGTAATAACCGGTTATGATCTTTTACTGAACCGATATCGAATTGTTCCCATCTGCATTGTGGTGCACCGAAGAAACGATTAATTTTGACACCCCTAGTCCTTGCCTGTGTGAACAGCGTTTTTTTTTAATTTAACGGTAAAGTCATTTCGGGATCGCTGTGTGAAAGGGGCTAAATATCACGCCTCACCCAAAAATGACATTTCGGTCATTGTTTACACACACTCTTCACTTGTTCTTAGTCTATTTGAGCAACAAAAAATGTATTATTGGATAAATGTTGGAACCCTGTAACCGTTGGCTTCCATAGTATTTTTTTTCCAACTTTCCAATGACTACTAATGACTACCAGTTTACAACTTTCTTCAAAATATCTTCTTTTGTGTGCACCAGAAAATAAAAACTCATAGTTCTGCAACCATTTGAGGGTGAGTAAATTCATTTTTGGGTCAACTCTATGCATACATTTTTATTGCCTTTTGTAAAGGGCACCTATTTTACCCCTATTTCAAGATTTTTCAGCTCAAAACACTAATCAGATTATTTATTATACCTTTTTAAATCTGGGAAATTTGAGCTGTTATAACATTGTAGCTGTTTTTGTTGCCTGTGTCTTAAATGCGATTGATCTAGTTCTCACGTGTGTGACAGGATACAGGTTAATATCCACTGCTGTATGAATATATGTTATGTTAATGTACAAAATAAATCAGATTTAATGTCCACAAACCGGGATTGAAGCGTCTTCTTTTATAATTGTACTGACACTATGAGGCTGTGGGGATGACTTACATAGCAATTTTACTGTCCTTACAATTCAGTTCAATTCACCTTTATTTGTATAGCGCTTTTAGAATGTAGATTGTGTCAAAGCAGCTTCACATAGAAGATTATAGTAAATTGAAACAGTGTCAACATGTCAACATGTATGTCAACAGTATTACAAACATGCACGGTTTTAAAAACATTTTAAACTTGTAAAACTCATTCTTGATCACATTTGATGATGATTGATGATCACAGAGAGCTGAACAGATCTTTTAATCCCAGTTGCTCTGCCCACGTCCTGTATTGGGGACATGATTATGCACATTACTACGGAGGCATGTTAATACGCATCTGTCAATCAATTCAGTGGGCGGGGAAACTGCACTCCTACGTCACGTTGCGGTCGGCCTCAAGATTGGAGGAATTTGGATTATATTTTAACATCAGGAAATAAAAAAGAGACTATTTTTCTTTACATCACTCCAATATAACTGTGGACAAACTATACCTACACGCAGTTCTGTCCACATAGCTTACAAAAGATGATTTTCATCATAAGTGCCCTTTAAATATTTCTAAATAATTTTGTTTTGTAGATCTGTTACAATATGTTTATATACATCCAATGTTACAAAACACTATTTAACAAACACTTCCTCATTAAACATTTCGCAACACCACCTCTTTGCTCAAAATGTCTGAAATGGTTCACTTAAGGAGTACATCTTAATTGTATATTGATTCTTAAATCCTAAGAATCAACATTTACAGTAAGTCTGTGCTGTTTTCAGTTGATGAATGGTCAATCACAATGTTCTAATTATGATATAAAACAATGTCAAATTGTTAATTTTATTATCAATTTCAAACCTTGCTTTGACACAGGCAAGCTTGTAATTTCTTCCACTGTGGGTACAAAGCGAACTTCAGAAGGTATGTTGAAAGGTACTGTACATCTAACTGAAATCTGTGTCATATCTATATGTACAGTGATGCCAATCAATGATACGCTGCATTGAAAACTGAGGTTGCACTTTACTCAGTTGCTTTCCTAACATGCTATTAATTTGTGCTAGTATAAATGCATAACATAAGGCATAATTTAGCACAATCATGGAGAATTTTAAGTGGCCTGTTTAACAGCATACACTCAAGCAGGTGGGCATCTGACTGTGTGTAACAGTGTGCATGTGCAGGAATGTGGCATCTTACCAGTTTCAAGCTGAAGAAGAGCACTAGCAGTGTGGCACAGGTGACGATGCTCAGTCCCAGCAACAGAACAAACTGGCGGTATTGGCTAATGCCAGAAAATTTCCTGTACAGGGCTTCCTGTTTCAACTCCTGCTTGTCTAGCAAGTACTTCCCTTTAGCTGGCATTCTGACCAGTGTCAGTGCGGCAGCTGAATAACACTGGCCAATCAGAGCAGAGCGGTCGGATGCCACAGAAATACACCTCCTCCCATCCAGCAGAGTGCGGCTATGCTGAAATCCCCATAGAGAGTGTGTGGGAGGTCATTCCAGTGTGGAACACTTCAGCTCTCCCCTCCACAGCACCATACTGAGCATGTCCTTTAAGATCCGTATTCTTCCTTTTGCACTTTTCCCCGTTTCACCGTAGCCTGCTGGTTCTGTTGGGTAATGGATTCAAAGTGTCGTGTGTTGGATGAATCCAAAAATTCCTGTTAGACACAGAAAACAGAGAAAGTTTTATTTATTTAAATATGTTACATTCAATAATTACACCAACACTACGCCTCCTAAAATCCTTCTGAGCCACTAAAGAGCAAAGAAACACTAACACTGAGAAGCTTTTCATTTTGAAACTTAAAAGCTGTTGAAGCGTGCATCAAAGTTTAGAAAGCACATTTTCAGGTCAGCTCCTTAGATCTCTATAAACACTGCACTGTTCAGTCATTCTCACACGGGCGACTCGCTCTGTGCCTGTAAAAAAGGCTTTTGGGTAGAGTTCAGCATTTGTGTGGATTCAGTGCTCTCTTCATTACTGAGCCTAATGCTGATGGCTGCTGTCCATGGCATCCTTGGCCAAACCTCAGTTACACTCACAGAGACGAACGAAGCCCTAAAAGAAAAATAAATGAGTGAATACTGGACAGAGATTACGTAAACTCTGCCCTTGGTGCAGACAGCTGTTAAAGGGATAGTACACCCAAAAAAATACAAATTCTGTCGTCATTTACTCGCCCTCCACTTGTTCTAAACATATTTGAGCTTATTTCTTCTATTAAACACAAAGGAATATACATTGAATAACGTTGGAAAAAAGCAGCCACTGACTTTTATAGTAGTGTTTTTTCATCCTACTATGGTGCTTTTTTACAGCATTCTTCAGAATATCTTGTTTTGTGTTGAACAGCATGGACATTGCTAGGCCTATTTTAGGGGGGCTGTAGCCCCCCCCCCCCCTATATTTCTACTCAGCCCCCCCTAAAACTTTTGCAACTAGCTCATAAACTGCACACAAAATTATCGCCTTAGTCCCCTTTAAATTTGATAAGAAAACGGCGGCAGAATTCGGCTTCTCCCCGTCATTTGTTTTTCATTTGATCAGCAAACCACAGCCGTGGACAGCGAGAGAACGAGGTGTGTGTTTATTGATAAATTGTTATAATATCTGCTGATTTGCAGTTCTTTAATATAGATAACCTTGTATTACCTGTATCCCAATGTCACGGAGGAGCAGTCGGGTTTTCTCAGCGTTCACCTCACCAGCACAGCTCCTCCAGCGAAAAATATAACTCTTAATGAATATTTCGCTATTTTTATTTCAAAATGAACTACCAATATTTAACATTTACAGTTTGTGTGACGTTAACTATACCATACAGTCTTGCACAGAAAGGATTAAACAGTGACAGAACCACTTAGAGAATGTACTCGTTTTAACTGTCACTGACAGAGATAGAAACCAAGTGTTGTCCAGTATTATACAAAATACTTCTTATTTATTATTATCATTCAGATCGTGAAATATGTGAATTAGCCCGTAAGTTTAAAAATATGTATTTATATGTATGTCATTTAATTAGAAAAGAGGCAGTTTATTTATTTAATACATGGAAACATATATATATATATATATATATATATATATATATATATATATATATATATATATATATATATATATATATATATATATATATATATATATATATATATATATATATATATATATAAAGCCCCCCTAAAATGAAAATCCTAAAATTGCCCCTGTTGAACAGAAGAAAGAAATTCAGTAAAGTTTAGGAAATTTTCATTTTTGGGTAACTATCCCATTGATTATCTTTTTGTAAAGCCCACTTTGATGCATGCGATGTGAAAGAAAGAAAAGCCTCTCAAGATAAAACATAAATTACTATTAACAGGTTTTTGGTTAGCATGATTTTTAAAACAAACCACAAAATTTTCTGAATATATAAAGCGTTTTTTTTTTCTTTCAAAATGTGATGTCAACTATGCCTTCCAAATCAACTATTGTATAATGCATTTAACTTCAAACTTCACACAATGTGTGAACATTAAGATCATCTGTAATTTATTTTACAATATGTTTTAATATTGTATAACAATAAAACATTTGTTAAGCAAGAATACAATAAGTTGATGTGACATTTCAAAAGTGACAACACTGTGACTAAGAATTTTTATTTCACATAAATTCTGCTTATCATCAAAATATCTGTATACAGCAGGTAAAATATGTATTAAACACATCATGATTTTTCCTGGCAAATATATTGCTAACTTACTGTTGATGTAAAATTGACCCAGATTTTGGTAAAAGCCCAAACAATCAAAACACACAAATGAAAAATAAAAAATTAGGAAAGTTAGTTATGTGTAATAATAATAGAACGACCTGAGGAGAAAGTACTGAAATTCTGAAATGTATTTAATACTTAGTATAAAAAGTTTTTTGGTGATGACAGCTTCAAGACACCTCTTGTATAATCAAGAGTGATTTTTCTTAAACTCCAACTTTCTAAAAGTCTTGACGATTCTATGGGTCTCTTAATGATCTCTGATCTTTAGTTCTTATTTTGCATTGGATTCAAGTCAGGTGATTGGCTGGGCCATTCTAGCAGCTTTGTTTTTTTTCTGAAACCAGTTGAGAGTTTCCTTGCCTGTGTTTTTTATGTCATTCTCTTGCTGAAATGTCCACCCTAGTTTCATCGCCATCATCTGGTAATGTAAGTGCTAAGACTGAGGCAGCAAATATTAATTTACACTGACGAGGGGCAGGGCTGTGGAATAACTACTGAGAGATTTCAGCTGTAGTCTGGGCTTTCCATACCTTTATACACCTCCCTTTCTTCATGTGTTCAATACTTTTTTCATGTCAAACTTAATTTCAAAACAAATAAGTTATGTTTTCTTTGTATGTACTGTATGGTTTATTTTGGTTGTTACTGACATCTGTTGCAAAAATTGTGTTAACATCAATTTTATTGAGATTAATGGTGACATGTTTGATTGGAGAATTGTCAAACAATTATTGTTTCAATTGGAATAAATTATATTTTAATACTAAAATACAAAACAAATTACTAAATGCGTGGTTGGTCATCATAAGAGTTGAAGTGTAAGAGTAAAGTGTAAAAATCTAGATTCACTAGTTGACCTAGAATGACTTATTGACTAGTACATCAGTATGGCCGGAAAACAGTCTGCAGCACTACATTTAGTTGGAGGAAATGATCTACATAGGAAGAAGAGCGGAAGTCTTTGTAAATAAGCTATGTCCAAAGGTCATGAGTTCTCATTGGAGGTTATTAATGTTTGAGGAGAGCGACCAGATGATCATGGAAGCGTAAGCAACAGCTTTACATCTGAATGCACACACACACCATGAAACACTAAATCTGCAAAAGTGATGCTGATAGCGACTGTGCTGACGCATTATGCTGATCACTGATAATACTGCTGGAAACTAAAATATATTCACGCAGTGTTTGCGCTTCCTGCTAATTCAATTGATTACCAAATAAATATTAATAATGTGCTCAATAACTATTGTATAAGCTGAAAGTTAAAGGACAGGATTTAAGCAGAGAGAGAAAAAGTGAAGGACTGGAATTTACAGACAGAAAGAACGAGCTCTACTGAAGTGCTCCTGAAAAGGAGCACAGAAAACAGTAGAGAAAGAGAGAGGGAGATGGAGAGCAATAGAGAACTGGGATGCTCCGTGATTTTCTCTTTGTTGAGGGTCGTTAAGGACCTGAATGACAGCACCGTGTCGCTCTCTCACTCTCCCAGACAAATGCACCCGAGCCAACAAGCGACCTTTATGTTCCCCAACTAAAGTTACCATGGCAAAGGAACAATCCAACAGGGCAATAACAGAAAGAAAGAGACAGAAAGGGTGGGAGAGACAGAAGGAATGAGAGTCTCTCCATGCGGAAAAAGGGCGGGTCAGATCCTCTTGGCTGCTGCTGGAGTTCCTGGAAGCACAGCACAAGAGGGTGAAGCTCTGATCCGACACCGTAAAGAGTTTTCTGATCCAGCTTTCATCAAACTATTCTGCTTCAAATTCAAAACATTAAACAACTGACGAAAATCAGTAGTTTAAAAAAAACACTCAACCTCAACTCAATTGTTTTGTGTTTATTATTGTTTACACTCACATTTGTGTAACTGACTAGTAATGCTAACAAACTCTATGTAAATCAAGCCTAGCAACTCATAAATAGAATGTACCTAAACCATGGCGACTCAATGGTGGAAAATAATAAACCTTTCACAATAAATCTGGTAACAGCCCTCTGGTACTGGCACTAACTGTTCTCTCTGGTCCTTTAAATGGTCCAGTAAATGGAGTAACAGTCGCTAAAGATGAACAGTGATTGGGATTTTGAGATGCCGTAGACCTCAGTCAATGCACGTTTTGAGACTGATTGCTCACTGTAGCAAATGTTTAGTCTTTTGGCTGGTCCTGCCAGTAAATGAGTGGTGCGCAGGCTTTTCAGCGCCGAACTGTTAATTGCTTGCTCTCCTGGAAGCAGAGAGCAATGTAATTGATATTCATGAGGTGAAACGTCACTAAAGGGTAAACTCCCACACAGCACAGCAGAGCCTCTCCAACCTCTTTGGCTGAACTGGTATTTATCACGGTCAGTGGTTCCACATGATGGGAACATATTATCTCTGTTCGAATACCTTCTGTAGTTTGACCTACAAGCTCAAAGGAAACTCTAAAGAAAAAAAAACATGACTGAATTAAGTTAATAAGACATTATCAAAGTTATTTGCTCATGATTCCTCACCAAGCTAAATCTAAATAATTTTCTTTGCACATTATTTTAGGTATTGGTAGTTTTGCTTACAGCACTGTTACAACTGTTTTTAATAAAGCAACTTAAATTGTTGTTAGCAGGTCCTGAAGAAACTTTTAAAAACCAACAAAGAGAACACTGATCATCTTATCTTGCTTTTTTTAACATTTCCTTTTCCTATCCGATTCTGTGCAAGGCATTATGGAAAGTGGAAATAACAAAACTTGTTGATCAAGTTACTTGACTAAACTCAACCTTTGACATTAGCTATGTTTCCATCCAAAGATGCTAATTAAATTTATGCACAAAACTGGAATATCGCATATAAGACATGAGAATAAAGCAACGTTTCCATCCAAGTAGTCAAAGGGAACAAAATCATCACTTGTTGATTAACTGGCGCCAAATATCAAAAGTGAAATCAAAATTTACTCTGCTAGGAGAAGCTGCATGAATCTTTTCTTTATTTAATAAATGACTTGCGCCTCAGAAGACAAATTCAGACATGCAATGAGTGCGTGGTGGCGTTTGAAGGCGTGAGACAATCTGGAGGTAATTAATAATATACTTACACTAATACTGAAATGGTTAAGGCGTTTTAGAATGACCAAAACAACATTTCAGATGTTTTACAAGGTGTTCAGCCTGCTGGTTTGTCCATTCACACCCATTTTTACCATCACATGATCTCTTATAACAAAATTACATAACCTTTTTTTGTGCATACTGAAATTTTTGCAGTAAAAGTGTTTCCATCATAGTTTATGTGCATCTTTTCTTATCGAGTAAAAAGTTTATTCTACTCAGCTATGCACATACGTTTTTTATGCGCATCTTGGTGTTTCCATAAGCTGTTTTTTATGCGCATATCCAAAATGAATAAAAATAGGTGGATGAAAATGTAGCTATAGCCTAATGTCAACCCCTAACTTGGGTTAAATCCAAAAAAAACTGTTTAAATAAAGTAAAAAGCATTTTAATAATCATCAAACACAATTTAAAGACTCCAGAATTTGTCAGTTTATTATTATATTCCTACAACTTTCTTATTCCAAAACATCATGAAGCATACAAAAACACCCCTCCCTCACATTCATGTTTCATCTGCACTTCTGTGGAAAAACATGTGATGAAGAAATGAGACGGCAGACAGAAGGAAGTGCATCTGTGTATTAATCTAAGCAATCTGAATGTGAATTTTCAAGAGCTTCATGTGATGTCAGAGATGGTGTTGTCCATGGTCAATCTCAGGGTGGTGACCTTTCAACACATAAAAGCGCCTTTCTCTGTCTTAATCTGGCAAGACCTTGTAGAAAATGTACTATTTTCACTTGTTATCTCCTGTTATTTATCTCTCTGTTGCTGTCCATTCCATCAAATTCAGCTAAGCCATTTATGTATTGCTGAATCAAAAGAAAAAGACTAATCACTTCAGTTGCACTATGATCTTAATGCATTCATCTTTTTATAGTTTTGTTAAAGCTCTGGAAATGCAGAAACCAAAGGCTTGACACATGATTATGCACGTGTGCATCAATGACATCACATGCATAAGATGAGTAAGCGTGCAAGAGAAGGTTGTGCAGATTTCGATTTGATTTACATTCTATTAAAAAATACAATTTATCCAGTGGTTTCCGATTCAATTAAAATTTGGAAACAGTTTAGAAAGCATTTTAAGTGGCAAACATGCTCTGTCTTAAGCCCATTAACTGCAAATCATTCATTTCTCTCTTCTCAAACTGATCCAACATTTCAGGTCTGGTCAAGTAAAGGGATACACTCCTTTAAAGATCTGTTTATCAGTAATTGTTTTTTAATGTTTCAACAATTACAGCAGATGTCTGATCTACCGTGTATCCATTTTTAAAATATGTACAAGTCCGCAGTTTTGCCAAAAAGAATTTTACTATTGAGCCACCAACCTCAAGGCAACTACGTAGAGCAAGGCTATTCAATTGTCGGTCCGCGGGCCGAACCCGGCCGTCGAGACAATTTGTTCTGGCTCTCCAAATAGTGTGACCAAGACATCAAAAATAAATTTAGTTCAGTTGTAAAACGGCCGCTAAAGTTATGAAGTGTCGTGCGTCTCTTCAATACAGCATGAGCTGAAGTTGAAGGCAGCTTATACCGAGCTTATGCCGAGACTAATATGCACGCACATTGGATTAACTATAGCAGCAGGCCGTTCACATATTTCGTTTTTTCTGCACCCAAGTTCATTATTTCCAATGGAGACATGCGCATATTGGGAGCAGTGCGCGCACGGCTTGTAGAGCGTACCGACGCACTCGCGCCCTCCAGGTGCACACAGTAGATATGATCTCAAGCTGTAGTAGTGAGAGTTGTGCGTGGCTTTCAGTGCAATGTAAACAAAAGATATTTTAGACAAATTATTACAAATATTTAAATGATTATGTATGTATGAACGCAGATGATAACACTAGTTTATTTAAATACTTAACTAATATAAAGCTTAAATTAACATTAGACAAATACTATTTTTTATTTATTCTTATTTGTATTTATTTATTCATTGTTCTGTCATTTATTTTCATTGTAAAATTATCACTGATGTTTAAATCAAAAACATTTTCATTTATTTTTAAGTCCAAAGAAAGAAATGGACTATTGTTTGTTTTTTATTAATATTTTGTGCTGTATTATTTGTAGTTACTAAGCAGCAATTAACAACACTTTAAAATATAAGCAGTTTTCTTGTGATTTTCTAAATTAGTAGTGTTTTGAATTTAATAAATGCATAACAATCGTGATTACCATGAAACCATGATTATTCTTCAGACTTAAATCGTACAACCAAAATCTATAATCGTTGCATCCCTAATTGTTACGCACTTTAAAACATAACATATGAATGTGTTTAAATTTAGAAGAAGCCTACTTAAGCAATGCACTGATTTTGTTGTGCTTTGAAATACAGCATTCGAATATGCTTGTAAAAAAAGCCACATTGTACAATGCACTGATGTTATGTAGTTTCAAAATACAATATATTAACGTTTTAATGTAGACATCACTTATATTGCAGGTCATATCACTCTGGCCCCTCATTTGGGATGCTTTTCATGAACTGGCCCCCATGACAATCTAATTGAATAGCCCTGAATGAATCCATTTATGAAAGGTGGAATTTCAATTATATATAACAAATTGCGACAGTTAAAATGTGATGTCTCATTAGAGCATTACAAAATGGAATGTGAAAGGGATCTAGAAGTTTATTCTAGTTCTGTGTTTATCAGGCATGGTTTAACACAATTTAAGATCCTGCACCGACTTCACCTGTCTAAATTAAAGCTCTCTAAAATGTTTCCCTCTGTAGACCAACTGTGTGATAGATGCAGTCAAACTCCAGCATCGCTCAGACACATGTTTTGAAGTTGTCCTAAAATTGATAATTATTGGATTTCAGTTTTTCAGTTAATATCAGAGGTTAATATCAGAAAGCAAATATGCTATGTTAGCTATTTTTGGTGTCAGTGATGACATAGAACTATCTAAAAATCAACATACAGTAATCACATTTTGCACATAGATTGATTTTACTGAACTGGAAACAAAAAGACCCTCACCGCTGCTCCGTTGATAAAAATGCTATGTCCTGTCTGCAACTTGAGAAGATCAGACTTTCCCTTAAAAATAAAACTAAGAATTTCTATGTAACATGGAATCTATTTATTGGGCACTTTAACAAAAGAGCAGTAATTGAAGCCTAGTAGAAACACCTTAAATACCTCCCACCGAAACTCCTCATAATTATTTATTTTATTTTTCCTCTTTTTCCCCTTTTCTTCTGTATTTTTCCCCTTATATACAGTATTAACATGATGATACAAGATGAAAAAAAATGTAAAGTTATAATTTGTGCCAATGTTTTAAAACATAGTAATGAGCGACAAAATAAACAAACAATTTAATTAAATAAATTTAAATCATGTTATTTTGATAAAACAAAAAATGCTGTTCACTAGAAATAGCTGGAAAGATGTTTTCTTTTGGGCATAACATGCTTATAGATGTTTTTTTATTGATTTAATTGATTTTATACATTAATCGCCATATAATATTAGCATTTAATGATGCACAAAATATGCACAACTTATGACTGTACAAAAATGTATTAATAAATACAACCACCATGACACCACATATCTTGTCTTCTGTCCACTGTGCAACTGAATCTACAATCACTATTCAAACATGTGAAATATTGTTTTTTTTTATAATGCAATTCCACTGTTA